>CM034155.1:550427263-551027263 GCA_019776745.2 Taxus chinensis
CACTAATTAACTAATGTTTCTTATCATCTTGGTCAATTAACAGTGCTTTGTTTATTTCTTATCCTCTTTCACATTCAGGATGCCACTTTATAAAAAAATTGTAAGTCAAAATCCTCTTCCAACCAGACAATTAACATTAGCTAATTAAGCCTATTTTACCCTTGTTTTGGTCAAAATACCCTATTATTGGCTCAAACCCCTCTTGCAGCCATTCAAAATCACCCCACTTCCCTCCACAACATCTCAGTAAGCTTCAAAAGCTTATCTTAGCCTCCTAATTGAACCTATGTGATTAATTAAGGCTCCTCACATCATAATCACTTGTTAATTCATTAATTGTGATTAGCAAACCTTAATCATGATTAGCAATCCTAAATCTAGCTTGTGCTTTCAGTCCCACATGCACCAAGATGTTAGTTTTCCTCAAAGGAAAAACTATAAAAAGGACTGACCACATACCTTTAAACTTTACACCATGCTTTGAATTGCATATCATATAAGAAATATAATTACTAGCCAAGCATAATCCTTGCCTCAAGTCTTCAATGGGGTTAGTAGATGAGTATTCAATATAATCTTGTAGTCATTGTTGGAGAGACCATATCACCTTCCTTGGAGTAGCAACAACTCCTAATTTGATTGCTCCAAGATCTATTTAGGTCTATGTTAGTTAATTGAATATACCAGTAGGCATGCTTTAACTAGGTTTTGAATTATATTCATGTTAGTTGTTTCAAGCATTCCATTAAGCTTTTATATTTGATGTAACTATTGTTAGATTCAATAAGCATTAGCTCAATTAGACTATGTGGTGTTAGTCTTAGCTTTGCATGGAACTGTTGGTCTTAGCTCTATATATGGGACACCACTTGGTAGTCCTTCATCTTCAATCTTAGGGCCGCATCCAAGTAGTCCTTTATCTTCAGTTTATGGGACACTTCCTGGTAGCCCATGCTCTTCAATTCTTGGACCGTACCCTTCATGTCCATCACATTTTCCTTCTATCAATGATTGTGGCAAGCCCACCATCATTCCTCACATCAATTCTATTCGTCCACTTTCTTCTTTCACTTTGATGGATCAGACAAGTCATGTATTGGCTTATAGGAAACCCAAACGGTTCCTTTATCCAACTACGATTAAAAATTCCAAGATCTCCAAAGCTCAGAACAATTTAAATGATCTTAAATTTCATAATAAACCACAATTCAAAAATACACATCAATGCACCCATCAAGTATGGCACAATGTGTAGAAACCTCTGGCTAGGGACCTCAAGCTCCCACACACAAAATCCATATTTCATGATAAATCGCAGTCATTTTTCGAATATGAGCTCACCACGATCATCAATATCGGGTATAATATGACTCTTGATAAACAAGTATGTCTAGTCTTCCTTATGAATGAAATCACTAACAATTGTGTTGAATCTTATCATGCCAAGTGACCTTTTCGGTCCCACATTTTCAAAAAAATACAAAATACAAAAAAATAAGAAAACATTTCAAAAAATCAAAGGTAAATGAACACACATTGTAATCAAGTATTGCATACACATGGATGTTATTTATTCCTTTTCTTGATCCTCTTCTGCAAGTCTTCCTACCATGTTCATCCCTTCGATGATATTTTTATCAACCAATTCGAACACATTTTGTGACATTTGTTTCTATGGTATCCGTTTGGCCTTGGTCTTTCATCACCTTCATAAATTAAAGAACGATTGGCCTTGTAGAGATATTATCACTATCTTCATCTAATAAAATTGTTGTGAAGAACTTTTGGACATATTTGTTGACACTAGCCAATGTCGTCATCACAAGCACTTCTGACTCCTTCCATCAAGCCATCAGTGGTTCTTAACCCCTTTTCCAACAAGAGAGCTGAAATAAGTTTTCAGAAAGAAAAATAAAATCAATCAAGTCTAAAATCCAAATCTAAAAGCAAAAGCAAATTGATATATAACTCTCTCTTAAGGTATTTCCAATAATCTCTACTGAGGCTATGGACTCCTGACTAGAAGTAGAGCAATGTTGTGATTAGATTCAAATACATCTCTGTCAGGGCTATGGATGCATGGCTGGTAGTAGAGAAATGTATGGCTCTCCTTCCACAAATCCATTAAAAAAATCAACTTTGAAAAATAAATCATTCATACACATTGGCTAGGGTATTTTCACTTATTGTCTATCAAATCTTCCCTTCAAAAGGTAATAAATTTCCATATGCACACACTGGATCTCTATGAGAAAACAAGATTAGTATGTTACCAAGTGTCTTTTTTTGAACCTTGTTCAGACTCTTACTCTAGTTTGTATCTTGTCTCATGATTTTTGTCTTTGGCTAATCACTTCTTCATTGTGAGGCTTCTAAGCTACATTCACAACATTCACATTGTTCTTCTACTTCGTTCAGAACATCCATGGGTATAATATTTCCTTTTTACCATGTTTATGGGTGCCTTTTTCCCCTTCACAAAAAAAATCTTCTACTTCTCTATATCATGTGCTTCTTGGCCAACTTACATTGGGGGCATCCTTGCTCCTTCCTAGCACGTCATTGGGTTACGTTCATCATCATGTTGAACCTATCTATATTGGCCCTGATCCAACTTCTGCACATGAAGAGTTTGTCTTTGAATATTCCCATCTAACGTTAGGGGAAATTTTGCATCTTCACTTTCTTGCACATACGCATGGCATTCTGCCCTTGTACATCCCATCTATCGGTGGTGTGGTTTATGAGATGCTTTATTTTGCTCTGCGGGGTACGAGATGATATGATGATATTGGTGTGACAAGGGATAGATTTTGATATTTGCGATCCCTCTTTTCCCCATTTGATGATATGTTATGTGATGATTAGCTTAGCATTCATGTATGATGTACACTTAGATTTTTATTTATATATGATCTATAGATGATGTTAGATGTGATGACATAGATGGAGATATGATGATGTGATAACAAAAATATGTACATGCAAGAAGAAAACACAAGCAAATGTTAACAAACCTATCAAATATACATTTCCAAACAACATGAATTAACACAACTATATACAATTATTTACAAGCATGCAAAAACACACTTCATATGTATAAGTAAGAATGAATCTAATCTAAGCAAGAAAAGATGAATATAACAAAGTATGATTAAGTGAAAAACTATACAAATGTACAAGCAAGTAGAAACTATACAAGCAATCAATGTACACAAAATAACAAACAAAGCAAGAAACAAGATAAAACAAGTAAACTAAAGCTATGTTTTTGTGGTACTGTTTTTCAATGTGTTTTGTGTTATTCTAGGAAGTTTGTTAAATAATTTGTTATTGTTTTTGTATTTTCTGATTTTTTTATTGTTTTGGATTTTTCAAGTGTTATGTGAATGTTTTTGGAGATTTTGAACATATTTGAATGTTTTTAGATTTTCTAAACATATTTGAATGTTTATGGATTTTCTGAACATTTTTTAATGCTTTTGGATTTTCTGAACATATTTGAATGTTTTTGGATTTCCTAAACATATTTGAATGTTTGTGGATTTTCTTAACATATTTGAATGTTTTTGGATTTCTTGAACATATTTGAATGTTTTTGGATTTTATAAGTTTTCCGAAGCTATGTACAGGAAACTAAGAAACGTGGATGCCCAGCATTAGATGGGAATATATAAGGGTAGGGGCCACGTATTATATACATGAAGCTGAAACTGTGAAGGTGCCCCAGCATTTTGAGGGGGAAGGTTTCCTTCATATAATCCACTCTCTGAATTTTTTTCAAGCTAACTGGTTTAGATTAGAATGCTACATTTTCAACTTCAATTTTGGTATTAAAAATGCCTTGCTTCCATTAGAAATACTTTTGGAATATTCTTAAATGTTGATACTACTCATATCCATATCCTTGTTCAAGTTGACACCTCAAAGAACCTACCTTCTAATATAGAGCTTAGATTCCATGATAGAATGTGGACCTAACCTTTGGATTATGAAGGAATTCCCTTCAGGTGCAGAAGGTGATTCACACTGGGACATATTGTTGTTGATTGTCAGTGAAAGAGAAGAAATAATCTAGATTCACATGGTGGAAAGATTCCCTTTCATGCCATTTTGTGATGAAAAATAACTTAAACGAAGGTTTAGATTTTGATTTTGATGATTCAGTACATAAAGCACTAATTAAAGAACTAGTGACACCTTTTAAGGTGCAAAACCCTAGTGAAGCGGCTAAGGATAATTTTCCTCTTGCATCTCCTTTGAATGAAAATTCCTTTCAGTGGATAAATTCTATAGAAGTCCTTCTTGTTAAGGAATTCTCATATGAGTGGAAAGTTGTACACAATAAGAAAAAAAAAGATATTCTAAAAATATTGTTGATCCTCTACAAATGACTCTCATGACTTCTTGATTGTAATTTGTGGATTTTGTTATAGTTTGGTTGTCTTTGTATCTTCTTTGTGTTGTGGGGCAGATGTTTATATTTTTCTTTTTCTGGTGCTCATGGCTTTATTTGGGTTTTCACAGCCTTTTTGTACTTGGGTATGGTCCCAGTTAATAAACCTCCCCTTACCCTTATCTAAAAAAATGATATTGTTAAAAAAACATATTTATAAAAGATTTTTTTATCCTACAAGAGCCTTCTCGTCAACATTTCTAAATAATTTCATTGAAACATTGAAAATTTTATAAGATTTCAAAAACACGGTGGATGGTCAATTTAAGATAATTTATAACATTTTAATTAAGGAAAAAAATACTATGAGAACATAATATGTCATAGATTATATGATTAAATCCATAAAATTAAATTTTCAAAACTCTTACAAGTCATATTCACAATGTGCTACACGTGTTTAATTGCTAAAAACTTGTATTTTAGGTAAAATATTTTGAATGGGTGTAGGAATTTTATCTCACATGAATGTTATGTAATTTTAAATTTTAAAATATCATTTTTTCAAAATATGTTATTTAGCTAAAGGTGTTCAGGAATTTAGTTTGTATGCTTACTCAATATTGGTATTTTTATATATATTTCCTTTAAAACATATGGAAAGATGTTGATAATCTATGTAACCCAATACTCGGTTGCAATACTTCAAATTTCAATAAAAAACTATGCATTTAAATTAATATGGTACTTGCGAGGATGTTTGATTTAGGCATTTAATGATTTGACAAATAAACCTCCTCATAAAATATAGTAATTATATCTTACAAAATAAATGAATTTCATTTACAATATTTCAACAAATAAATGCCCATCTTGAACATTTTTCTCTTATTCACATATTTATAACCCTAAGCAAAATAAGAGCTTTTAAACACGGTATATACCTTTATAAAAACATAATGGAAAGAAAAATAATTTGTTACATGTTGTAGGATACCAAGTTTATATGTTGACATGTATAATAAAAATATTGAGATATACAAAAAAGAAAGGATCCTTAACAAACATTTAAACTTACTTAATGAAAAAATGTCTTAAAGAAATCATTATATTATTTTAGGATCTATCATAGATTTAAAAACGTATATTAGTATTTTTAAAATTTGTATGTAAAGATGTATTTTTTAATGTGTTAGTTATTTTACACAAATAA
This sequence comes from Taxus chinensis, assembly GCA_019776745.2. Classification (NCBI taxonomy): domain Eukaryota; kingdom Viridiplantae; phylum Streptophyta; class Pinopsida; order Cupressales; family Taxaceae; genus Taxus; species Taxus chinensis. The sequence continues at coordinate 550,432,876 of CM034155.1, forward strand.
AATCGGTTCTATTAGCCTCTCACAAATATTTATGGATGTATTTTCAAGTATTAAACTTCATAAACCAAATTTAACTAGGGTTTAAGCTTAATTTTTTATTTTAATTATCATCTTCATAGTGTACATTGTATTTTATTATTCCAATATGATAACTAATTTTATAATAATATTGTATTCATATTCTTTAGGAAGGAATGCATTAGCTATTTATATATAAGACCCAACATTTTGAATTTTTTTCCAATTTATTTAATTATCATCTTCCTAGTGTACATTGTATTCTATTATTACATTATTTCATTATGATAAAAAAAATTATAATAATATTGTCTTTATACTCTTTATATGGGAAGTCATTAGCTATTTATATATAAGACCCAAAATTTTGAATTTCATTCCAGTTTATTTTATTTAGTTAATATATTGTTTATTTATTAGTATTATATGAAGGGAAGGGTATCAAGTTATGACAAGAAAAATATATTATTATTCTCGTCAAAATATCTCCTTCCTCTTTATTCTAATTTAAGATTGGGGTTTAAGATATATGGGGAAAGCAGAGTTTTCATTCATACCTTCCTCTTCCTCTCCCACCACAAACAAAGATAGGGGTGGGCTAGCAACATACAAGATTTACAGTAGAGGAAGAAAAGCAAGTTTGAACCCCAGATGTGGAGGTGATCAAACATTATACTTGAGGTCACCCTTAGAGTGTAGAGTCCCTAGAGTCCAATCTACCTTGACCTTTGCATGATCCCCCTGCCCCAACTCCCCTCTCTAACCCATAGAGAGGCCCCCCTCTTTTCTATATATATATATAGGGTATGTGATCACCTTGGGATTATGATAGAGAGTTAAGGAACCATATCTCATATATAAGGGGAGGGAACCAAGTTGGATCTGAAATATATATATATATATATATATATATATATATATATCTGTGTGTAGGTAGAGAGAGAGAGAAAGAGAGTTGTGGACCATGATGGGCCCAATGGGGAGACAAGTAGAACCTTTAAGATTTGGTATGTGGATGGTACATGGCCTAAATATCTATCTAGGATATTCAAGATTATGTGGTATTTTATGGTCAAGTGAAGAGTATATTCATAGTTCAGTTGGTGTAGTCAAACATTTGACATATTATTGTGAGGTCATTCATTCATAATTCATGATATGTCTTAAGTGTATGTTTTTCTTTATCTCACCATTAACATCAACTCCCTTTCTTTTAGACGATGTACAACCCAACCATCACTGATTGTTGTTATGAATCTAGGTACATCACAAAATTATATTAGACCATAGAATCTAATGACTATGGTTGTCTTATTCATTGCATCTTCCCACAATTTAGTCCAACTTGACCAAAGAGGTGGATGATAATTATGTATATAATGTGGTTGGGCCGTTAAGTTCCACATTATTTTAATATGCTTGAGTGTGGGGTTGTGTTCCATCAAGGGTGTGTTGAGAAAAAAAAAATGGCCTTTATAACTAAAATGCCTCTTTACTTGTCAAGTGATACAAAATCGAATAGGGAAGTGGTCAGAAAGGATGAAATATGGAATCACTTTCACAGGTAAGGAATAAATGTTTTCAAACTCAAAGAAATCTTGAGTAGACAACATAGCTCCATTGAGCCATTTAAGAACCTAATCTGATCCACCTCGGATATTGGACCAAGTGAACCATGTTTCAGAGGTCGGCTTGCGGGAAGCGTTTAGGTCATAAACCCAAATTTATTACGCATATAAAACCACGCCTCCCTTTTGCCAGATGTTCAACACATAGGCAAGTTCCCGTATTTATCTTTGGGTAACTCAACCATATTAAAGTCACCGTAAATGACCCAATAGGCATCAGTAATTTCATTGGTTGTCCACCATCAAACACCAGCCCTTTCAGCTGCATCATTAGAGGCATTAATGTTAAAGCCAAAAGGGTAGCTTTCAATATTAAAAAAACCCCAGATGGCTTGATTGGTGGGGTCAACACCATGATCCATAAAGAAGGGACACCATTTAGGAGAAAAAAGGGAAATTAATCCCCCACACCCCTCCATCATGATTACTAGTGAACACCAGGTTGTCAGGAAAAATGGATTTGTTGTCTATTTTTGCACCCCTTACAAAAATGGAGCAACTTACACAAGTATGGACTTTGTGGATGCTCAAAAATGGAGTTGGTAAATCCATGAAGAAGTTAAGCATGTCGTGGAAGTTTAGGAAGAACAACGGAGATCTTAAGATATCCATGGAAGGTTATGGAAAGCTGAGCTACACTGGTGATGTCATGAAATAAAGCAGATGGTTTCAGAAGCCGCAGAACAAGGAGGAATACATGCTAACGTCACAGACCTAAATGAACAAGACGTGCCACCAAAAAGGTGTTGTGAGGGATTATATAGAGCCATGGCATGAATAAGAGAGCTCCGTGGAAGTCAAAAGCCGAGTGAAAATAAAAATTCAAAATTCGCAGGTAACCATAATTCCCATGCAAGGCAAGATCATAATAATTCTCAAATTCTTGGCCTGATCCTTGCGAATTTCATATTAATGGGAAATTGTTGACCTCATCTATGCATAGGAATCTGAATTTTGAAATTAAAGGGTGGTAAGACACAACCTTAAGAAAACATCTTCAGCACACACAAGTACAATGACAATTGGCTCAACCACTTGTTATCCAATTTTTTCCCTTGGGCAAAATTAGACAAATAAGAGCTTGCACGCAGCAAAAACAAAGGAGTTGTTTCAGTCATGGAAGCTTGCATTTTGGATTTGGGTGAATATGGTTAAAACAGGTTGAGCATATTACAAGGAAGCTCACGAGATCGAGCTATTTTGAAGAATCAAGAAGTTATGAAGCCCAAAATTTTAGACTTTAGAGGTGGAGCTTTTCTAAGATATCGACGAACGACAAAGTCTTAAACCCGAAATTTTGAAAGTCTGGAATTTTTGGGGTTTCGAAACTCTCAAGGCACAAAGTTGGAAAAATGAAAGCAAAAGGCCCGAAATCTGAAACTCTAAAAGTCTAAAATTTTGGACTTTTGGGTTTCGGGGTTTCAGAGGTTCGAGATTCAGGGTTTCAAAAGTCTCGGTGACAAAATTGGAAAGGTGACCAAAAATGTCTGAAATCCCAAAAGTCTGAATCCCAAAAGGGTTATGATTTTGGAGGTCAACGCAGGTTTCGAGGTCAATGCGGTGGCATTTTTGGATTTCAAAGGTTCAAGTTTTTGGATTTCGGAGGTTTAGGTGTTTAGACTTCGGAGTCCTCGGCAAGCAAAACGAAAAATCAATGAAATGTCTAAAATTCCAAAAATCTGAAATTTCAGACTTTCAGGTTTTCAAGTTTTGGACTTTCAGAACTCTCAAGCAAAATTAGAGGATGAATAGTAACCCAATCTCTGAAATGGAAATGTTTGAAAGTCTGAATTTTGGGGTTTTGGAGGTTGCATGCATTTCAGACTTTCAAAGTTTCAGAACTCCCTTTCGGCCATAGTTGCAGAATGATACACCGACCTTCAAATGGCCATAACTTTTGACTGGGAGCTCGGATTTGTGCAAGAAAGGACTTTTTGGAAAGGTCTCAGTGTTTGCTATAATACTAGTGGGACTAAATTCTTAAAAATGAAAAATACAGTTCACCATTTTTTGAGGTGTCCCAGGTTTCTCACCTACCACCATAATGAGGTATGGGCTTCCTTTCTTGCCCAACAAGGAAAAACACATGGAGGCATGGGTTTTGTAGTAGAACCCATCATTGTTGCAAGCGAATTCAATGCATTTCTTGGGTGCTTGGACTAGGATTTCAAAATTATTCTATCTCCTTCTCTCATTCTTCCTATATATTGTAAGGAGGGGATTTTTTCTAAAGATTGGACATTTTGGCTTTGCACCCTCCCTTCTTCTCTGTCTGTTAGTGATCTTGTGGAGTTCAAACCTCCCATCAAAATTGTAATGCAAGTTTGTGCCTCTTGGCCATTGTAATGGACTATATCAAATTTGTGGATGATTTCAACCCTCTCTTATATTCATTGCATCTTCCTGATCTCTCATTATAATCTTGGTTATCTGTCCATGGTGGTTGTGTTACATTTTTAATGTTTTGTGTTTAATGGAAAAACATGTGATGTAGGTGTTCAACATTCCTTTAGTGCATCGCCTCTGTTAGTTAGGTTTATTTTCTTGCATCTTCTTAACCCTGTCTGCTTGGCAAGTTAGAGTAGGTTTTAGAGTAGATCCTCTAAAAATTGTATGTGTGCACCTGAATAGAGGAATATGAACTAGCCTTCACCCAAAGAGCTTTCCTAATTGCAAAGTCCCACACTTTGGGAAAAGCTCCATGTTCTGCAATCACACTGAGATCTTGAATCCATTGAGTTGCAAAAATTTAGGGGTGTTGTGATTACGCATCAACACCACCCACATTTAATGCATTATGGGTGCTCATTCCTTCTCCTGTAGGGAATGGCGTGTGGAATTAGATTTGCAGATGTGTTCAACCCCTTTTTTAGAGCATGCAATGAAATTAAATGAAGTTGGTTGGATGGTGGAAAGAGAATTTGAATTCTCCCTGTCTTTCTCCTCTCCTCCTTTCATTTTTCTATAAATTGTAAAATGATGCCCAATTTTAATTTTGGATACTTTGGGAATGCAAGGGCATCATTCTATGATGCACAAGTGTTCTAAGAGTCACATGTCTTTAGTTATGTCTCTGTAACTATTTTGCATCTTCCTAATATATCGTGATTATCCGTGCATGATCTTTCAGCAATAAAATCTTTGGTTTTGTGGCTTGCTTCAGCCTTAGCTATTGTTTTATTGCACTTTCTTTCCTCTCATTCATTTATAGGTGTGTTGTATGCATTTTTTCAGAGATCTGTGTCTATTGTGCACCATGAAGGTGGAACTCGGAACATGATTTTGATTAGTGGCTTTTTTTTTAGCCCTCTTCATCGTTGTGCACTCCCATTTTCTCTCTTTCCTAAGTATTCATCCCCTTTTTTTGGTGTTATCGCCTCTTTGAGTTTAGGTTTATGTTTTATGCATCTATTTCAATTCCTAGGAGTAGTTTAGCATTAGGAATAAGTAGAGAAATCCAGCCTTCTCCAAAGGTTTGTCTCATTTTGAGTCCCACAACTTGGAGATAGTCCCATGTTGACTCAAATCCTAAATTGTCTATGATTCGGGCACGAGTGCACATTAGAGCTCCAACAGTTTTAGCACACCTAGTGGACATTTGAAATTAATATTTCCAGTTTTGTCAAGTTTTGATGTGTATCTTGGTGAAGCTCTAGCCTTTAAAAGCTCTGCAGTAACACATCTAGTGACTCCACTCACAATATCAACTAGTTTTGACAGTATTGGTGCATTTAGTGTCCCTAATTCATGAGAAGGATCCAAACACGATCGAGAACTAGAGAAGAAGGCATGTTTGAGTACTTGCAGTTATCCCTAGGTAGAGGTAAAAGAGGAAGACAGATTCAAAGATCTCCATCTCCTCCAAACCGAACACTCTCAACACCTCCACCTTCTTACAGTCAACAAGAGTTCTCAAACCCATCAGAATGGATCATCAACAATAACTACCACAACAAAATCCATTTGTCATAGACAGTATCTTGCTTTCCTTGAATGCTTAGAATCCTATTCCAGTAGTTGCCTTAAACATATGCCCTATTTTACTAGAGAAAATCACACTACTCCATTTGACCACATTTAGGACATTACGAATGTCTGTGTTATCCATGAAATTGTTGAGATGGATGTAGCAGTAAATTTTTTGGCTTCAACGCTCAAAGGGAAGGCTTTACAATGATTCAGAAGTTTGGGGGCAGGAACAATTCAAAACTTGGATCAATTGTGCACATCCCTTTGTGACCACTTTAGAGAGAGAGCATACAACTTATCTCTTTTGGAGCAACTAACTACAATCAACAAAGTACCTAATGAGCAAATTGCGGATTTCAACTTTAGATTCCAGAGGACCTGGGAAAGAATTCCAACTCCTGTGAGAGCTACAGCAAAAGGTGCCTTTCTTTACTTTTTAAAAGCCCTTAACTTTGATATAGTTGTTATGATATAATCTATGGGAGGAACAACTCTACCAGTTGCTTATACAATTGCAATCAAAGCTGAAAATAGTCTAATACAAGCTAAGAAATTAGCTCCTAGACCACCTATTTCATTGTATCCATAATTCCCTAAAGCTGCTCAACCTTCTATTGCTCCCAAACTTGAACCAAATCTGCAACTTTTTGCTTCCACCTCACAAACTCCTGCCCAACAAAAGAAGGATGAAGAAATGAAGGCCCTGATTAGAAATTCAACAAACAAAGTTATATCCCTAGGAAAACAACAAGCCCAATCCTATAATAATTATCAGAATCAAGGGAAATCTTCAAACCAGGGTGATGCAACCTAGAATTTACCAGATAACACCCTAGTTGCGTTGGCGCATCACTCAGCCTTGACTGAGCACTCACCCAAAGCACGCAAAGGTAGTTGTTGTAGCAGGATGTTAGCATGATGAAGGAAGAAACATATAGATTCATAACTAATCCCTCATTCTATTATGCATGCTACCCTCAGATCTATGAAAGACAATATTTAAACAATAATCATGATTGAATTAATAACATGCACTACTCAATTACACATAGAATGACACTTAGATTCAGCCAATATCTCCCATCTATTAATAAATATAGAATCTCCTTATAATAATGTCAATCTATACCAATGCGCGTATGGATTTGATACAATAATTCTATCATATGCGTATATCTCTATATCTTCATACATTCATCACACTCATCCCATTTTTACTATGTACCTAACATCATATATATAGGGTGGGGACTTGCCCTTCACCACTTATCTATTCTAGAAATAGGTTACATACTATTAATAGCCACACAGTGTTTATAGGCATAGTCACACATGCAAGTGTTCTATCTATAGACCTCTTGCAGTTAACTGAAGTGTCAATCCTATTCTTGGATCATCTCCATGTAAAACGCTTCGATCCAATCCTCCAAAGATAGACAATGCATGGCGGGCATGTCTCTGCATTGTTGGTGTGTTCTGCATGCCATCTTCTAAAAATAGGTCTTCATGCTCAAAATCGGCTAAGTCTTGAATGTTGAACTTGTCTTCCGCGCATGGGTCCTTCCTTTCCTTCCGCACCCTTGATCCTGACCTTCTATCCCATGCAAACTCCTTGTGTGATCTTTTACAAGTATTCTCTGATCAACACAGGGGTATCAACCATATAAAAATTAGCAGTCTAATCAAAGGTATGCAGCGAACCAAAAAAATAATAGATGACAAGGTCAAAGTGCCCCTCTTCCACTGGTAACAATCCCTCCACCATAAGCACTTCCTCCTCTTAGTTCACGCAAGGCTTTGGTTCCAGTGCAAAATAATATGGCACAAGAAACAAAATGGTGCTTTCCATGTAATCCACCGCATAAACAACTTGGTTGTAAAAGGGCAATGCACCTTCACACATACATGGTCTAGTGCTCTTCTAATCAACATGAGCCACTACTAGAGGCACCAAATCAAACCACGGAAGCAAGTCAAGATGCTAATAATGATACCAACCTCATGTTCTTTAAAGATGAGGATTTTTATGTGGTTAACCAAATGGCAGGAAATTCTAACAGACCATCAATCAGTGTGGATGATAATATTCGACATAAGAACAGGATGTTGGAGTTACAATCCTCACCTTATGTGGATCAAATCAAAGCACTTCCAAGGAAAAAGAAGCTGCAATGAAATAAAGTAAGCCACCATAAGCTCCTGGAAAAGCCGTGGAAAAGGAAGTTGTTACTCAACCTGTTGGTGTCCATTTTGATCCTCTATGCTTTTGCCCTAGTGTTCCTTTCACTCTACATTTCCTAAAAATGTTTTCCACAGTTTCAATGGATGGGATGAAGTTATTTCTTCTGTTTCCATGCCCTAGCCCATTTGAAAATCACTTTCCATGCCTCATTTGTGAAGAAACACCCATGCATGCTTTGTTTGTGCCCTAATTTTTCCAAATCTGCGGGCTATGCCATGTTTTCCCTCTTGCCTGATAATGAAAAACCAAATTTGTTCGTTTCATGCATATATTCCTTCAAAAACCCTTCCCCATGGTCAAAACTTGCATAAAATCAACTTCCCCTTGTTTTTTGAGTAAAAAATCCTTCACCCATGAAGCCCTAAAAAATCAATTTTAGAGGTCACTGGCAAACTCTGTGTTTTTTTACGGTCGTACGGGTGTCATTTGACTGTCAAAATTAGGCTCAAAAATATCCTCCTACGTGGCCACTTCTGATTGGACAAGGATCAGCGGGTTTCTTTGAAAAACTTAGCCGTTTTTAGCTTTGGGAAAAAATTCAAAATTCCCCCCACAACTCCGCAAGGGGACATGTGTCACACTCACATGCAAGGGTGGAATGGGAAGCCGTCAGGGAACTTTGACATTTTTTTTACCTTTTTGGTGAAGGGGAGAAAAGGGGAAGAAAATCCCGCGGGTCATGCAATGGAATAGTGGGGCGGACACGTGGCAGCGCAGCAGGTGTAAAGGGGATGCAGATGGCGAAGGTTGTTTGAAGTTTTTGCCTTTAGAGGCAGAAAAGGCTAAGGTGAAATTTTTGGAGCACGGCCCCATGGCCAAACATAGGTGGAAACGTGTCCAAAAGGGTTAGAGTGGAGAAGCGGACCGATGGAAGACTTAAAGTTTTTTGTTGGTTTTCTAAAGTTAAAACAATGGGATGTATCTCTAGCTCCAATTAACAAGGAGACACATGGTGAAGGCAGAGTGGGTCGGCGAGCCGACGGAGGCAAAAGGAAATTTTTTCCTTTTTGTAAAAAAAAGGACTCAGAATGGAAATTTGAGAGACATGGCGCCATTTGACGAATCATCAATTGACATGTGGCGAGGGAGAAATGGGAAGGCGGAGGCCTATGGAAGGAAAATTGAAAATTTTCTCTTGGCAAAAAAAGGGGTCAAAACATGAAATAAGCCCACGGAATTTCAGCAATAAGGAACATGACACATGTCAAGGAAAAAGGCAGAGGTGTGGGCCGCGAGGAAAAAGGGTAAATTTTTCCAATTTTCCAAAAAAGGTTAAAATGCACAGAATTGAAGCATCGATCCCAATGGGATCCACCATGTGCCACGTGTCATCACCAAAACTCAAGGGCGGAGGGGCGGAGAAAAAAGTCAATTTTTTCCATTTTTCCAAAAAAATGTGGAAAGGTCAAAAATGATCCCCTTTTCATTCCCAATTGTATTTTGACACATGGAGGGCCCAAATTGAAGGAAAAAGAGCAGATCAAGGGTAACTGTACACTTTCATTTTTGGCCACCATTTTTGCTCCAGGAAGCTTGGAGATTCGAATTTTGAATCTTTTTTCATCATTTTTTTATGAATTTGGTCATGATTTTTGCCTTCTAGGATCATTGGAATTGGTTTCATGATCAATGGCTATTTTGATTTGAGATGTTTTTGAAGCAAATTTTTACCCCAGCCCGAGCAAACCACGTGAAATGTCAAATTGAAAGTTGCAGAGGTATTTTAAAAGGTGAAAAGGTGAAATGATGAGTGAAAAGGTGTTTGCATGCCTTGATGATGAAAAACATGCCTCCACAATGGATAATGATCTGATATTTGTAATGATTTAGTCTTTTTGCACATGCCTGGCAACTACTCCTTGCATAATTCTGTTAAATGTCATTTTCAGTGAATCATGAGAGAATTTTTGTAACAAACTTGATCCCATGGCATATTATTTTCTTGGGAAAGAAGGCTCCAATGTGGCATAGAATGGTATATAATGTATTTTGGAGAAAATGTAAAAGGGGTCGGGAAGTTGAAAATCACGAGTAAATTTTGAGAGAAAGCTCATTTTTCTGAGAAACCCACCAAAGAACTAGGTTAATTTCTTCTGTGTTGGATCTTCATGTATGTGAGTTGGTTACAAGTGTATAGCCATCACACAACTCTGAGATTGTTCATGAAACTCTCCCCTGCTGATGAATCTAACAAGATTTTGAATTAATCTGTGTTTTTTGGGCAATATGATGTTTGTTATCATTTTAAATACCTATGTAAATAATTTTCATTGTTCTTGTTGCAATCTTGCATTGAAAGTCTTTAGAAATCACACAGAATCTCATCCTTATTGATAGTTTAGTGGCACTTGTAGTTTTTTTTTCAGAAGAGGTTTCATCTGGCATTGAAAATAAAAGTTTAAAATCACTCCACCTTTATTTGTTGATTGGGATTGTTTGTAAGCCTTTGGGGGTACCTTAGGCATGGTTTGATCAAGGATTTTTGTGTTTAATTGAGTTCTTTACTTCAATATTTTGTGGTGAGTTCTCAAAGATTGTGTGAAGAGTGCAACCTGGGCTTCCATTTAATCTTCTGGTTGAAAGAACATCCTGATTATTTGAAGCATTTTATCTGATAGTTGTTCAAGTATTGTAGAGGTTGTCAAAGATTTGATATATCCAAGTTTGTCTTGTCAATACCCCCACCAAAACATCATCTGAATAAATAATCCTACCCATAATATCCCTGCATTTCATTGTGTGTCAACAAAAGAATCTAACCCATATTGCAAAAATGCACAAAGAAAATCAGGATCATACAATGTCTTCAGCAACCTCAGCCTTGTCTTGAAACATTTCCATCATTTAGTAGTGACAACTCTGTTGAGTTTGAATAATGGAAAATTGATCATGTTTTCCCAAGGCCATCTCCATATAATATGCATAAGCATAAGGATATCTCCACCTCCTTCACAAAACAAAGGCTGCAACATAGGTTCTCTTACCTTGGTTATAAATGCACAACCTAAAATAGTGAGGACAAGATCAAATCCTTTCAAAGTGCTATCCATCTCTCCACAAATCTGAGTGCCACTTAGATCACATCCCCGGCTACAAAATGACATATATCAAGATCTATCTACCTTTAAGCTTCATGTCATATTTATGATGTTGCTTGGACTAAAAAGGAGAACAAATTTGGGTACCAACACAAGAACAACACCCAAATCACATTGAGAGATGATCTAATCAACCAGGAAGTAAAATGGATCCTTCAGTATTCCCAGGGAGCAGGGGATGTTTTAATGAATCATTGGAGTAAACACTAAAAAAAACGTTATGTAGAGCTTCATATATGGTTGGAGATGTAGATTCTCCTTCACTGAGCATGATCTCCAAGAATAACTTCAATAGCTTTACCTCTATGTGGATGTCAACAATGAACTTTAAACACTTCATTCTTATCAAAAGTTCACAGTGTCTGTTAACCATCTCTATGCTGAGTAAGAAATAACTATGCAAAATAAAACAGTTTGAAGAACTGAAATAATCATGGAGCCCAAGTTCAAATTTCAATAGGGAGTTGGGGCATAATAACTAAAATCCTATGCACGTTTGTAGTGATATACCTAAATTCAAAAAGATTAAGTGCCTATGACTAGCAGTTTCCTACAACTTCCATGGGTCAATCTCTATAATTAGCGATGACTAATTTTAAATTTTATATGCAACCAAACTTGGTGAAGGTGCCAACTCAGGACCTTCCCATATTTTCAATCATGCCCATGCCCAAGTTTTTATTTGTAGGATAATACTTAACTGGAGCAAGTAGAATGTCTAGAAAATGATGCCTTGACCAAGATTCAATTTCTATGTCGTCTCTTAGGCTCCCTACAGAAATTACCAATTCCCATAGTTAGGTTAACATTAAATTGAAGTTGTGTTAAACATACGTCAATAGGTTGGTCTTCATTTAAACTAGTGAACATGATTAAACAAAAGCTCATAGAGACATAGGTTAGACTTTCCAAGTCCTGATTTGTTGCTTGATGAATGGGTTGAGAGAGATCACAAGTTCGATCCTTGTGATGAAGAGTGTCAAAAGATTATAGACTGGTCTTACTATACACTATTCCATTCTCTAAGAAAGAGTTCCATGATACCCCGACATTCAAGCAAGAAAAATAAAACTTCTAGATATATGGGAGATGTTCTTTGATGGTTCATAGAAGTAGAAATGGAGTTGGCGTTTGTGCCATTGTCATCTATGAGGAATGAAAAGTATTTTTGGCTCATGGTTTTGTAATTTTCATACTCCAAGAATGTAGTAGAGTACAAAGCATTAGTGCATGGTCTTTGATGCATAAGAAGACAAAAATCAAATGTTACATATATTTAGACACTGAACTAGTCATTCACCAAGTCCATGGTAGGTGTGAAAAATAATAAGTTGTTGAAATAGCTACCAACACAGAGTCTTGGGATTTATTAGAGAGATTTGGCGCCATTAACCTAAATAAAAATTCCCAGTAAGTTGATTCTCAAAGACATAGACCAAATGGGTGATCCCTTGGATCTCAATTCTCACTCGTGTTGAGGATTTGATCAAAGGGAAATTGTGGCATTTCAAAATGGTGTTCAATCCTTCCATTCTAGACAATCAGTTTCACCGGTTAGAAGGTATTTGAAAACGATGCAAAAATTGTGTAGTTCATCCAAAATGATGATAAGTTCTCCTCGAAGATGCAATCCAATTTGTAAGGAAGTATATGAGGATCATATTATTCAACTAAAATCAAACAAGTTGTTTAAGGTATTGGTCACTCTGGAGAATATTTTCAGTCCAGATGATGAATTCAAAAGATGGAAAATAACATGGTTGGCAAATCAAGATGATTGTTAGCAAGTTTTAGTTGCTCCGTGTAAGGAACTTCTACTTGGAAAGGTATGTGATGAAGGATGAAAAGAAATATTTTGTTTCCTTGTGCCAAAAATTTAGTGATGTGTTCTCATAGGACTATGAAGATTTAAAGGAATTCAATCCTGATATAGTCCAATCATTCCATTTATCTTGATCCCAACATCAAGCCAATTAGATAAAAATAGAGGTCAAATCAACCCCAAGATTGAGCCCCTCATGAGAAAGGAACTCTCCAAACTTATTGAGGCCAAAATAATTTTTCCAATCAAGTATTCTACTTGGGTGGAAAATCTGGTCTCGATCAAGGAAGAAGAATGGTGAAATAGGATCTTTGTGTGGAATTATAGGGATTTGAATAATGATTCTCTCACGGATCATTATCCCTTGCCCTCCATGGAACAAATTTTACAGATAGTGGTAGGAGCTAAGAGGTTATCCATGCTTGATGGTTATTCTAGTTTTAACCAGATTAAAGTAAAGGAAAGGGATCAATATAAAACAACATTCACCACCAAATGGGGAATGTTTACTTATCTAAAAATGTCCTTTTGGCTTATCAAATGTAGGTGTTACCTTCCAAAGAGTGAATGGATATTACTTTCAAGGGATTCATCAATTAGTTCATCTTGGTTTACCTGGATGATATCACAGTTTTCTCCAAGAAGAGCATGGATCACATGAAGCACCCAGAGAAAGTATTTGAAAGATGTAGGGAATTTGGTGTATCCCTTAATCCTAAGAAATGCAACTTTACAGTCCTTAGAGGAAATCTCTTGGGGCATATTGTATCAAAAGAAGGCATTACCATTGATCTAGAGAGAATTGCAACTATCGTGGCTCTTTCCTTGCCACGAGCTCACAAGAAGGCTCTGTAGTCATTCCTTGGAAATATCAACTTTGTTAGGGTTTCATCCCTAAATTCACAGGTTTGATAAGACCAATTACCCTCATTCTCAAGAAGGATGCAACATTCAAGTGGACCATAGAAGGAAAGGACAACTTTGAAAAGATAAAACAAGAGATTTCCCAGGCCCCAACATTGATTAACCCAAATTATGCCAAAGATTTCATTCTTATATGCTCATGGGGTGGAATCCAGTATAGCCGTGGTTTTGACACAATTAAATGATCAAGGATTGGAGCAGCCTAGTGGCATTTTTCAGTCAAACACTGAGGAATTATGAGCTCAAGTACAATCACATTGAAAAATAGGTGTTTTCTATCATGAGAGCCTTGAATAAATTCAAAAGTATGATTTTTTCTAGCTACATAAAGGTTTTAGTATCACATTCTAACATTAGAGACTTCATTATGGGAGTAGAGATAAGTGAGAAATGAGTTGGATGGGTAACTAAGATCATGGAGTATGATGTGACCATTAAAGCTATAAAATTGGTAAGAGGAAGAGAACTTTGTGAGAAGTTGGCTCTAGACATGTGTAGAATCTCAAGAGACCACCCTCATTAATGAAGTTCCTTCAAATGATGAGTGTTTGCATGATGTTGAGTGGCAGCAAGATGAAAGAAATGTATTTAACAATTGTAGTTGGATTGCTGATATGTCAAATTTTTTGTCTACTGGTGTATATCCCCTTGGTTTGAATAAATAAAAGAGAAGACATCTAAGATTTCAATCCATTCCTTATGTGATTGTTGGTGGCATATTGTTCAAAAGAAATATTGATGGAGTACTTGCTTAGGTGCATTGAAGGTGAGCAATGCGACAAGGTCCTTAACTGAATTTCATGATGCTTCTCGGGTGGACATTTCTATGCTAAATCTACAACCATGAAGATCATAAAAAGGTTATTTCTGGCCTACATTATTTGTGGATTCTCATAGGTGGGTTAGGAAGTGCAAATAATGTACACTCTTCACTAGAAAGAAAATATTGGTAGTCCTTCCACTTCATCCAATTCAAGTAGATCAGTCGTTTACACAATGGGGTCTTGACTTCATTAGTATGATCAATCCATCCATATAGCATTGGTCACAAATGGGTCCTCACAGCCACATATTATTTCACCAGGTGGACTGAAGCCGTGCCATTGAAGGAAGCCACTAAATCATCATCCTGGAATTTCTTGAAGAAATTGTTACAAGGTTTGGCATTCCTCAAAAAATCATTTCTGATAATGCTAAATATTTCTTAGGAAGAAAGATTTATATTGGGATTCTGGAACTTGGGAATTATCTAAGACTTCCTCAAATTATTACCCCCAAGGTAATGGATTTTCAGAATCCACTACCAAGAAAAATGATCAAAATCATGAAGAGGACAATGGACATTAATCAAAGTAGTGGCACACAAAGGTAAAAAATGCTCTTTGGGTGGACATGATAACAACGAAGAAAGCTATTGGCACTTCTCCCTACAAATTGGTGTATGGTAAGGAAGCAAGATTGCCATTATCACTTGAGCTGCCTTCATTTGAATTAGCTCAACAAGTTGGAATTTGAAGGCATGGATCAAAGGGAAATCAAAATGGCAGAATTGGTGCAGCTAGAAGAAAACATGAATGTTGTCATGGTCAGGATGGAACAACATTAGGCATCAACCAAACAGTTGTTTGACATAAAATCTTAGAGATCAGACCTTAAAATTTGGGGATCTCAGTTTTGAAATGGGACAGTGGATCGAGCTAAACCAGGGAGACACTCCAAATTTGATGTTATTTGGAGTGGACCATACATCATCATTGTTTGCAAGGTGGCTAACTCATTTGAGTTATCTGATCTTGATGGGAATGTTTCAAATCCCAGTCAATGGGATTCATCTCAAACCTTCTCATTAAGATTTTTTTTGCATCTTTGTATAGTAGATTAGAATTTCAATTCCTCCAAGTTCTTTCAGCACATTGCATTTGTTGGTAGTATAGGTTTCTTTCCTAAGTGCTTTGCATAGTCTTATTTCTTGGAGATGTCCTTGTGCATTGTTTCATCATGTTCTCAAGATGCAGGGGAGGGAGGTCAAAAATATCAAGGATTATTTGTAGTTGTCTTAGAAAATCAAATGCAGAGAAACTAAATTAGATTCTAAATTTAGGATGACTCCATGCCCAATGGATGCTAAGGCTACTGATATTTCATCTAGCAGGCAATTGATAACCCTATGAGTTGTAAAAATGTTGTCTATTTTTGCACCCCTTGTAAAAATAGAACAACTTGTTTTTTCACATAGTTGGATTAATTGCCAGAGTGTTTATGAAATTGGTAATAGCCGATTGGAAGAAGTTTAGCATTCCATGGATAATAAAGGAGTGAATGCCACGGAGATCTAAAGGGTAAAACTGTTATGGAACTGCGAAGGTCTCAAATGCCATGAACAAAGCAAAATGTTTTGGAAATCCGTGGGTAAAGGAGGAATAGCATGTTGATTCAACATGAGGCCATAAATGAATAAGTCTACGAGGTAATCAAAAAGGTAGAAAATTGTGAATGATTAAAATACAATGTGCGGCACATTGAGTGCCAAGAGATGCTTTGCATGGAGGTCAAAAACCACGTGAAATACTAAAAGAGGAAATCCACGCATAGTGAAGGAAAAAATTCCTGTTTTATCTAGGCGAAGATAATGCATAAGCCTTCAAATTTGATGATCAAATCCTTTACAAATCTAATATCTATTCGAAGGTTTTGACCTCTTCCATGTGAATGAAATCTAAATTTTATGAAATTAAGTGTTGGTAGGTGGATGTGAAGTAAGAAAACGTCTAGCAACATGTAAAGAATTACAATTCCAGATGATTCAACCACCATAATTAAATGCAGTATGGGCACTCATTCCTTTTCAATAGGAAGAGCAATGGCATGGTGGAAGTGAGATTTGCAGAAAATAATCAAGATCCTTTTTTAGAAAGAGAAATTAAATAAAAGTTGGTTGGTGGTAAAAGGGAATTCAAAATTTCCCTCTCTTTCTCCTCTACTCTTTCTTCTGATTTTTCTATATATTGTAAAATGATTCCTCAGTTTTAATGTTGGATATTTTGGGAATGTAAGGGCATCATTCTATGTTGCACAAGTGTTTTAAGATTCATATGCCTTTGGAATCTATGTCTCTATAAATGTTTTACATCTTCCTTATGTATCATGATGATCTGTGCATGATCTTTTAGCAATAAAATCTTTGGTTTTGTGGCTTTCTTCAGCCTTAGCTATTGTTTTATTGCACTCACTTTCCTCTCATTCATTCGCAAGTGTGTTGTATGCATTGTTTCAGAGATCTGTGTCTATTGTGCATCGTGAAGGTGGAACTCGGACGTGATTTTGATCTATGGCTTTCGTTTAGCCCTCTTCATCATTTGTGCTCTCCCATTTTCCCTCTTTCCTGAGTATTCATCCCCTTTCTTTTTGGTATCTTTCCTCTTTGTAGTTTATGTTTATGTTTTATGCATCTCCTTCTCACCCTGGTCCCTTGGAAAATTAGAGTAGAGCTAGATAGTTGCATTTCAATTCCTAGGAGTAGTTTAAGCATTATGAGTAAGTAGATGAAGTCAGCATTCTCTAGAGGTTTGTCTCAGTTCGAGTCCCACAACTTAGAGACAATCCAATGTTGAATCAAATCCCGAATTGTCTATGATTCGGGCACGGGTGCACATTTGAGCTTCAACAGGTTTATAAACCATTAACAATTGAAAACCTGTAATTTTAACTTCATAAAGACACAAAACATCAAGATTTAATTTTTTTTGGCAACCATCATGAACAATATAATTGCAACTAGAGTCTATAAGACCCCGCACATTCCATGACATATAATTCATGAGAAACGGTGGTCAAGGGCCATGCCACCCGCATCTAAGCCATCTAAGGCATCAAGATGATTTTGTAGGAATTGAGCATTCTTGTGCTTTAAAAAATCGTGTAATTCAAATTTCCTTCATCTGACATACTCAATATTATACTCCTCCTTTGTTGACTCCACATTGTGTACCAAACTATGATTGTGACTTGTCATGGAGTGTCGAGAAGGACTTTGAGCCCTTTTAGATGGACCTTGAGAACTGGTTGTCAAAAGCAACTATGTAGTCGGAGGAGTCGAGGAAATTTGGATGGAATGTGACTGGCCCATGAGAACTGCAACTGCTTTGGGCGTGCTAGAGAACCTAGGTAAGGGGACTAGAGAGTATTCAGAAACTGGCTGTGAGGAGTGACGCGGATTGGGGGTATGTTCCTTAATAGCTGGCTCTTTCTTGCCATTGTTGCCAGATGCCTTGGCTTGATCTGTTTTGTTCTTGTTCTTCCGCCCTCTGATAGTTTCCACCCTTCCTCTTGTGGGACTTAACAAATTCGGTAGCTACCTTAGGCGTTAGGCGATTGCGCGACACATAAAGTGGGAAATCCTCGATCTTGTGATCAGAGGCCTAACATCGAAAACATGTTTTAGGAAATTTAATGTAAAGAACTAGTTGAGAATAACAAGTATCCCCCATTTGGATCTCCATGTATTCCTTCAGTTCTTGGGAGAGGTCTACTTCAACACAAACTCATTTATGTGGATGAGAGTTGTAGAAGTGATGTAGTTCCATGCAAACAACTTCCCTGATGGAGGAAGCGATTTGGTGAAGAAAATGAATACACGGAAGCGACCGACTAGGGAACTCCACCCATACTGGGACTTTGAGAGCTGCAAACACAGACACCACAAAGTCTTAAGTCCAAGGAGAAAAAACCAAGAGGGAGTTATGCACATACCGGGTAGCCGAACGGTTCAAAATGGTTGGGGCATGGGAAGGGTCAGAGAATCGGAGAAGGAAAAATCCTTTAGTCATGTTTTGCACACTTTTGAGCTTGATGCCATGAGTGGCCCAGGTTGAGTTAACCCATGACTTAAGCATGCTTTCAGAGGGGATACGCCCCACAAAATAACCGATAAGGCAGAACTGTTCGAGCCATTGATATGCAACGTTAAATTTAGAAACATGTAATACAACATCAGGAGGAGAAACATTACGTCGTGAAAGACCTTCGGAACAAGTTTCTGAGGGCGTTTCTGCGGTGCTGCCATTGTTCATAGCTCCACAAGCTCCAACCTTGGCATCAATAACATGGATCGAAGTGGAGCGGGACATTATATACGCGAGCCCAGAGGGCAAGAAACCCTAGAACTTAACAAGTAAAGTACTATCCCGTAGTGCCCGACAAGGCCACGATATGACATGCAAGCGAGAAACCATAGTAGAGTGATTTCCAGACCCAAGATTTCAAATCCCTCTCATAGTACCAACCTAAAAAATAATTGACATTGCAATGTTTACTATAATTAATATATTAGAGATAAGGATTGACAACATATAATCTTTGATATAATTAATATATTAGAGCCCGTGTCCTTAAAAGAAGGGCTTGACAAAAATAATATAGTAGGGAAAACTCTACTTAAAATATATTTTTTATTAATTTTTAAAAAAGGAAACAACCAAATTTGATAGTTGTTGTTTTAAAAAGTAACATCATGTCAAGTCTCTAATGTAATCAATATTATTGTCTTTTTTTTAATTTCCAGGGAAATGAACAATCGTTATTAACTACCATGAAGTTTGGTATTTGATACCAGAAAGGTACCATTATAACTCCACAACGTTTTGGTAAATTTAGCCTTAAATAAAGGAGGCCCACAAAAATGTAGGTTTCGACATTGCCATCCTTAATACAATCGACACTTTAGAGGTAAGGACTAACGGTACACTTCTTCATTAACATATTGTAATAAAATACCTATGTCTAGATAAATTGAAAGACACATAGGTCTCTATATATTTTTTTGTTTGGACCTGAGTAATATAGCTATCAACATCTCTTCCCATGTTACAAAGAACATATAGTTGATTACAACACAATGAGTAGTACACATCTATATCAAGGCCATTCTTTAGTTAAACAACTAGGGAGAATCTAGGAACAACTTTGGCCCCATTAACTTGACATCCATTATGATATATTTAGAGGACTTTGTACCTTGGTAAATGACTAGACACACCTTTTATTCTATGGTCCTCACTATTAGATTACGACCCCTTTCAATAGTTTATATAATTTAAATTATATCAATTTTTTTAAAAAATGTATTGGTTTGAACATTCCATAAACGTGATAAAAAAACCTATATACCTATTACTTAAATAAAAAATATTTTCAATTAATATATGTAAAAACTGGAATCACGCCCTTACGTCACATTAACAAAACCATCCAAACATTATTTAAAAAATAACATGAAATTAAAAGCGAAGGATTTTTTCTTGCAAATCTCTCTCCATTAATTGGGTTTGGTATATGACTGGATGAGAGATACAGGGAGAAATGCAGAGTTTAATGTCAACTACTGGAAAACCCTAGTGGAGCAGAGGTAGCTGTCTAACTTTTTTACTTGTGGAGTTTCTGTAACAGTGATTATGTGAGAGAGTCTTATTTATTGAACAAACTATCGGTGATTCTAAATTCATATGTACTTTTTTCCCCTCTTTTTTGCAGTAGATATGGAGTTTGTAGATGAATGAATAGCTTTGTCTCAGGAAATTATTTGGTTCACAGTTGAGGAAATGATATAAAATCAAACTATCATTTATTCAACACTAAAAACGCACGCTAGCAATTAGTCACACGTTAATTTCATAAACTCATAGAAATGTGAGGTGTGCTTAAATAAAAATCTCTATATCAGTCATTGGCATGTTTTAATCAGTAAATAACACGGCAGAATGCCTCTGGACCTACATTGACTAGTTTCTATCAGTAGAATGCCTCTGTCTGGCTGTGCTTAGTGGTGCAAAATAGCTGAAATATATGTTTGTCGGCACCTCATTGTTGATTCTTTAATTTAAACTTTTTTTTTTTCTCCGTATTTTTACTTTTAAGCTGGTGGGGCTCAGGGCTTGAATGCTAATTCACATCTTAATGTTGAAAGCTCAGCTGGGGAGAAATTCTCCAGCAGGGGGATAACAACTTGTCCCCGTGACATTAAAATAATGCAAAATTGCAGGGGAAATTGTGGGCTTAGGGTTTGAATGCTAATACACACCTTAATGTTCAAAGCTCAGCTGGGGAGAAATTCTTCAGCAGGGGGTACGCACTGGTCACCAGAGGAGAGAAGGCCAGGCTGTCCTTGTGACATTAGAGCTATGCCCAATTGCAGGAAAAATTATCCCTTCCCCGAAAATGATAAAAGCCAATAGTTAAGGGATTGCCCTGGCCCTGCAAATAGCAAAAGTCAATAGTCTTACATACGTGTACCCACCATTAGGGGTTGCTCTACCCATTCAGGCATCGGTTCGAAGACGTGGGTTACTCAAAGATGTGCTTTTGGACCTAGGGAAACTTGGGGTATAGAGGTGCTTGTTGAATTCTTTTGAGTACAGTTTCAGTCATGGCAGGTTCTTAAATTCTGGATCCCTTAGTTGTAATGTATGTTTCATCATGTTCCCTTTTGAGGGGTTGGAAAAAGGGGGAGGTGAAAAGGAGATGGCTGGAACCACCCTCAAAATCCTCGGAAAAGGGGATGTCGGTACCATAACATAATTTTTTCTTGTAAAAATATAAGAAATAAGAAACAGAAGTAACTTGCAATATTGTATTTGAATCGAAACACTCACAATGGTTTAGAGAGGCATCAAACTGAGCATCTGATAGTATATTTTTATTTGGACCAGCTGCTGCCATATTAAAGATGTTCATGCTAACTAAACATATCGAGGGCTTCATGTTAATAGAGGCCTTACAAGACTCAACTGAAATTATCTACACTTTTCTTGTTTATTTACTATAAAGATGATAGGAGATGCAAACCAGGGGATGTCAGTACTATAACTTAAATAAAAGGTAAAAATATAAGAAAAAAAAGAAATAACTTGCAGTATTGTATTTGAATTGAAACATTCACAGTGCTTCAGATAGACATCAAACTGAGCATCTGATAGTATATTTTTATTTGGACCGGCTGCTGCCAGATTAAAGATGTTCATGCAAACTAGACCATATTGAGGGCTTCATATTAAGAGAGGCCTTATTAGATTCAACTGAAATCATATACACTTTTCTTTTTTATTTAATTGTATTTACTATAAAGATGATAGGAGATACAAAACAGTGCAGAAACTGTAGGTTAACTTCTCTTTAAAGGTCATCATGGAACTGATTTCTCAAAGTGGAACTGATTTATATCTCTGGTATTATATGTTTTAATTAACAACTATTATTATTCTTATTCAGTCTCTATTGTCTGATGAGCGTCTTTGCTATTGACTATGGTGGATATGAAACAATATAACTATCATGCTCACATACGGCAGTTGTGGGCTTTAGGTTCACAATTATCCTTGGTAGTAACTTCTACATGGGGTATAAGCGAACTGCACTCTGCAGTATTGCGTTAAAATCATAGTTACCTGATTGTGTCACTGTCTGCAGCCCTTCCAGATCAGTTGGTAGAATGAACATAATTTTGTTGAATGTAACTGCAGGTAACTCTTCAGCATGCTTATTTTTTGCAGCCTTAAGTATTTTGTCAGTTTCATGGGAGTCCAAAATACCTGCCAGGAAAACTGTATGTTGTGTGTGTGATATGTCCCGATTTGTTATTGTTGTTGTGCATTGATCAAGCTGGGATTCCTCCTTGTTCCATGTGTGGGACAGCACACATGTGTCACTATTCTGTTTGGATACCTTCCTTTGCAAGCGAAATTCACCAAAGTCTTGTAAAGTGTCCCACACTTCTGAACTTTCTGTGATATGAGAGCTTGTACAGTCCTGATTGAACACCATTTCTTTAGTTTGATTTGTCTCTGCTTCTTCAATCACTTGTGTTAGAATATTTTGATCTTCGACTGGAAACTGTATGTCTGTTTCTGTAGAAATGTGGGCCATAACAATTGTATCTTTGCTTGATGCTTTGTCATCACTGGAAGATTCATCCTGTTGAATGAGCAGAGATTTACTGTTCCCTCCTTGAAAGTGATCATTGCTTGCTGGTTTTGTGGACTTAATTGTCTTTAGATCAGTTTCTTTGTCTGTCTTGGAAGCGAGGACTTCATTCGAGAGTTGGACTTCAGGATGTCGAGCAGCAAGTCTTGTGCTGTCGGTTTCTTGGGAGATTGAGTCTTCTGTTACAATGTTGTTATCTGGCATATCTGATGCTGCTTTAAATAAAAGTTCACTTGCCATTTCTGAAGACTCCATTTGTTCCACAGTTGGAAACCCTGACGCTTGCTGCAGTTCTTGCTCCGTTTGTCTTTGTTTTCGAGTCTGATAAATTCCAGCTTCTGTCTTCTCAGTCGCTAAAACAACATGGTCCATAGCAATTGGATTATTTCTCAACACCCTAGTTGCACACGCAGACAGTTCTTGTGGGCTTCCTGTAGTTGTTGTTTCTCTTGCTTTAAATTCTGCTTGATCAGTTTTTATTGTGAATTCTTCCTGTGCCTCTGAGATAGAGTTTCCCTTGGACGTTTGAATGTCGACATCTTCAGCATGAGGGCTTACTGGATCTTCATTAATGCTTTGGATCTCTGTTGTTACGAGTTCATCAATTACAGCTACACCATGACTGACATTGTCTTTCTTGCAAATTGACTTTTCGTTTGTCAATTCCAGTGTAGAAATTGCTACTGTAGAGTTAATGGTAGCAACTGTCTTATTTACATCTAATGTATCATCGGTAGTAGAACATTTTATTTGTGGAATTGAATCCTCTGACAGTCCTTTGAAATCCTCATTATTTGGTGCTGTCACGATCGGCAACCTTTCCAGGTCAGTAGATATGATGAAATATATCTTGCTGAATGTTA
This sequence comes from Taxus chinensis, assembly GCA_019776745.2. Taxonomy (NCBI): domain Eukaryota; kingdom Viridiplantae; phylum Streptophyta; class Pinopsida; order Cupressales; family Taxaceae; genus Taxus; species Taxus chinensis. The sequence continues at coordinate 550,456,413 of CM034155.1, forward strand.
CTGTAGGCGACATTTCAGCATCTGGATTTGCAGCAGCCTTAATTAGTTTGTTTCTATCATGGGATGCCAATGTTCCTGCCAGAAAAACTGCATGGTTGTTCATCTGATATGTGCTGCTCACTTTGCCTTTTTGCCCATTGCTGAAGATGGGATTCCACTTTGTGCTGACTGTGGGATGACCCATGTATGTTTGTGGATACCCTCCTTTGCAATCGGAATTCACCAAACACCTGTAAATTTTCCCACACATCAGAATTTTCTGTGACCCGAGAGCATGATCTTTGTTGCATGCTCTCCTTACCCAGCATCATTTTTTCACATTGGTTTGTCGCTGTCTTTTCCATCTCTTTTGATTTTAAAACATTTAATTTGTTAACAGTAAACTGTTGCTCTCTTGTTGTGGAAATATGGGCCACAAAAACCGGATCATGAATCGACGTTTTATCATCCATGGAAGCTTCATTCTGTTGAATCACTTGAGATGTAATTTTCTCTCCTTTGAAATGAATATTACTAGTTGATTCTGAAACCTGGATTATTTCTTGATCAGTTACTGTGCCTGTCTCAGAATTCATGACTCTCTCTGATTCTTGATCTTGATGATGTGGAGCATCTAGGTTTATGTAACCAGTTCCATGTGAGACTGAAACCTCATTAGAAATGGCTATACCCTGAGTTATTTGTTTTCCCATCTCCTGTGGTTGAGCTTGTTCACCTTGAGAAGTTTGCAAGATATGATGTCCATATGTGATCTGACTTGTTGCTGCATCATGGAAGGATGATTGATTTTCCATATCTGAAGGTTTACACTGACATGTAACCTGAAACTCCGATTCACTTAACACTTGCAAATTTTCCCGCACATCAGAATGTTTTGTGATCTGAGAGCATGATATTTGTTGCACGCTCTCCTTACTGAGCATTGTTTTTTCACATTGCTTTGTCTCTTCCTCTTCCATTTCTTTTGATTTTGAATCATTTAATTCTTTGACAGTAAACTGTTGCTTTCTTTCCATAGAAATATGGGCCTCAGCAACTGGATCATGGATTGATGGTTTATCATCCATGGAAGCTTCATTCTGTTGAATCACTTGAGATGTAATTTTCTTTCCTTTGCAATGAATGACTTGTTGATTCTGAAACCTGGATTGTTTCTTGATCAGTTACTGTGTCAACCTCAGAATTCACAACTTTCTCTGATTCTTGATCTTCATGCTGTAGACCATCTAGCCTTATGTTAATGTAACCAGTTCCATGTGAGACTGAAGCCTCTGTAACAATGGCTGTAGCTGACGCGTCAAATCCTATTTCCTGAGTTATTTGTTTTCCCATCTCTTGTGGTTGAGCTTCATCACCTGGAGAAGTTTGCAAGACATTATGTCCATATGTGATCTGGCTTGTTGCTGCATCATGGAAGGACAATTTATTTTCCACGTCGGAAGATTTCAAATGACATGTAACCTGAATCTCTGATTCATGTTGAAATATGTTCTCTGGTTGTCTCCCCTGTTGAGATTGAAAAATCCCAACTTTTGTCTCCTCAATCGCTGTACTAACATGGGCCATAGTAATGGCGTTGTGACAAGCTAATATATTCTGACTGGCAGTGCCATCAGGATTTGGGAGTCGCTGAATTGTAGAGATTGTCTTATTAACATCTGACATATCTCCAATGGTAGAACCTTCTTTTTGTCTGCAAAGCTGAACTGAGTTCTCCGATAGTCCGTTGAAATCCTCATTATCTGGCAGTGTTCTAATTTGCAACTGCTCCAGATTAGTAGATATAATGAAATATATCTTACTGAATGTTACTGTAGTTGATTCTTCAGCATTTGGATTTTCAGCAGCCTTAATTATTTTGTTAGTGTCATGGGAGGCCAAAGTTCCTGCCAGGAAAACTGCATGTTTTTCATCTGATACGCTCTGCTCAACTGTTGATTTGGACCTTTGCTGAAGATTAGATTCCTCTTTGTGTTTAGTGTGGGATGACTTGTGCATGTCTGTGGTAATCGTGGATGCCCTCCTTTGCAAGCGGAATTCACCAAACTCCTGTAAATTTTCCCACATATCAGAATCATGTGTGACATGAGAGCATGATATTTGTTGTATGCTCTCCTTCTTAAACATTGTTTTTTCATATTGGTTTATCTCTGCCCCTTCCATCTCATTTGATTTTAGAACATTTTCTTCTTGGACTGGAACCTGTGGCTCTTCTGCTGTGAAAATATTGGCCACAATGACTGGATCATGAATTGATGTTTTATTATCCATGGATGCTTCATTGTGTTGAACCACCTGAGATGTCATTTTCTTTCCTCTTAAATGAATATTACTTGTTGATTCTGAAACCTGGATTATTTTTTGATCAGTTAATATGTTGGTCTCAAAAATCAGGTCTTTCTCTGATTCTTGATCTCCAAGATGTTGAGTATTTAGGCTTATGTCACCAGTTCCACGTGAATCTGAAGCCTCTGTAACACTGACTGTCTCTGGCATTTCAAATGCTATCTCCTGAGTTGCTTGTTTTCCTGTTTCTTGTGTTTGAACTTCTTCACCTGGAGAAGTTTGCAAGATATTATGTCCAGAAGCGAGCTGGCTTGCTGCTGCATGATGAAAGGACAATTTGCTTTTCATATCGGGAGATTTCATATGACATATAGTTTGAAACTGTGATTCATGTTGAAATATTTTCTCTGATTGTCTCCCTTGTTGAGATTGACAAATCCTAACTTCTGTCTTCTCAATTGCTGCACAATCATGGGCCACAGTAATGTCATTTTCACAAGGTAATACATTCTGGCTGGCAATGCCATCTCGATATGGCAGCAGATGAACTGTAGAGTTTCTCTCATTATCAACTGATGTATCTTCTGTGGTAGAACCTTCTATTTGTGTGCAAAGCTGAATTGAATTCTCTGATGGTCCTTTGAAATCCTCATTATCTGGTGGTGTCATAGTTTGCAACTCCTCTAGACCAGTAGATATAATGAAATATATTTTGCTGAATGTTACCTGTTGGCGACTCTTTAGCATCTGGATTTTCAGCAGCCTTAATTATTTTGTTGCTGTCATGGGATCCCAAAGTTCCTGCCAAGAAAACCGCATGTTGTTTGTTTGTTATGCTCCACTCACTTCTTGTTTCTGACAATTGCTGATAATGAGATTCCACTTGGTGTTGAGCGTGGAATGCCCCATGTATGTCTGTGTTATTTGTGGATACCCGCCTTTGCAAGCGGGAATTCACCAAATACCTGTAAATTTTCCCACGTGTCAGAATTCTCTGTGATGCAAGAGCAGGATATTTGTTGAACACTCTCGTTGTCGGGACATCATTTGTTCACTTTGGTTTGTCGCAGTCTCTTCCATCTCTTGTGATTTTATAACATCTTCTTCTTTGACTGGAAAGTGTGGCTCTCTTGCTGTGGAAATATGGGCCGTGACATATGGATCACGAATTGCTGTTATATCATCAATGGAAGCTTCATTCTGTTGACCCACTTGAGATGTCATTCCCTTTTCTTTCAGATGAAGATTGCTAGCTGATTCTGAAATCTGGATTATTTCTTGATCAGGTACTGTTTGGGTTTCTCTCTTTGACAGTTTTTTGCAAATCTTCCAGTTTAACGGACTGAAGTACTTCTTGATCTTTTTTGAGAACTATGTCTTCCCTGCAAATTAAGTTTGGAATTTGAAGAGTTAAATCCTCAGCTGGAATGGTCTTATCTTCAACATTTGACATGCTCTTCTGTGTTCTTGTTTTCTCATCTGACTGTAATTGCATGGGTTCATAGGTGGATGGAGTTGGATCAGCCAGTTGTTCATCTGGGGGTGGCTTGCTTACACTATCTGAAATTTTCGAACTCTGAGATGTTGTGGCAATCTGGGATTTCATATCTTGACTTTGATTCTTCTCATTGAGCTCCTGTTGATGGAGTCGATCTATCTCATTTTTTTTCACATCTTGTAGTACAAAAGTATTTTTTGCTGTCGTACAAATCTCTAGATTAGAGAAAGTTGCAGGTGACTCACTTTCACTACCTTTTTCATTCACCATAGGAGTGAGGGTGATTTCATTACCAAGAACTCTTGTCTTCTCATTGACTGTAGCTTCCTCTTCTTCTTTGTTGGTTGGTGTAGTTAGTGTTCCTGATAATCCTCGAAAATCTTTTGCTTGTGTCCTGCTTTGAAATATTTCCTTTGATACTTCTGCTGCTGGATTTGCAGCAGCATGTGCTATTTTCTCAGTTTCCAGAGATGCAAATATTTCTGTTGGAATCGTTGCATCTTGTGTATGAGCAATTGTTTTTGCCAGTACTTGGGAATGAGCATCCACCGTTCGGCTATTCTGAAATAATTCACAAGTAGCTCTCAATTCTTCCTTGACAGAAACGTCATTTACATTTGAAGTTCTAAATTCTCCAGAATTTTCTATAAGAGGAGAATTGATAGTGTGTGTCATTGCACATGTGTCCAAGGGCGATGCTGCTTCTGATATTTCTCTTACATTCCTTGCACCTTCTTGAAATGAAATCTGTGAATCTCTTGGAAACTCAGGAGTTGCACTTACAGTTTCCTTCTCAATCCCTGCATCAACACTGGTTACAATTACTGAATCTTCTTTTGATGACACTTGCTCCTGTAGAGCAGCTTCTGCCTGCTGAATCAAGGCAGACACAGTATTGTTAAAGAATAGATTATAAAACAGCTGGCATAATCCATTCAGGGTAAAGTCAAGTTTCTAGTAAAGTCTATAAATCTAAGAATGCCGAATGACATAATTGTAAATTAGACATGTCAAAATAAATACTCTAGAAATGAATTCACAAAGCATTATAAATCATCACAAGTTATGACAATTGGTGCAGATAATGGTAAAGTAAATTTGTCATGCTATTCAACAGGGTATAATTCCCTAGAGATATCAAAAAGGGATGAGGCTAGGTTCAAGTCCCAAATGATTTTGGCGGAATGGATCCCTTAATCCTTGATGCTAAACCAAATAAGGTTGATTGTTTGTGCACCTGATCCAGTGGGATGTTAAAAGTATTCAGGCATTTATCCTTCCAACAACAAAAAAAAACAATGGTAGGAAATGCTGAAAATTCCTCTACGCCATGGTAATCAAATTCTGATCTTAAAGAACTCTCAACTAAATAGCTCAAAATTGAAAGTCAATCAAAACTGCTGAACATTAAATGCTAGAATCTACAATCACATCCAATAGAGAAACACAAACTGAAAGATACTTGGATCTGCTCCAAATCAGATCTGTTCTATTAATAAAAAAATAAAAGCTACAATGCTTTGGAACACACTCTAGAAAAACGCTCACATTGACTGAAAAACTAAATGAATAAAACACTTACCCCTAGGCCTTTTTTAATAGCAGAAGAAGAGACTCTAAAAATAGCTCAGATCCTAAACCTAGATCCACCCCAATAGTAAATCAATCCTTGACATAATTTCATTCTAGGGATCTGTGCCCTTGAATAGACAAAGCCAAACTTGAAAAAAAACAAACTGCTAAATAAAGAAACTGTATTCTAAAATTGAAAAACAAACTATATTAATGCAACTGCTAAATCTGGACGGCCAAGAATAGGCTTGCTGTTCTCTATGACTGTACATTTTACTGAAGTGCACCCAAGTTAGACACGTGCGCCTTGTTGGAGGATGCAGTTTGAAGTACCATAATCTTAGATTCCCTCTTACTTTGGAATGTATTCTCCATCAATCCCAATCTATCCTGGAACATCTTGAACTTCCTTGAGTCTATTGGGATTCAGACGGATCACCTCCCACCATACAGTTATTCCTTGGATGCTCAAGCAGGATCTGAACAAAATTAGCAGAGATGATATCTACAGGTAGTTCATTCAGTGCACCTGGACTAACCCCTAGGGTGGGTTACGTCTGAAGATGGCCTTCTATGTTGCGCATTTTCTTGAGGTCAATAATGGTCTTATTTCTCAGCCCCAGTATATTTCCCAACATTGGATGCACGCCCTTCGCATTTCCTTGGGTCAGTTTGGGGTTGGCTCTCATAGGTTCTGGGTTGAGTGTGATCACCAGATTCACCATTCCGAGCGGATTTTCCAGCTCTATTCCCTCCAGGAGGTCGAAACGGAAGAACACTTCATCTTCCGGTACCCCCATCTACTACAAGATTAGAGGGAGATTTCACTGCCTGTTTAGAGAGCATCCAACATTCACAGACTTATTTAGATACTATGATTAGAGGTGCCTTGCTCTCTATCTGTAGGAGGCTCTTAGGCTCCGGGAAGAGACCCTTCAGCCTCCTAAACAAACGACTGCTCGGCAGATCACTTCCTTTTTTACAGTGCTCTCCCCTGGGAGGGGCGCTAAGCGGCAGGGTGATACCAATCCTGATTCCCAGACGAGATCAGTTCGGACCCGAGGCACTATTTCACAGACCAGGGACGTCCAGAAACATACGAGGTCGAGGCCCTCTTCTCATATATGGCCTTTGAGATCCACCAAATGAGCACGAAGAGTTCATCCCTCCTCCGGTCATCGACACTCTAGATCTTCCACAGCCTCAGATACCGAGCTTCAACACATTACTAGCTTCTTTCAGTCGGCCTTGGATGTTAGATGAGGGGGTCTCCTCTCTTGCCTCCTCTTCCTTTTCTGCCTCCGCATGATCGGTTTCTGCTGACTTTTGCAAGCTTTTTCCAGGCCTCTCTTTTTGCCCGTTCTTCCTTTCCTTCTTCTCTCTTCTGGTTGTTCTCTAGGACCTTTTGGTTCTCTTGTTGGACCCTTGTTTTCCCTTTATATGGCTACAGTCCCATTGACCTACTTTTGTGGTCATTCGTTGGACATTTAATATATTTATCTTATCTTATCTATATTAGTTAGAGGCTTCGTCAGAATGTTTGCAACTTGTTGATCTGTTAGAACATAGTCTAGAGCAATTGCTCCCTTCTGAACTCTGTCTTTGAGAAAGTGATGTCTGATGTCAATGTGCTTGGAGCGGTCTTGAAATATTGGATTCTTAGATAGTTTGATACAACTTTGATTGTTATAGTAAATGTTTGTAGGCTCCATTTTTTCGCATGTCAGTTTTGCAATCAACTTGCGAAGCTAGCTGACTTCCCAACTAGTAGTGCCGACTGCCATGTACTCTGCCTCTACTGAACTCAATGCCACAAAAGTTTGTTTCCTGCTGAACAAGGATATGACTTTTGAAGCCAACCTGAAGCAACATCCTGAAGTACTCTTCCTGTCACTTGTTGATTTATCGGAATGTATGCAACTTGTTGATCTGTTGGAGCACAGTCAAGAGCAATTGATCCTTTTTGAACTCTGTCTTTGAGAAAGTGATAGCTATGTCAATGTACTTGGAGCGGTCATGAAATACTGGATTCTCAAAGAGTTTGATAAACTTTGATTGTCACAATATATGAATGTAGGCTTCATTTCCTTGCATGTCAGCTTTACAATCAGGTTGCGAAGCTGGATGGCTTCCAACCTAGTAGTACCGACCGTCATTTACTTTGCCTCTACTGAACTCAATGCGACAAAAGTTTGTTTCGTGTTGAACTAGAATATGACTCTTGAACTCAAACTAAAGCAACATCCTAAAGTACTCTTCCTGTCACTTGCATCTCCTACTTAAGATCAATGAATCCATGTAGCATTGACTCATCATCCCTTGCAAATCTCAAGCAAAATGGATTGTGCCCTTCAAGTATTGGAGCACATGCTTTACAACAACCCAGTGAATCTGCATTGGCTCAACCATGAACTTGCTCAAAGTGCACACTGCAAACCATATATCCAGTCTTGTATTAACTATACACATCAAGGATCCAATCCACTGCTTGTCCATCAAAGGATCTACCAAATCTGAATCCAAGTCAACATGTAATTTCATATTCAGTATCATGGAGTGCGAATGGGTTTGCAATATCATTTGGAACCTTTTTAGAGTATCAATTGAAAGATCCCTGGATGGATCCTTCTTGTACTCTACTGATTTTTAATCAAGTAAAAACAACAAATACAGTTTTATGTGTATTTATGACAATATCCCTAGTACAGATCTGGAAAGTGCGACTAGGTTCTAGGAGAGATATCAATGTAAATCACACCCAATAAAATTACTTCTAATTTCTAATGACTGCCCAGATATTTGGGGGCTGAAATACACAGAAAACTGAACTTATAACAATCCAAAATGCCCAAAAAATCAGATCTAAAGTCTGTTATTATTCAGACTGAAAATCTTCAAAATATACTCCAGAAATGAAAAAAAAAAGTACAGCGATCAGATTACAGAATGATGGCAATTATTTGACAAATATTTTCAGATGAAAATACCTCTGAATTCGCTGCCAGACTGTTTACAAGGGACTGATCCAACTGCTGGTTGCAAATCACTGGAAAACACCTTCAATTCCCTTTCCACACATGGCTGAACTGAACCTGGAAGTCTGATGAAGAACACTAGGAATTTCTGAGTGAAATCCCCTCTCAATCTCCTGGGGTTTTCGTCCGCAAGAGATAAATTCACAAGGGTTTTCGTCCTTGGAATTTCTGGTAAAAGCTTAGAGCTCTTAGCAATGCAATAGATAATAATAAAAATCTGGATGCCCTCTCTACAAGTCGACTTGTTTATTTAAAGGGAGATCAGCCAACCACCACCCCCAAATCAGCCAATAAAAATTGTTTCATTCTCCTATGCTGGGCGCATTTTCCTTTTGGGGCTGATTGGCACATTTTCCAAAAATTGACTCCCTGAGGTAAGTCGCACTTTCTCTTTTCTAATACAATTATTTTAATTGTATTTTTGACATTTTAATTCATCATTATACTTTATTATTTATTATATGTGCTTTTTCATGATATTATTATTTTTTGAAACAATAGCACAATATAATAAAATAATAAAGATAAGTCACCCTAAAACTTCCCTTTGGCCGTCGGGTAGACATAAAGGGCCAAAGGTCTTCGCCCAGGCTCACGCGGCCAGAGGGGACATTACATCAATTGTGTATTTTCCTTGCCCAAGGAAAGCCTCACATGTCCTTTGCCACACCTCTAGGCCCAAACAATAGTGCACCAGTGCAATGTCCTTCATGTCAAGTTCTTTTGCTAACTCTTCCTTGCACCCTGCAATGAGCTTCTTTGAACTCCCTATAAGTATCAGGTCCTCTGCATACAGGACGAAAATCAACAAATCAAATCCATCAAATAAAATAATATAGATGTTTTAGTGAAGCCCGAACCAGAAAAGTACTCAGCAATCCTGGGGTACTGAGCACGAGTTGCCTGCTTCATCTTGTAAAGAGCATTCTTCAACATGCACACATTGATCTATCACCCGTGCACCTTAAATCCTCACGGTTGATTAATGTACACTTCGTCCTCAACTAGGCCGTTCAAAAAAGCTGTCTTAACATCCATTTGATGTAACTGCCAACCAAAAATAGTTGCTAAAGACATAATGGTTTGGATAAAAGTGTACGTAGCAACAGGAGCAAAGCTCTCCTCATATTCAACTCCCTCTCTTCGAGATAATTTTCTAACTACAAACCAAGCCTTGTACTTCTCTATGCTGTCATCAGCTACATACTTCACCTTGCACAACCACATGGACTCCACCTCTTATTTCCCTATTGGTCTTGAAACTATCTCCCACACATCATTCTTCATGGTGGAGTTGTACTTCACCATGACATCTATCCATACCTATTGACCCGCTACCTCTTCATCACTGGAAGGATCTGCATCAATGATGGAAGACACCGGTGCAACATAATTGGGAAACTTATTAGGAGGATGACACATCCAAAAAGAAGTCTTTGGAGAACCAACTTGTTCCTATTTCTCCTGCAATGTTTGTTGAAGCGATATAGGCTTCTTGGTTGTGTTGGGAGGCAAAATTGTCTCTGTACATGTACTGGAACTTGCCTCATCTGAACTTGTTCTCCTGAAACCTATACATCCACACTTAGACCACTTGGGGTAGCGAGTGTTGTCTCCTCATCTATTGTTGGAAGCTATTGGGAATCGGAAGGCCATGCATCCTCACCCACCTTCACATCCTGACTCACTACTATCTTCCTCTGAGACGTAACATAGATCTTGTAATCCTTAGAGGCCTCACTATAGCCAACTAGAATACCCTTCAAACAGGAGGGTTCGAGCTTTTTCCTCTTCTCCTGTGTGATATGAATGGAAAATGGACTCCCAAACACCTTGGCGTGAAAACATCCGGTTCCTCCCTTGTAAAAGCTTCCTTTGGAGTCTTTTCCTTCAACACTCTGTGTTGACACTTGTTTAGTATGTAGATTGCAGCAATATAAGATTCTTCCCAAAGAAACATATGCAGATCTAAGTCATGAACCATAGACTTAGCAGTCTCTATGATGGATATTTTCTTTCTCTTTGCAACCCCATTCTGCTGCGGGTTGTATGGTATTGTAAATTCCCTCTTTATCCTTGCTTCGTTGCAAAAGGAATTAGTCATTAGAGGCCTACTCCTCTACATTGTTTGATCTTAATACGTTGATCTCCCTGCCTGTCCGGTCTAATAAGGGCTTTTAACTCGTTCAACTTGTTGAAGACCTCATCCTTGGTCTTCATATAATAAATCTAGGTCTTTCTGGAAGAATAAAAAATGAAAACAACATAGTACAAATCAGCAATCAATGAGGCTGACCAAAGACGATTGAATGAATCAGTCTATAATCTCCCTTGACTTGTGATTACCGCTCGAAAAGAGGCATTTGCATGCTGAAATGTCCCTCTTTCTCGAATAATGTCATCGAAGACCTTAGGCCTATTTTGTCTACCTGACGGCCAAAGGGTGTGAGCAAGGGTGACTTAAGTCACAATAAATTATTATAAGTGCCTAAAGAAAATAAAATGAAATGATTAAAGCACTTATAATTAATTTATTTGGCTTAATAAAGAAAAACACTTCTAAATAAAAATTGTAATCTCTAGAAAGTGCAAATTGCCTTGGGGCAAATATTTGAGGTCTAAAATGTTTTTATTATTCCTAGGGAGTTTGGCGACTTGCCTAGAGGAAGGATAAAGGCAAAATAGAAAGTTAAAAGACCATGCTAATTTTTGTATTATCCCTATGTAAAAATGCGACTACGCCTAGGAGGAAAAAATGCATAGGAAAATCATTGTAAGCTGGTTGGTTATTTTTTGGAGATTGTTTTGGGTCTTCTCTTTCTTTATAAGGAGATTGAAGGAGAGCATACTATGATCATCTTATATTTTGTTTTACAATTGAAGCTTGAGCTTTTGCATAATAATCCAAGGACGAAAACCCTTAGGATTTGGCTCTTGTGGACGAAAACCCCAAGAGCATTGTGAGGAATTTCTATACAGGATTTTCCATTGAGCCATCACAGATTTTCATTAATTCCAGCAATGTTTCCAGCAGTTATGAAGTAATTTGTTTAGATCTTATATAGAGGAATTGAAGGATTAAGTTGCAGCAGTTTGGTCCTATTTTTCTCTAGTGGAGCGACTCATCTTTGGCTGGTTTATAGTGTTTTGGGAGACATGTCAGGTCTGCATATCATTGCCAACTTTTGTACTGATTTTTGGAAGGCAAAATAAATTATTTCCAGAAGTTTTGGAAGGGTTTACAGTGTTGTTTTAGTCCACTTTATTCTGCAGCATTCTGAGTTATTTTTCCAAGTCTATTTATACTCTAAAAATATGATTTCATCCATTAATGGTTTGATAAAATTATAAAATCTGTTTGGGATGAGAAAATTTAGATTTGGTTATTGTTTGGGGTGGATTCCATCAATAAACCTCATCGCTATATCTGACGATTATTTGCAGCTGTCGATCTGGGTACTGTAGGGTCTCATACATCCTCTTAAAGTCTGTTTTGAATCACTGATAGCCTGCATTTTATCTTGGGAAGGAAGGATCATCAAATGTTACCTATTGGTAGAAATTTCTTATAAAACCCTAGTCGCTTTTCCATCTAAAAATCAGGTCTGCAGAAATAAAGTTTGAGAAATCTATATTAAATTGTGCTTTGAGTGTTGGTTTTGCCCAAAATCCACTAAGGGTTCAAATAGTCCCATTTGAGGACATTACACATGCTTTCCAAGTGCACATCCCTTGCACATCCGTCTCTTCTCCACCTTGAGGTTAGGGAATCCAACCACCATGTCCTTCAGAAGAGGCGACAATCCATAGCTTAGGTACTCAAATTTTCTATGCCAAAGCTTGGAGAGATTGTTATTGCTAGTCAACAAAGTTCTTTGCTTCATTGGATTTGCCAACAACATGTAAAGGCCACCCTCTCGATCTTGTTTGGCCAAGATTTGATCAGGCTCGGGGCTATGTTTCTTGATGATTACTTGTTGAACATCAAGCTCATCCCTGCAATTCAAATATGTTAGACAAGAGGCGAAAATGAAATTCTTAGTCATACCAAGAACATACATTACCTCATGCAGCTTCAAAACTTCTCTTGTGGCATGTGTAATGAGAGAGCCCCTACCCCTGTCACTGAGTACTTAGCATCATCACAAAGCTCCACCAGCATGTGAGTATGCTCTTCCTTCAATTTGAAGAAGGCTGCCCTGTTCAAAGTCATGTGTCGAGGTTGCACTGTCAACACACCACCCAACACCAAAGATTGTTGGTGGAAAGGCATGATGCCATGGCAAAGGTTGTGTTGTGCATGGCAGTCAACCCATCTACTCCTGAAGCTTTTGCATTTCATGCAAACTATTTCTGCATTGTTGCATGCCCTTCCCTTTCGTCTTTGTTGGACATTGAGAAACACAGTGGCCATGCTTATTGGAATTTAAGCACTTGATATGACTCATATCCTTTTTCTAGTGATAGATCATTCCCCGAATCCTTTCTTTCATCCCTTTTTCACCTTCACGATGAGGGCCTGGTCTGGAACATTATCCTTAAAACTGTTTTCTATAGTCTCATCTCTGCTCCAATGAAAGCATCCCACTTAACTCCTGACCATAGATAAACCCGAACAAAGTTGTGCCATAGCAAGATGAAGCCTTTAAGTCCCCAAGTCCCCTGTAATGTCCCCAATGGACATTATTTTACCCCTAAATGGATTTTAGGCAATCCCAACTTTAAATGCAACTTGTAGACAAAATACCAAACAAGTATCACACAGATCTGAATTTTATTTGAGAAGTGTGACTAGGGTGGAGTAGAAATACTGCCACAAATCAGCCCCTAAATCTATATCATTCCATGCAAATCAGATACCACTAATTTATAAAGCCCAAATATGTATCAAAATGCAGATTTCTGATGTAAGCAATGCTGCAATAAATTATTTAAAAACCATGTCTGCAACATAACTTCAAAAATTCATATCTTTTGCTAGAGAAGTCCAAATGAGCTGAAACTTTGGATCTTGGGCCACAAAAATATGAAGAATAATATTCCAAAATTAGTTTTCGCACAGCAAACACAAAACCCTAATTTTTCCCTAAAAATTAGGTCGCCCAGCACATTTAGGGCATCAAATCAGCTCCAAAAATTAAGAAAACAAGCTACTTTGATTCCCAAACAAATCAGCCCTGAATCAACTCCAATAATGACAAACTAGGGTGGATCTTTCACCACCGAAGAGTGCCCTACTAGCTAGGAATGGATCTCTCACCACCGAAGCTGGGGTCTCTGTGGGATCTTACTTCACAAGCTAAAGAAAATCCAAGCGTGTATGCAAAAGCTACAAGCTTAAGACACAAATCAGAAAATATCAAATGGTTATGGAATATCTTCCCCTCAAGTCGATTTCTCCTTATAAAGGAAGAAGAGACCCAAAACAACCTCTACAATATCCAATTAGTTCACAAGGATTTTCCCTATGCAAGCATTTTATATTTTTCCCATATTAAATGTTTTTCCCAACAACTATTTCCCTCATAATGCAAGTCGCTCTGGTACAAGGTTCCCAAGGCATCATACATCTCCTTGGCAGTCTTCTTGGTAGCGATACAAGGGATTATTACAATCCTCCCTTCCCAAAATTGCTTGCCCTCAAGCAATTCTGATTTTGTTTTGTCCAAGTGTCATGCACAAGAGACAAAACATGTTGAAGTGATCCGCAAGCCTGACACCTGTTCCTGTCAAGTGAACTAAAACTTGTCACCATATATCATCCATAAGATGCTCACATACATATACTTGGAGGAATGGTTTATCAAACTCCATAATGTAAACTTTGGCATGCATCTCATGATGAAAATAAATAGGCAACAATAAATAAGACATGTTAGTATGCTCTTTATACCTTGGAATATCACCAACATCCTTGCCAATCTTGGTCTTCAAAATATCTTGACTTTGCTGCCCCAAAATTTGAGTATTCGTGTCTACAATGGGCTGAAATTCTTCATAAATCAGCTGCTGCAATAAATGAGATGGCATACTTTCTTTTACACCATCATTAATTTGTGCAACCAGCCCTCCTTTGAAAGGTATTTCCATGCTCCTGGCTGCCCTCTCTTGAGAAATAACATTCCTCATACCCTGCTGCCCACTAAGTGAAGACATCTTTTCCTTGAACTCTTGTAGGTGTTGTTTTGCTTGAGCGGCTATCAATTTAGCAGCTCTAGCTCTGTTATTCCACTCCTCACACCTTTTTAGAGTTTCCATTACATCCTCCTTACTTGCATATACAAATTTCTTCTCTTGAGCTGGAATAATTTCTCTAACAAGCAAAGTTTCATTAATGCAATTATTTTTCTCAATGGAAATCATACCTTTTTCTCTATAAGTTTCTTTTTCAAATGAGTTCTTTTGTAATTCAGGTACCGGCATATGATGACCTCGCTTGGGCTTGCTACCAATCTTCATCATGCAATAATCTGGAAATGACATATTATCTCTGAAACCCTTACTCAAAGATTGGTATTTCCTCTAACAAGAATCCTCATCAATCACCTCTATTGGATGCCCGTTATTATTGTTCTCACCTTTTTCCTGATTGTCCCAAGACCTGCTTTGATTTAAATTCTGAGTGAGCTGGTTCAAATAAAGGTTAGTGGTTTCCTGTTGTTTAACCATGTTGGTGAACATTTCCTTCATAAAACCCATATTGAAATCTTTCCAATTTGCCATATTTAACCCACACAGGCTGGAGGAACAACAACTCTGATACCATTTGTAATGCCCCCCATGGACATTATTTTACCCCTAAACGGATTTTAGGCAATCCCAACTTTAAATATTCAAAATACAGACAAATTGCAGCCAAACAGAAATATGATTTTTGCAAAAAATTAAATCTAGGGCAGCGAACAGAAAATAATGGATAACTCCAAAAATACTTGCTCAAATCTCTTGAAATTTTAAATGGAGCTTGCTAATACAATAACATATATTATAGAACTGTTCTTGGAATTTTTCGAATAATAGAATGCTGCCAGAAATTTACAGCGTGCCCTAAACAACTGAAAACTTCTAAAATTAATATCTTTTGCTAGAGAAGTCCAAATGATCTGAAACTTTGGATCTTGGGCCACAAAAATATGAAGAATAATATTCCAAAAATAGTTTTCGTACAGCAAACACGAAACCCTAATTTTGCCCTAAAAAGTAGTCTCTTGAAATTTTAAATGGAACTTGTTAATACAATAACAAATATTATAGAACTATTTTTGGAATTTTTCGAATAACAGAATGCTGTCAGAAATTTACAGCGTGCCCTAAACAGCTGAAAACTTCTAAAATTAATATCTTTTGCTAGAGAAGTTCAAATGAGCTGAAACTTTAGATCTTGGGCCACAAAAATATGAAGAATAATATTCCAAAAATAGTTTTTGCACAAAAAACAAGAAACCCTAATTTTGCCCTAAAAAGTAGGTCGCCCAACACATTTAGGGCATCAATTCAGCTTCAAACTTGACAAACTAGGGTAGATCTTTCACTATCGAAGAATGCCCTGCTAGCTAGGGATGGATCTCTCACCACCGAAGCTAGGGTTCCTGTGGGATCTTACTCCACAAGCTGGATATTTGCAAACAACAGTTGCACATGAAAGAATATGCATAAGCTACAAGCTTAAGACACAAATTAGAAAATATCAAATGGTATGGAATATTCTTTCCCTTCAAGTCGACTTCTCCTTATAAAGGAAGAAGAGACCCAAAACAACCTCTACAATATCCAATTAGTTCCCAAGGATTTTCCCTATGCAAGGATTTAATATTTTCCCATATTAAATGCTTTTTCCAACAAGTTTTTCCCTCCTAATGCAAGTCGCATTTTTCTAGGGGAAATACATAGTAAAATGGGCATTTATTCTTTCTATGTTCCCATTCCCCCTTCTAAGGCAAGTCGCCTTTTCACCTAGGATGGATAACAATTTATATTTGGGCCTTTTCCATCCTTGATTTAATAATTATTAAGTCATATAAATTATTATAAGTGCTCTATATATTTTTTTTTTTTATTAATGGCACTTTATAATAATTAAATATAACTTAAGGCACCCTTATATTTTTCCTTTGGCTGTCGGGTTGACAAAATAGGCCAAAGGTCTTCGAATGGGAAGGGGATATTACAGAGCAATCCAGACAAGCTCATTATCTTTGACTTCATCACCAACTGCTCTAATATGATCTCTAAGTTCAGTTATCTTCATTAGCTAGCTTGCCACTGTATTTGTTTTGTTGATGTGGCCATTGTTGAGCCTGTTCCCTAGAAGCATCACCTTTGATTCATTCACACTCTGGTGCAAGGTTCCCAAGGCATCATACATCTCCTTGGCAGTCTTCTTGGTAGCGATACAAGGGATTAGATGGCGCTTCATTGAATCCAACAGGATTTTCTTTGCTTTCACTCCCTTCTTGTTATACTCTGCTGAATCTTTGGGATCTGTGGGAGGTGTAACCTTTTTCTCCACAAGGTACTTTAATTCCGTTTCTATTAAGATATTCAACAATCTTAACTTCCACGACATATAGTTAAAGGATACCTCTATGTGTTAGTTAAGATGGTCAATGATTATTCTTTGTCTTCTGTATTTGTTTAATTAGGGTTTATGTAGAGGTCCATTCTAGGGCCAACACACAAGCCAAGGATAACACCTAGAGGCGTAGTCATCGTGGATCCAGAAGAGAGTAATCCACACTTGTATAAAAGGCGTAATGTTTCAAAGCCTATGTCTAAAATGAGGGAGTGGGGTCTTACTAGAATCCTAAGGTTGCAAGAGTAATGATAATACACAAGAGCTAAGGCATTTAGGCTAAGTGTTGTCATGCCATTTGGTGGTTAAGCATGGTCTGTAAGAGATAATGTAATAGACAACGATATGCTACTCTATCATAGTCTAATACATGATACATCAAAGTTTCAAACATCATTAATCATACTAACATAAAGGAAAGAGAAGGGTTATGGATACCTTTGTGAAGACATTGTTGGTACAGTAACCTCCCAAGGTTAGTAGCATATCTAAGATAGCTCTTGTGGGTAGATTGCAAGGGAATAGACTAAAGGCCTTAAGTAGACCAAAGTTGGGGACTCTAAAAAGCTGGTAGACCGTGTTGGTGCAACTCCTATTCTTGTTCCACCTAGTCATCCAATGCTCCAAAGTAGACCTCTAAGTAGAAGCTTCACTAAACCCTAAACCTTGTAAACCTTTAAGGGAAGATTTGTGAGTGAAAGCATTGCAGACTATGTGATGATGATATAGAAAAATGACAACAATAATGCCTATAAATAGGGGAACATAACTTGAAGTCAAGATCTCTCTTAGCCGACGATGATGTAATTGGTTGGAAATAGGGTTCTACTTGTTGGCCACAAAAAGCACAACATAAAGTTAAACAGAGTAGAGAGAAAAAAGGAAAACCAAAGACTTGGAGAAGGTACAAAGGGGAGCTAAAGGTGCCTTAGGCAGATGTGAAGGTGATAGTACCGAGGATATCAATAAGTCATAAAAATATAGTAAGGAGTTACTAGGAAGGTTGTAAGGAGGTAGTAAGGAGGCATGCTAGAGCGATGCTATGCACAACAACACTCTCACTAGGTACTATCAACTAGCTAAATCCTGCTCCTAGTACATGCCTTAAGGTACGCACTTAGGGAGATTAATGTGCCAACAAACTGCAAAGAGCAGTCATCAGAAAGAGTGAAAATTTAGGCGTATACACCCTTCAACAAGTGACTCTTGCATACTGGGAGTTTCCATCGCTGCAATTGTTCAACTTCAAACAAGCTTCAATTTGTGATCTCTGGATCAACTAAGGTTTCACACTCCACAACCCTTCATAGGTCCACATGCAAATTACTGATACTATTCTGCTTCTTTCACTGAAGCTTGGACATTCTGCCCACTAAAATCCTCTGACAACTCTCTACCCCAGACAGTTAGCCTCACCATACATGAAATTTGAAGGATTTAAAAAATTGTGCTCTTATACCATGTTGAAAATTCCTCTACACCATGGTAAGCAAACTCTAATCATAAAGAACCCCCAAGTAGATAGCTCAAAATGAAAGCCAATCAAAACTATTGAACTTCAAATGCTAAAATCTACAATCACATGTAGGAGTGAATCGTTAACTGAAAAATACTCAGATTTGCTCGAAATCAACATCACTATTTTATTAATAATAAAAAAAAAAGCTACACTGTTTTAGAACACACTAGAAAATTGCTCTCAGGAATAAAAAAATGAATGAATAAATCACCTACCCAGACTTTCTTTTATAGCTAAAGAAGTGACCCTAAAAATAGCCTAGATTCCAAAAATGGATCCATTCCTAATTTTTTAAATTTTATTTTGAAAGATATGTCATATTAATACAAAAAATATTTACAAAGAGCTACACAGAATAAAGATGGGTATGTGCAATGAGAATCATGACCTCATCCTGAAGGCAATAAGAGCTACAATTAAATCAGAATACAACTAAGGGTGCAAGGAACGAGCATCCTTGATCAACAACCCGCCTTTGGCTAGAAGCTGGTGACGCGCTTCATCCCTCCACATAGAGCAAAAGGCAGACAAAGAGTTGTGCTCATAAGCAAAAACATTCTTGTATCTGATTTTCCACAGGAAAAACAGGGTAGGGACCCTCAGGTACTGCCGAAGCCCAACAAACATAGACTGAACCTAAGAGAAACTATCTCCAAGCAAGGCAGAACGCCAATGGATTCTATTTTGAAGCAACACCGAACATTGATCCTCAAAGAATCTCCAACACTGCCCAGAAAACTGACACTCCTAGAGGATATGCTTATCAGTCTCCTTGCGATGATAGATGGACAGGGCAGAAGGCCATCGGTGAACCCACTCTTGGCCAACATGGCTTTGGAAGGAATCTTCATAATAGATAACAAGCCATGCAAACACTCTCAGCTTGTAAGAAAGCCAAAAAGACCAAACATTGTGTAGACATGATGAATCCATCTATCTTCCGGATTCGTGGAGAGCCAACGAGCATATAGGATTAGGGACAAAGGGTGTCTTTGATGAAGCATACAAGTACATACAACGAGAATCATACTGAAGAAGAGGATGACCAAAGCTTCACCTCTAGTCTCTCCAAATTAGTACCAACCATTCCAATATTCATTTTGAAAAGATCTCTGGTTCAGGAATAAGTCCCTCAACTCAAGGAATAGGATGGTCAAAAGCCAGAATGACCAAACTCTTGAGAAAGAGCGTGCCACTCCTTCCATGAGCGAGTAGTAGAATCCCTTAGGTCACACCGCAAACAAAGATTCCCTTTCTTCTCAATCTACGAGCTTGAAAGTGAGGCAACTTCGTCACACATGAGTCTTGATTCCTCCAACACCAAACCGGGTGAGAAGCAAGATCCTAGCTAGCTCATGTTGCCTTCCCAACGCCAACGAACCAAGCAAGCAATTGATTTCCAAGCAGACCAAATCCTCTTAAAGACCAAGGGAGCTCAACACCTTGACGAGATGAGGTGTTGAAATAATATGACATAAACCAAAAGCTCCTCGAACTTTGCAAACATGTTGAGTAGAAGTCATCCGACACCGAAACAAAATCCTCTAAGGTGCATAGATCCTTTGAGTGCTCGCACCACCCACTTCGTTAAAAGGATACTGCCCTGAGTGACAACATCTATAAGGCCCAAGCCCCACTCATCTTTTGGTGATGGTGCAAACACTCCAAGGAATAAAAGGGAAACCCCTCTCACTCATCCAAATTTGGACCACAAGTAAGTCCTCAGGGTTTGCACAAGGCATCGGAACTAGGTCTTATTGGGAAACCAACAAAATACATAGTAAATATTGGATTCCTGAAGAATACGACTCACCATTGTCAATTTGTCAGACAAATGATAAGTCCTTATGATGCCACATCTGGAACTTACTTTGAAGTCTCTGCAGGCACCAATCCCACATGGAAACAAGGGACACTATGACACCAAAGAGAATACCCAAATAATGCACAATGACCCCAGGGTGAATAAAAGACCAAGCAACAAGAATTTTATGTGGAGGGGAATCTAATCAAACAAGCGAGAAGTCTGTTTTGTGGTCATTGACAACAACTCCCTGAGGCAGAAAAAAATGTGCTTAGACAAGAGTGGGTCCCATCAACCGACTCTTACGCCATCTTCACCGAGAGGAGGGATTTGTCAGCAAAATGGTTATTATTCATCTCTGAACCATTAGGTATTTGGATGCCACGAATTTTCCCAACAACACTGCGCAACCTCAAGAAAATGGCCTAGAACATCAATTCCCACAACATGCAAATAAGGGGCCAAGGGGCATCCTTGACAGATGAACGTGTGCAACAGGATCCACAGAGACAAGGAATTGTTAATTGAAACATAAGGTGAAGCGTTGGTGAAGAGGGTGGACACCATAGCAACATAACGAGGGCCAAAGTCCAATCATGTTAACTATCTCCAAAATGAAAGACCTAGTTAATCCATGATAATATGCCTTGTCAAAGTCAATCTTTAGAATCAAGAGATTAATTGTCCAGTCTCTTTAGTCCACTTCCAAGGCTTCAAGATCACAGTGTCAAGAATATTTCTTCCTTGTACAAACCTAGTTTGTTCTCTAATGTACCACATATTTGGCAACCGAGCAAATCCTCAAAGCTAGGGCCTTGGACAATGATTTTATATGCAACGATAAGAAGAGTAATAGGCCTCCAACCCCCAGTAGTGTCCCTAGGGTAATTCTTGGGAATCAACTTGATCAACCCTTGATTAAGAGACTCAGAAAGATGCCTAGAAATAAACACCTCCGAAGCTAGAGAACAAAAATCATCACCAATGGTGTCCCACATGGCCTTGAAGAACTCACAGAGGGTGGCCGTCAATGCTTGGGGATTTATCATTTTGAATGGAGAGTGAGACAATGTGTAGATCCTCCTTAGAAATATCTCTATCTAACCTCTCCCTATCCGCACTAGACACCTTGCACGGGGAACTATTTTGCAACAAAATTCCGTAGTAGCCAACAATCCTAATCCGTTAGAGCCTAAGGAGCAAAAAATATTTTGGAAATGTTGGCTAAACAAACTTTTGATTTATGAAGGATCCTTGACTGAGGGAGCCATCAGGCAAACTAAGACAAAGAGCCAAGATCCTTTTCTGACAACAATCTTTTGCTTGAGGAAGTCAAAAAATAACTTGGATGCCTCATCACCCACCTGGATCCGCTAAAGACGGTACCGATCTAGGCACCCTTGGTAATATACCCCTTAGTACGACGAAAAGTTGATTTCAACTTCGCCACTTCCTCTTGAAGGGAGTCATTATGTAAATGAGGTTCAAGGGTAATGCTACCCACATCAAGACGCTAACGTGGTTCGCACAACTCCGTTCTCTACTTTTGCGCAATCATCCTTACCCATCCTTTGATAAACTTGATTGTACAACAGACTATTGTTTTCCACCAAAGGATCCAACTCTGAACACCAACCAGGCAAGGAGAAAGGTCCCAGACGGTATGAACAAGGGTACAAAAGTCCTCTGCCTCTAAATGAAAGATGTTCAATTTGAATAAGGATAAGGGCAACGAGTCAATTGAAGGACCAAAATAAATTATAGTCGGAATTAGGAGATGATCCGATTCTGTAGCATTCATAAGCACTTCAAAGGGTCGAAACCGACCAAAGAAAGTCATGCCCTCACGAGGGCCATAGAAATAGTCAAGATGAACTTGAACCCCATGACCACCTTGATGATCGTTGGACCGAATAAACCGGTTGCTATGGTCTTGACCTTTTTGCTTCCAATTGGGATAAAAAAGTTGAAGCTTGCATTGACCCCAACCTTGCTTCTTAGTGCCATTGACCATAGAGCCCAAATCTCCACCTCTGCCACCCTCCCACTCCACCATATTAAAATCCCCTCCAACAATCAGTTCTACAATAGGAAGAGAGGAAGCCATCCGGTCCCACAATCTATGCTACTCAGAGCTAAGATTGAAAGCACCAACAACAAACAACCCAGTCACCCTATCCTAAACCAAAAGAGTGATCCAAACACATCGATCATCGGAATCCAAATCTGAGGCAACCACAAAATTTTGGAGATATAAGGAGAGGGCAATCACCACCTCCTCACTCCTCTGATAGTGTTGAGAGGCCTAAAAAGGGCCATTCCAACAATAGTTCATCTTGTTTCTAAGCTCAAAACCAACAAATTTGACTTCCTGGAGAAAAATGACATCCGGTCTAAACTGCTGCAAACTACCATGCACTAACTACTTACAACTAGGAATCGTCATCCCACACACATTCCAAGATAGAAAAGAGAGTTTCATTTCAAAGGAAGAAGTGCAAGGTTACTAAACTGGTTGTTCGTCTCAAAGCTTAAGACACGCTACTCTGGGGAGTAAATCATCACATCCTTGTATGACTTCATATTCGACTTGGGGCTAACGCCCCCCTCTCTCTGTCCATGTGAGCTGTTGAGTAAGCTACTTTCTGTTTGTTCCTCTTAACTTGCCAACTGGATCCAATCTCCATACCATTTCATCGTGAAACTAGGTACCATTAACTTGAAGGGTGCCCAACTCCAAATAAGTATTTGTTTAAGGTTGATACCTTGGACCTCTAGAAGAGCTCACCAGGTTGGGTTTACTAGCAACCGAACCACCCGCACATCCAACAACAAAACCTGAACCACCATAAGGCAAGGCATCACTACTTGTACATCCTGATAAGTTAGAAATGGAGACACTAGTAGCAGATCCTTTGAAACCACTGTTGGCAAAATTTGAATCAACTGATGAGCCCCTAGTTCCCAAGTTTTTGGATGAGGAAGGGGTTGAGATCCCTTCGTCACTAGCCATTTCACCCAATTTGGTCTTATGATGAGGACAATCTTTGATCAAATGGTCCTGAGCTTGACAAGCGAAGCAGGGATTTAAAAGATTGAGGTAGTGGACTTTCTATAGTCGGACCCCATCTATGGTGCAAACTGAAATGGAAGGAGGGAGTTTCCACTTCAGGTCCAGCTCTATACAAACCCGAGGGTTTGAATGGAAAGAATTCCAGGGGCCATATGGGATTACGAGTTTGACAAACTGTCCAAAAAAATGATCTACAAAGGGACACAAATCAGCAGGCAAGGCAGGGAACTCCAACCAAAGAGGGTAATGGGCTAGGCCACAATCCTTAGGGTCAAAGTCTGCTCGCCATGATTGGATGTAAGCCAAACTACTAGCAATGTTCCTGTTGCCATATTTTCCACTCCAAGTTCAGTTCTATTTTTAGAAGTGCTAAAACTAGCATTCGCTAAAAATAGCATTTGATAAAAAATAGTGTTTGCCTAAAAATGGAAGTGCTAAAAATAGAAGTTCCAGTTCTATTTTTAGGAGTTGAAGGGAGTGCACGAGTGGATGGATAAAGAGAGCTTTTATTAAATTTAGCAAATGCTGCTCCAAATAGAAATTGGCTAAAAAGAGAAGTGCTTTTGGATAAATTTAGCAACTGCTGTTCTAAATTAATCCTTGCCAAAGAAGAAGACTTTTGTTAATTTTAACAACTGTGGTTCCTAAAAGAGAACTGCCGCCAAGTATGAAGGAATAGAAAAAATTAAAGAATTTATGCAGTTGTCAGTTCTTGTTAGTGTTGCGCACGAAGGGATTAAGAATGAAATAAGATATTACATGAATACAAGTGCATGTCCCAGCCAAAGTGTGACACTAAAGAGGAGGTAGCTTTATTTAATTAAATGCATGCAGCAAGCTACAAGATTGTAGGGATAAAGAATAAATAAAATTAAATAATATAACACTAAATCTATCTAATTAGTAGTATCTCAGACAAGCTATTTTAAAACTTGCAGCAGTCTAATAAGAAGGATTTTTACATTGTAAAAAACAGAATACAGACACTTGCAACTGACTTGGCTCTGGCAGTTTTGGAGCCTTGTACTTGCACCTCTGAATAAAAAAGCTCTATTTTTCCCCTCTCATATTATTATTTTTTGATTTTTAATTGTGTTTGATAGGAATATTGTGTTGCTCTAGTGTGGAATTTATTCCCTCTACCATTTTCCTTTCTCCTAAACCCTTGAATTAATTTTGCAAAATAGTTTAGAGTTGTGCAGGTGTGTGGATATTTGAATTCTCTGTGTGCAAAGGTACATGCATGTGTTAAATTATTGGTGTATCACTCTTATTTTCATTTTCCCATGCATTCCCTCTCCTCTTTTCCTTGTTAAAGTTTTCATTTTTTTAGGTGATTCACAAGGAAACCAAGCCTTCTCTGAGAGGTTCACCTTAGACATAGGTTACCCACAGCGTTGAGGTGTTACAATTTTTGTCAACAGGAGAGAGAGTACACACACCATTCTTTATCATGATGTAACTTCTGGGTAACTAATTTTTTTTGGCTCGCCTGGTGGGACAATACAAAAATTTGCTAAAGAAGTTGATGTTATTCTTAGCAAATATCAGTGTTTCAGACACAAATATTCAGCATCTGACGACTCCATTGGCCCAAAGATCCATTTTTCTCAATTAATAGACCATTTCCTCCGATCTTTCCATCTTTTTATGAGGTTGTGCAATCAAAATTTCAATTCCTCCTTGGAATTTCCATTGCACAAAAGCATTATTATTCCCCTACATCTCCATTTCCCCAAAATCCTCCTCTAGATCAGTACTGTAAGCCCTATCATAATGAATATGTCACATGATCCAAACAATTTGTATGGTTATCCCAGTAATCATGGTGTTTTTCAAGAGCAGGAATATGCATATTATAAAAATAATTCCGTGTTTAATGATGATTTGCAGATGTAGGTACAACACTTGGAGAATATAAATGGTACAGATTGAGGGCAAAAAGTACCATCAAGGCAGCCAAGCTTGGATTCAAGGTACCCTACCCATGGGTCGGTCCTATGCAAAACTGGTATAGCCCTCAAGAGAAGATAAACTGTGTCTGAATTGATACCACAAATATCAGAGTGGAATGAAGAGATGGAAGCTTACCAATATAGTGTTGAGAAACCCATTCAATGGGGTAATTCTTCACTATCATCATGCAACCCTCCTACTTTTACTTTCCAACCACTTCAACTGAGAGCCCAAGTCCCAAATTCCTAGCTTTCTTAAAGCTTCTCTTCCATAAGATCTTACACCTCTCCAATCATTGTCAACCATTGCAAAATCAGTTAGCAACCCAACCCACCCCTCCCCTCATATTCCCAAATCCATTCTGGAATGAAACTAATCACCAAATCAGTTTGGAAGAGCAGCCATCTAAAGAGCCAAGTGAAATAGTTCTCAGGCAAAATCTAACAAAATGGAGCTTACAGTTTGAGGACAAACAAATTCCACGGTTGGTTAAACTTACAATAGAGGAATGCACAAAAGTGGTTGAAGTTACAGAGCAGTAGGAGGAATATGACCAACAAGCAAATGTTAGACAAAATTTTCTCAAATCTCTTGAGATACAACATAAAAATATTGTTTTGAAGGAGCATATGAATGTTTCTAAGGATCAGATCAACAATCTTTAGCCTATATCATCTTCTAGCGAAGGAAATAACAGTCATACAGAGGAAGAAATTCAGTGAAGAAATTCAAATTCAAAAGGAGTTTTCCTCAAGCATGAACAATAAAGAGGATGAGGTTTTATCAAACTTAGAAGATTCCGATGGTGAGGAAGAGTCAATTGAAATTGTAAGTATTCCAAACTCTATCATCTATCTTTTTCAATAAAGACTATCTTATTATTACTTCTTTCGAGCTTGAAAAAGAGCCAAATATGAGGTTGTTTGCAAAGGATGAAGTAGAGAAAGTTTCAGATTAGTCTCCAGACATTCAATATGATCAGGAAAGTGCCTCAAGTACTCCAAATGATGATATTACACACAAAGAAGAGGGGCAGATCAGGAAAATCAGTTTATCAACTATGAGAATACCATGTCCAATCAGGTATTTGGCTAGTTTAGAGCCACATAAGGAGTTGTCATCTATTGTGCTCATTTCAGAGCATAAGAAAGAGCTTCAAGTTGCCAAAAATTAGCCCCAACATCTACAAAGACAAAGTGCATATCCTATAGAGGTGTTTATTCTTTTCTGGACTGATATTTTGAGCAAATCAATGGTGAAAACCATGTTTGCACTTTATACCAGGTGATCTAGTTGCAAAATTGATCTCATGGCTGCACTTTCTGAGAAAAGGAAGCCATTTCTCCCAACCAGTATGTGGTTTTGTTTAGCTTTACTTTCTCTTTGTTTAGATTAGGAGTAGTTTAGGTTTGTTTACTTTCAATAAGTGCTTGCATGCACATTGTTTTTTCAGTTTTCTTAGTTAGTTGTCGTTTCAAAGAAGTGCTTGCATGCACATGTTTTCTTTTTGTTGGAGAGAGTATTTCAATGGTTTTGTTTAAGAGGATACAAGTTGTTGACAGAGGTATGTGACTCCATAGCCCAATGGATGCAGAAGGCTATTGATCCCTTTGTTTAGTAGGCAAACAATCCCGTGATGTTGCCAAAATGTTACCATATTTTCCACGCAGAGAAGTTCAATTCTATTTTTAGAAGTGCTAGAAATAACATTCGCTAAAAATAACATTTGCTAAAAATAGTGTTGGACTAAAAATAACATTTGGCTAAAAATAGTTTGTGCTAAAAATAGAAGTTCCAGTTCTATTTTTAGTTTTAGGAGTTGAAGGGAGTGCATGAGTAGTTTGATAAAGATAGCTTTTATTAAATTTAGCAAGTCTCCTCCAAATAGAAATTGGCTAAAAAGAGAAGTGCTTTTGGATAAATTTAGCAACTGCTGTTCAAAAATAATCCTTGGCACCAAAAAGAGAAGACTTTTGTTATTTTTAGCAACTGCTGTTCCTAAAATAGTGTTGGCGCCAAGTGTGAAGGACTAGAAAGAATAAAATAAAGCATGCAACAGTCAGTTTGAGTGTTGGCGCCAAGGGATAAAGAGGAAATAAACATTAAATAAATACCACTGCTGTCCCAGCCAAAGTGTGGTGCCAAAGAGGAGGTATCTTTATTTAATTAAATGCATGCAACAATCTACAAGATCATAGGGATAAAAGAGGAAATAAATTAAATAAATAGAACTAAATAAAAATAGCTTAGACAAGCTATTTTTAAAAGGCAACAATCTAACAAGACTGATTGGATTGTAAAAATTAGAATAGTACACACTTGGGATGATTTGCTTTGGCAATTCTAGCTTTGTACTTGCACCTCTGATTAAAAAGCTCCATTTTTGCCCTCTCATACTGCTGTTTTCTGATTTTTCATTGTGTTTGATAGGAATAGTGTTGCTCTAGTGTGAAATTTACTCCCTCTACCACTTTCCTTTCTCCTAAACCCTTGAATTAATTATGCAAAATAGCTTAGAGTTGTGTAGGTGTGTGGATCTTTGTATTCTCTATGTGCAGAGTTACATGCATGTGTTAAATTTTGGTGTATCACCTTTATTTCCCTTTTCCCGCATTCCTTCTCCCTTTTCCTTGTCAAAGTTTTCATTTTATTAAGGTGATTCACAAGGGAACCAACCCTCTCTAGTAGAGGTTCACCTCAGACGTAGGTTACCCACAACCTTGAGGTATTCCAATTTTGTCAACAAGAGAGAGAGTACACACACCATTCTCTATTAGGGTGCAACTTCTGGGTGACAACAGTTTCATGTTTCGAACTACAAAATATGACGGGTCGCAGAATTTGAGTTAAAACAAGAGGTACACATATTTCAAACCCAAACTCCAATAAATGTTCAATGAGATCCCTTTGGCCTCCCAGTTCAACACACACCACCTATTAAAGGCCTTCTCATCAGGCATTATTACTAGATTTGGAGTTCCTGCTACTATTATTTCAGATAATAGTCTTTCTTTTGTTGGTACTAAAATTATAGAGTGGGCTGTCCAGAATGGTATTTATTTGAGTACTTTATCAAATTATTATCCACAAGGTAATGGCCTTGCAGGTTTACTAACAAAAATTTGTTGAAGATTATTAAAAGAGTTCTGGATGAGAATCAGAGATCTTGGCATGCCAAACTCAAAACAACTTTACGGGTTGACAAAATCACTCCCAAAAGGTCTATTGGTAATTCTCTTTACATGTTGGTGTATGGAAATGAACAAGAATTTAAATTTCTCTTGAGTTGCCCACTTTAAAACTTATACATCAGTTAGAGTTATTGGAAGCAGGTCCCATAGAGGTAAGATATGCTAAACTTATGCAGTTGGAAGAATTGAGAAATGAAGCCATGCTCACCATGGAAGCTCACCAAACTCAGGTAAAGAAGAATTTTGATAAGAAAGCAGTTGCGAGAGTCTTTCAAGAAGGTGATCTTTTCCTTAAGTGGGATGAAAATAGAGCAAAATTAGAAAACCACACTAAATTTGATGCTATTTGGAGTGGGCCATATGTTTCAGCTTGCAAGCCTCACAATACTTTTCAGTTATCTCGATTGAATGACGAAGAACTACCAATCCCGGTTAATGGGATTTTCCTCAAAGCTTGCTATTGAGGATTTAACATCATTAGAATAGTTTACTTTTCAATAAGAGCTTGCATGTACATTGCTTTTCTAGTTTCCATAGTTAGTTGTCTTTTCAATAAGTGCTTGCATACACATCTTTTCCTTTTGTTGGAGAGGGGGTTTCAGTTGTATTGATTCAGAGGATACAAGATTGCTGAACTTGTATGAAGCAATTATTGTCAGAGGTATGGGGCTCCTAGCCCAATGGATGCAAAAGACCACTGATCTCCTTGTTTAGCAGGCAAACAATCCTGTGATGTCGCCAAAATGTTACCATATTTCTAAGCCAAAGGTGTTTGCACCAAAGGAAGACTTTGCATGGGGGTGCACATGGAATAAATAAAATAAATAAAAGAGTTTTAGTTCTAATGTTGGTGCTAAGAAGACATAAGGAGAAATAGGGTGCATGCAATAAATAAATAAATAAAAGAGCTGCAGTCCTAAATTTGGTGCCAAGGGGTGATAAGGGTGCATGAAATAAAATAAATTTATTAATTGCTATTTCAGGTGTCAAGGTAAAGATAGAAAAAAACAAGCAACAGTTGACTGAGGTGCTAAAAATAGAGTTAATTAAAAATAGATAGTTGTTGTCACCATGGGCCAAAGATAGATAAGGGTAATTAATTAAAAATAAACTGCTGTTCTATTTTTCGCGCCAAGGATAGAAGAAAATAAGAAAAGCATGCAATAGTCTATTCCTAGAGTTTGGCGCCAAGGATAGAAAGGGAGGAATTAATTAAAGATAAAACTGTTGTTCCTAGAATTTGGCGCTAAAGGGTTAAGAGAGAATAAAAATAATTAAAAAATAGCAGCATGCAACAGTCTATTCTTGACGCCAACAATGTATATTGGTTGATTTTTATTGTAAAAGTCATATATACTTGGATGGCTTATTTGCTCTGGCATCTTCAGTCTTTGTACTTGCACTTTTGAATAATATAAAACTTCGTTTTTCCCTCACATACTGCTGTTTTCAAAGTATTCTTTGTGTTTGTTATAGGATATTGTGTTTGCCTTAGTGTGAAATCCATTCTCTCTACCGCTATCTTTTCCTAAATCCTTGAATTAATTATGCAAAATAATCCAGATTTGTGCAAGTGTGTGGATCTTTAAATTCTCTATGTGCAGAGTTACATGCAAGTATCAAACTTTTGGTGTATCACCTCTATTTCCCATTTCCCACATTCCTTTTCCCTTTGCCTCGTCAAGTTCTCCTTTTTTAGATGATTCACAAGGGAATCAACCCTCTCTGGAGGTCCACCTCAGACATAGGTTACCCACATCCTCGAGCTGTTCCAATATTGTCAATAGGAGAGAGAGTACACACACCATTCTTTATCAGGGTGCAATTTCTAGGTGACAATAGTGTCCCTATTCCCATTCATTCCTAAATTAAATCAACACAAAGTTAAACTTTACAAAATCAAACTGTTAAATAAAGAAATGCTATTTTGAAAATAGAAAACAAACTACATAAAAACAATTGCTAAATATGAACAGCCAAGAATAGGACAATCAAGAATAGGAATGTTCTCTATGACTGTATGCTTTGTTGAAGTGTGCCAAGTTACACACATGCACCCTGTTGGAAGACACATTCTGAAGTACTTTAATCTAATAGGAAAGTTAGTTATTGTGACTTGAGGCCACTTTTGGGGGATAAGAGTAGCAAAAGTATCTGGTTAAATAATAAAAGTTCATGGACTTGCTACTACATATATATAAAACAAACATTTTTTAAGACATTCCCTCGTCAAACACTTCAACTTCTCCAACTATCAAATAGGAGTTTGGTGAATTGGTAAATATTTACTACCAAGCACATAGCCATTGTATAAATAACCACATAATTCAAATGCAGTTGGTGGTCTTGTATCCCCAAATTCTATGATATAAATGAATAAACCCAATGTTGCAGGGAGACGTGCCCCCCACCACCTAGGATGTGTCTTTGGTATCAATACTCGTTTTTGATATGGTAGATGGGTACGAAGACATTTCCCATACTCGGAGCTGGAGACTTTCAGTGTCTCCTTGGCATTTCCCTTTGAATATCGCACTTGTCTCCTCATAAAATCTAGTTGCGTTTTCATTCCAATTGCTGGATTTTCCTTTAGAGTTTTTTGATTTGCCTTCAGAGTTGTTGAATTTTCGTTCACAGTCACCTTGGATTTGCAATGATTTTAGTTTGGTCTTCAATATAAAAAACAAAAGGATTGGGTGGATAAAAACATAAATGTCTAAATCAATTTTAATAGTTGTATATTTTTTTATAAGGCAATGCTCTGCATTGTACTGAACTACAATGTAGGGCATTGCCCTTTAAAAAAAAACAATTTTAAATTTATTTTGTTATGATTTTGTTTAGATTTCTAATGTTTAATGTTAATTTTAATATATTATTTAAATGTTTAATATTAATTTTAGTTGTATTTTTTTTATCAGTAAAAAAAGAGGCGCACTAGGCTTCACTATTATATTATAATAGACAAAAAAACCTGAAAATTCAGGTTAGAAACCGATTACAAAAACCATCAGAAGATGGATTATCCAGTAGGAGTTATACTAAAACTATATACATATAGCTATTAAAGCATAGGATTCATTTTTCCTCCCCATCTGAGGAGCTAGTCACCATCACAATAGGCGTATCCGCATTCCTCGCCTCCTCCTTAACCACTAATGCATCTAGAGAGTCTGCGAGTTTGGAGGCATCAAATTTTTCAGTGGGTATGTTTAAAAGAGAGCAAATAGGATCTAATTTCTTACCCTGCAACAAGTTTTCCATGGCCATGGCTTTGTTCAACTACCAGATTTGGTCCAGACGGAGGCCAATGTCAAATCCGAGTTGCTCCATATCTTCATGTGTAGCGAATGAGTTGTTGGCTCCAAGTAACATTGTCTGCACTCCAATAATTTGAGCAACCTTCAAAGTATCCAATCTAGTAGTAGACTGACCCGGATTGTTCATGGCTTTGACCACTTCTTCAACTGCAGCTGTGTCCCCAAGCCTGGTGGACAATTGCGCCCGGAGAAAATTGGTGGCCATCCACCGAAGCAACTTTGGATCCTTAACACCATTGATCAGAGCTTTTTGCCAGTATTCCACGACTTCCTTTGCTGTGATTCTAGTACCCTTGTCCAGAAGACAACCGACATTGAGAAGTTGCCGGAGTTTAAGATCATTCACTAAACCGAGGAAGGAATGTTGCATGTTATCAATGGAGTAGTTATGCACTAGGGAGTCTTGCATCTCTTTCACGGAGTTACTCTCATCGGCCTTTCCCTTCCCAACTCTGGTCCTCATTTCTTTCTCAGCACTAATTTTCCCCTTATCCATATTCCTGACTGAACTGTGAAGCAATAGATCCAAAATCTTAGTGGAGGGTATTAATACCCCAATATGCAAGCGAGGCAAATCTTTCAACACGTGACAAACATATATGGCCATAAATAACATGCATGGGAAGAAAAACGAGGAGATCAAAATAATTATTGCTCGGAAAGGTGGGCATGCATCACATTTGCCAGGTGTGCAGATGTAATAAGCCCCTCAATTTGCAATAAATCACCCAACTTTGTAATTAAATCTTTAGGATAGAGAATGACGAGCCTTTCATTATCATCATTATCAACCCCTAAATTAGCAAGTTTATCTACGGCCTTGTTATCCTTTCTAGGAATATGATTGATGCACCTATTATTTAGCATAGAAATACGTTCCTCCACTATGTGATGCGAATTCCAATGATCCATTTTTCTTTGTTTATTGTATTAATGACAATTTGTGAGTCACCTTCCACAATGAGGTTGATCCAACCCTTGTCAATGGCAATTTTGAGGCCACGCCAAAGAGCTTTAGCTTTAGCGAAGTTGTTGGAGCAGCTGCCTAAAGCTTTTGTGAAGCCTAGGAGAAGCTGCCCCAACGAGTTTCGGAAGGTACCACCAGTTCCAGCTCTACTCGGGTTAACCTTTAGCAACTCCATCAAAGTCGAATTTGATGAAGTTGTGAGGCGGTGTGATCCATTTGCTCCGAGATTTAGATTAACTTTTCTTCCCAACCCCTTTATTAGGGATCCCCAAGAGAATACCTTTACAGTTGTTGTAAGTGCTGCTTTTTTTAGTTGTAGTATTTATATGATAGTTTTCATTTAATATTAATTCTTGTTTTAAATTTTTTAATATTTAGTATTAGATTTTACTTTTAGACTGTATTTTTAGTTTTAATAGTAAATTTTAGCTTTATATTGAATTTAGTTTTTAATATATATATATATATATATACATACATATCTAATTTTTTCATATATATTATATATATGCCCTCTCCTATTTTTCTTAAAAATTACATCCTTGTACCCATACCCATCTCCTCATACCCATGCCTGTCTACCGGCAACTATGAATAAACCCCTTGCTTATATACCATTGTTCTCATCAAGACAAAATGTGCGAAGATGAGAAAATATTTGTTCAAATTCAACCACATAAGATGTATATGGAAGGTTATATTATACAATAGGGCTCCCACAAGTGTTCCCCACATTTAAAAATGACATAACAGCAGCTGATATAATTCTAAGTTAAAACTGTGTACTATTTACACAAGCGGTTTTTTTAAAACGAGCAAAAAAGACTGGGAATCTCTTAGGTCCTTAAAGTGGAGTTGAGTTTGATCATTGGTAAGATTTACAGTGAGAAGATATAGGTAGGCTGGTCGACTATTATATTGAAAGTATGTGAGACACACAATATGAAAATGCAGACGCTGGTGTTGTTCTAGTTGTTATGAAAATGATATCAGTGACCAGAAGTGGATAAGACAATACAAGTGTGAAGAATTTCTACGAATTGCTGCATGGCTCAAGTCTTAGATTCGATTTATTTAAAATTTCAAGGTGTTTTGATTTCAGACTTGGACAGAAAGCATGGAGTTGTATGGAGGGCCATGTAGCAGATTTCTTTTATGTTTTATTCTTTAAAATTTCCCTTGCATCTTTATATTTGAGTGGGATAAAGGACATAAAATAATGAATGGTCAATTTGGCTAAAGAGTTTTTTATATAGAAGTTAATAGGCTCAATGTTCTAAGACGCTAATTTTGCTATTTAAAGGTACTTCTGTTCGGTAGTTGATATATATATATATATATATATATATATATATATATATTTTTGAGGTCAAACTTGTACAATGGCACTAAGGAGCTCTCAGATTGTTGGCGTTTGAATCTGGGACTTTTTCTTGGTGACGATCCGTCTCTACTAGTCCAACTAACAGACTTGAAAGGTACTTCTATATTTTAATATCCATCCACCACCATTAGAAAACAAAAAAACAAACAAACAATGGTAGGGAAGTTAGTGTGATTTGAGACCACTTTAGGGGGATAACAGGAGCAAAAGTTGTAGGTTAAATGGTCAAAGTTCAAGCACCCCGATTATATCTAAAAAAATCTATAAAGAATTTTCTAAGTCATTTTATCTTCAAAAAATTAAACTTCTCCAGCTATTAAGTAGGAGTTTGGTGAAGTGGTAACTATTTACTGCTAAGATCAGAGCCATTGTATAAATAGCCCCATAACTCAAAAGCAATAGGTGGTTGCCTACCCTCAAATTCTATAATATGAATGAATAAACCGCTTTGCTGATATACCATTGTTCTCATCAAGACATGGTGTGCATAGATGAGAAAATATGTGTAAAGTCAACCACAAAAGATGTATATAGAGCGCTATATCATACAACAGGTCTCCCACGCCAAAAAATGACATAGCAATGGTTGAGATAATTTTAAGCTAAAACTCTGTACTATGTACTCAAACAACTTGTTTAAAAATGAGCAAAAAAGATTGGAATCTCTAAGATACTTAAAGTGGAGTTGAGTTTAATCAATGCTAAGATTTACTGCGAGAACTAGAAGATACCGATAGGCTCGTTTGTTGTTATATTGAAAGTGTGTGAGAGAATATGAAAATGCAGACCTTGGTGTCGGTATGAAAATGCCGTCAGTGACAACAAGTGGATAAGACAATACAAGTGTGGAGAATTTCTACAAATTGCTACATCGCTCAAGTCTTACATTTGATTTATTTAAAACTGCAATGTGCTTTGATTTCAGAATTGCACAGAAAGCACGGGGTTGTATGGAGGTCCATGTAACAGATTCTTTTTATGTTTTATTTTAAAAAATTTCCTTCATGCCATTTTATTGTAGTGGGATAATGGACAAAAAATAATAAATGACCGATTTGATTTATAGGCTGTTTATGGTAATTATCATGGATATATCAACTACCAAAAATAAAGTTCATTTAAATCACAAAATTAGCTTCCAAGAGAATGGAATATATATATGTAACTTTTTTGAGGTCAAAATCCTACAATGACATTCAGGAGTTCTCAGATTGTTGGGATTTGAATCTGGGACTTTTTTCTTGGTGAGGTTTGCTCTCTACTATTCAACCCAAACTAACGGGTTTGAAGGTACATCTAGATATTAATATCCCTCCAACAAACAAACAAAAAAAAATTATGGTAGGGAAGTTAATGTGACTTGTGACAACCATAGGAGGATAAGAGGAGCAAAAGTTTCAGGTTGAATGTTTAAAGTTCATGCGCCGCTACTACATTAATTTTAAAAACTTCAACTTCAATAGCTATTAACTCTAGCTATTAAGTAGGAGTTTGGGGAATTGGTAAATATTTATCAATAAGATCAGAGCCATCGTATAAATAGCCACATAACTCAAAAGCATAAACCCCTTTTCCTATATACCATTGTTCTCATCAAAACCTGTGCAAAGATGAGAAAATATTTGCTCAAAGTCAATCATAAAAGATGTATATAGAAGTCATATTATACAACAGGCCTCCCACAGGCGTTTTCCACGTACAAAAATGATATAGCAACGGTTAAGATAATTCTAAACTAAAATTCTGCACTATTTACACAAATTACTGGTTTTGAAATGAGGAAAAAAGTTTGGGGATCCCTTGGATCTGAAATGTTACATGGCTCAAGTCTTACATTTGATTTATATAAAATTGTAAGGTGCTTTGATTTCAAACTTGCATAGAAAGCATGGGCTTGTATGGAGGTCCACGTAACATTTTTAATTTTTTTTTATGTTTTATTTTTTAAAATTTTACTCACGTCCTTTTATCCTAGTCGGATAAAGGACATAAAATAATAAATGGTCAATTAGTCTAGAGTCTCATATATAGAAGTGGTTAATCAAACTTGCATAGAAAGTATGGGCTTGTATGGAGGCCCACGTAACATTTATTTTTTATTTTTTTATGTTTTATTTTTTAAAATTTTACTCACATCCCTAGTCGGATAAAGGACAAAAAATAATAAATGGTCAATTAGTCTAGAGTTTCCGATATAGAAGTGGTTTATATGTTCTATTCTCTTAGAAGCAAATTTTATGATTTAAAGGCACTTTTTTTTGGTAGTTTATATTCATATATAATTATTACTTTTTGAGGTCAAACTCTGACAATGACATTTAGGAGTTCTTAGATTCTCGGGGCTTGAAATCATTTAGGTCAAACGTGGAATCTGAGCCATTTAATACTTGATCCTGCATAAATTTAGGAAAACTGCATACCTAAATACACATCAACACTAAACCAACCTAATCAAGTTTGCGCTCGAAGGTCTCACTCACGCTGTAGAGATAACACCCAAAACCTTATATTATGAGAAACTACAAAGATCTAATATGAAATTAGGGCATAACATGGATTAAAGACTAATGGCATAGAAATAACGTACAACTACTCATCAACACTCCCAGATTATGCATATAACCATCACTAACTAAATTATGCAAGAACAACACTGCATATTAAAGATCTAGTGATAATCATGCACTATGCACTATAGGACAATAAAACATAAGCGTATACATGCTTAATCACCATTAAATATCAAAACCCTAGCATGAAATCCTGTAGTTCATCAAAAGTATACAATACATTCTCCAAAATCAAGTCCTAGCAAGAAAATTATAGTAAAGTTGTCAAAAGTCCAACTGTCACTCAAAATGAGAAACAAGGAGGTATTTATAAGATTTGCGA
This sequence comes from Taxus chinensis, assembly GCA_019776745.2. Classification (NCBI taxonomy): domain Eukaryota; kingdom Viridiplantae; phylum Streptophyta; class Pinopsida; order Cupressales; family Taxaceae; genus Taxus; species Taxus chinensis. Next base: position 550,493,482 of record CM034155.1, read on the forward strand.
ACAACCTAGAAGAACTAGTTGTCACATTAATATTCCTTGGATTCCATTCTAATTACTTTTGGGATGCGTGGTTATCCCTTAGCTGGCACCCACTTATAGCTCTCAAGAACCTTCCTTTGCTTCTGTAGGTGCCCACATGATCCCATATAATCTATTACTTGGTTGGTTCATGCACCACCATGTGTCAAAGCCTTGTATTCTTATGTCGACCAATTTACTTGCGTTGCGTGTCTCACTCCCGCATGCATGATACTTGGCTTAGTTGATGTACCTCTTAGGGGGTCAACCACATACATTACTTTTTGAGGTCAAACAAACTCCTACAGTGACATTTAAGGGTTCTCAAATTTTGGGGGTTTGAATCAAGGATTTCTTGGTGAGGATCCCTCTCTACTAGTCAAACCCAAACTAACATATTTGAAAGGCACTTCAAGATGTTTTTATCATAGTTACCTAAGACTCTGGGATGGTAAAAATATCCAAAATTTTGGGACGGCAAGGTGACATCTAATAAAATAGAATATAAATTATAATATTAAAAATATACAAATAAAATTTTAAAAAATTATGAATAACAGTTTGTGAAAGTCCACCATGTGCATTTGTGCTAAAAAGATTCTATATTCGTATATCACGCCTGATTCTTATTATGTCTTTGTAATACAATACAATTGCGTTATGGTTAACCAATAAATGTGTTGATCTTTGCCTTACTACTTTTATCATCTACATAACCTTTCTCTTAATATAGAAATATACAAATAGACTTTGTGACTTTGACAAGTGATTGGAGATTCCAAAGTGAATTTGAATTAGAGTTTTTTTTTCTTTCAAATAGAGATTTGTGGCTTCCTAAAACAATCTTACACTAAATGATTACAATAAAAATGGTCAGTTTTAAAAGAGAAAACAACAAAGTTCAAGTTTTTTTTTTAAATTATAAAATAATCAAACGTCCCTGGGATTTCCCTAGAGAAGGGGGACGTCCCTTTGTGTTTTCTTGTTGGTAGGAAATGTGGGGGAGGGGGGATGTTCCCTCCGTCACGTTGTTCCGAGGATGTACAAGATGTCTCGAACATGTTGGTTTGGGTGGGGGGATGTGTCCTTGTGTAACACTGGTTTATATTAGGGCATACAAGTGACTAATGCTCATATGGAAGCATATGGGCATCCAAGGCATTTTGATATTTTCTAAGGCACGAGTTGAAGTTGAGTGAAGTGTGTTTGTTGATTTTACATTATTTTTTGAAAGACACAATGGTGACAAAGGAACCTCACATTGCTACTTCAAGATGACTTATCTATGCCCCAAACTATAACCTTGAAGGCTACAACATAGTCAATTTTCAAGCTTATTTTCTTAGGAAAATATCCAAATGAATTATTGACTTTTTTAGGATTGGTAAATTGCGGGATTCTATTGGGACCCGCATCCTTTGAGAAATTTTGGAGTAATGATAAGAGTAGGGAGAAGAGAAAGAGGAGAGAGAGAGAAGAGGAAAGTGGAGGGAAAAATGTAGTCTGATAATGGGATAACATAACATCTTAGAGATTGAGATCAAGACCCATGAATATGTCAGGAGAGAGCTTAATGAGAAAACATAGTAGATTCCATAAATGGGTGGGAGCAATTTGGAAATTACGGCCCGCAACTATGGGTCATCGCTATAAATAATCCAAAAAGAAAAGTTTGCCCTTTAGGATGAGCAATGGTGGGTGAAACCGGAAGGAAAAACCAGTTTAGAGCTAAAGGGAATTGGGTTTGATACATAAACATCTCCAGGCACAAAGCCCCTTGAGCCAAATTTATGAAGAATGACACTTTTGGGACTACAACTACCAACAACCAGGGCAATTGTAATCATAAAAGCTAAAAACTAGAAGAGAGGAGGGAAATATTGAGGTCTCAACTCAAAAGAAAAGAAAACAACTCAAGAGGGTTTAAGGAGTAGAACCATGCTAGCAAACACGGCCCCGAACACAACCAACTCTGATGCCTAGTTGAAGGATTAAAACAAGATTTCAATGCAGCCCTCTAAACGTAATCTAGCATTCATCTAGGGTCAAAGCTCAACAAAGAAAAAAGTAGGAGAAAGATAAGCCTTACAAATGAATTAGAGTGCAAGCAGAGAAAACTGAACCTTGAAGAAACCCACCAAATAAGGATACTTCCCACTATTTTTCTTCAGGAGACAGCCCAATGAAGGGGAAAAGAAGAAGAAGTGGAGCTTCCCCTTTGTAGCTTCACCCACAGGTAGAAGCATGGGCTGGATATGTGAAGAACCATCTAGCAACATGCACAAGAAACCAATCCACAAATTTAAGAGACTTGCAAAGAGAGCACATCAACCCTTCCTTAATGAGGGAACCATACCCTTTTCTTAGTTTGGAATCAATAATTTGTGATAAACTAAAACTTGGCCTAGAAAAAAGGGCATATATATATATATGGTTCCTTATAGGGTTGATATGATCTCTTCATATATATATATATATATGAAGAGATCATATCAACCCTATAAGGAAAACTTGTTTGGCATTATGCTTTGTAGTGTTAAATACCACACCTTTTATTTTCTCTAGATTTACTTGAAGACCACGTGTCTCATAAAAGGGTGCTAAAATATGCAGTTGTCTCTTGAGACCTTTCTCTAATTGGTATGTCAAAACTCTCTAGATGCAAATATAAAAATAACAACACACAATTTGTACAGCAAACGACCATTTACACCTAGACAATTTGATAATATTTCATCAAGCTCATATATGTATAGATCAAAAGGTTCAGAAAGAGCGAGAAACACTACTTAACTCCAATGGTGCTTTTTACCTGCTTGGTCTCACCAACACTTGTGTATGGTACCTGAAATATGGTTCAAGAACTTGACATTTATTTATGGAATTTGGAACTTACTTTGAGATTTATCCCTTTTATACAGATTCAAACAATTTAAGGCACCCCCTTCTCTATCCCATATCCTAACCCCACTAGAGGATATTCATTCTCCAACTTAGCTCCTCAAACATCACCACACATGCTACTAAACATCTATACATACTTCTACTCATTTATAACTTGATTATTTCATGCCTTAGAAAAATTCAGCCACAAAGCTATCCAATCTCCAAGAACTTGTCCCTTGAACTTCTAAAAATAACTTTTCCAAAATGGTAACTTAACATAAGTGCTACTTTTGGGTCATTTGAGTGAGAAATAATTCAAATCATTTCGAATGTTTCAAATTTGTACAATATTGCACAAGGTCTATTTCGTAGTGGTTGGTATTATGTAGGCTTGTGTAACATTTGTACATGAGGATGGTTTTCCTAGAGGAATGTATGCATGTGTATGGGTACATGGGCATTGCGTGGGACTTGCACAATGTGATCTAGAAGGTTGTGCATAGCTATGGGTTATACAAAAGACTATGAATGGTGGAATTTTAATTATGGTGTGTATACACTTTGTAAAATGTTGGAGTACAATATTGAGGCATTGTCAACACTTATTTGATGAGGATGAAAGACAAGAGGCGTGGTGCAACATGTTGAAGAATATTTTTACATGGTGAGTGGGAAAATATAGCATATTTAGATTGAGCATACATTAGAGAGAATATTGGGATTCTTTGTTATTAAATTCATGGGTTTCTTTAAAGGATGTAGTTGCTTTCGAAGCATGAAGATTCTTAGGCATGGAAAAAGGAGAAAAATTGTAAAAACTATTGTGGTTGTTGGCTTAATATGTTATATATACCAGCGTTGTTAAGTAAATAATATGTGTTTGGAAGAAGGTCACATTAGATGCTAAATATTGCACTTGTGCATATAATTTTTAAGTAATGTGTAATAAAGTATTATTATATCTTGTTGTGTTTATAAGCTAGGTTCCAAGTTAATTCAATAATAAAGACTTATGTTGTTGGGTTTTTACCCATGTTGGACTAAGAAAGTGGCTAAGTATAAGCCACAACGTGGAGGATGAAGATTGTGCGTAAAGGGGCACACGTAACCATGGAGAGAATATCTGAAATGTGCGCGAGGAGATATGTGCGAGAATGAAAGATAATACAAGTGTAAAGCAGGGTGGGAAGCTGCGTGCAAGAGGGAAATAGAGTACACACAAAGGTTCGCGCACAAGGAGAGACAAAACATGAGTTAGCCAGAATTGTGGAATGGGCTAAAAATAGACAAAAAGCAGAAATGGCGTGTTTGCCAAGACAAGTCTCAAAATAGACTAAAACATGAATAAAGCACATGCAAGACTTGGAATAGATAGGGATTATGCATGGACATACCTAATTATAGAGCACTTGTTGGGATAAAAGCAAACTATTTATAGCATGGAACAAAAGAAGAACTGCCAGAGAGGATTGAGCCGCCTATAGACAACCACAGGTTGAAGATTAAAGCACGAGTTAAAGATGCATGCATACTATATTTAGGAGTTGTCAAAAAAATGATTAAAGCATGTAAGCGGTGAAGGATACATTCCCACCCTATAAATAGTTGCAAGGTCCATGTAAAGAGGGGGTAACTAGTATGCATGCGTGGACGCTGAGTGTCTGAGTCTTATGTAGTGAGGGAGCTCGTGTGTTTGTAATGGGTAATCTAGTATGGATTGCCAATGTTTGTAGAGATGCACGAGGTGTAATTGGCATTCAGATTATGTTATTGATTGTATACATTAATGAATGAATGATCAATCTCCTTATTGTTATAATTTGTCTCTGTTATGATTGTTATTGCATCAAATCTTCTATATTGTGTTGCGAAAGGTTAAGTGTAGGATTTACAACTTGACAAGTCAAAATGAGAAGGGACCTGGTAGGTTGCGCGTGCTTCGGGTGAGCACTTGGACATTTGTCTGAGAAATATTTTTTAAGCCTTTGACTTGGTCACTTTTTAAAACCTTGGCACCTTAAATTGATAAATGAAAGTGGATTCAATCATCCTTCCCATAGCCCGTGAACTCTGAAGTTTTCCCTTGGCCCCTAAAGACTCTCGAGCTCTGATGTATGATAAGTGTCTTGAGGGACATGTGGAGGCGATCAACGAGTAGTTTCCTCTCAAGCCTCGATTAAACCACTAGAATCTACGAAGCGTTGATTGGTGACAAGTGTCTCAGAGGACACGTTGTGGGTATTAGATCTATGTACCCTTTCAAACTTGTGAACTCATTTCTAAATCTTCATAGAAGAATGATGAACGACATGTGGCTAGAGAGACAACTAATGATAATCTATACACGAGACTATCTTAAAGGTTCTTTCTTGGTCTCCTCGCTCCACATGATGTTGAGCCACCAATCAAAGGCATGTAGCAAAGCGGACATATGGCAACAATCCATGAAACTTGAGATTAGCTATAGTGTCTATCCCACTAGCTTAAATTTGATAGTTTGGATTAATGCAAAAATGAGTTTGGGGACATCACATGGTGGCATGAAAGGGATCTAGTTTTTCCTTCATATATTTCAATCGAGACCTCCATTTAACTTACACATGTACTGTTAAAAAGGTATTGAAAGGAGCTACACTTTGAGCGTAATTTTAGATAATATGGTTGAGATATCAAGGATAACTCTATGATAAAGTTTTTAGGTTATCAGTTGTTAAAAACTAGATTAAATGACCTCCAAATCACTAATAGATGCTTTTGGATGGTTTGGATATCTTCTGAAGGATGCCTTTGAGCTAGATAAACAATGTGGTCCCACCAAAATGCAGAGGATTGAGTTAAACTAGTAGTTAACCAAGAGTTGAGCTATTTTTAGTGGTACAAAGCGAAAATCATGGCCAATTGAAAGAAATGGTGGCTTAAATTTCATCTATTCATCTTGATCTCATGGGAAGACATTGATTCTTCTCAAATATTATCTTTAAAACAATTATATACTATTTTTGTGTGCATAAAGGCACCTCCATGGTTGTTGATCATCATGACACCTTTAGGGATCTTTGGAATATACCAAATAATGGTTTTGGGCGGATCATCTTAGGATTAAGGCATATTTTAGACCTCCATGAGCTCTGAATTGGATAAGGATGAAAAGAAAGGATATTGTTAAGCTTCTTTAACATATTCTTCATCCATTTTTTCTCTTCTCTCTTCTCTCCTACTTCTATTTTTGTGCATTTAGAATTAAAAAAAAAGGGTTCCTCTTCCTTGAAAGAAAGGTCATTGCTCTTTTGAGGGCCTAATTTTCCGAGTGCTTGTGACCTCTGGTTTGAACCTTATAGATGAATGATCACCTTGATTTATGGTGGCAAAAAATACGTATACTCTAGATTTTAATACAAATTTGGTTGTGGCTCATAATTTCCCACTGTTTTTGTGGTAATTTGTCCCTTATATATCTTTTTTCTCCATGATTTATTGTGTTTGGAATATACATGGTTATTACTCATGACATCTTAAAGCTCATAGCGATAATTTGATTTAGATGTATGTTTTGGTTGTTACTTATATCTACCCTGTGAATCTATATTTTGTCTTCTCACTCATTGAAATCATGCAGGGAGGGTGATCCCTTTTCACTTAGGCGCATCACCATGTTTTGTTTCATGTTTCTCTCACCCCCTTTATCCTACAATTAGTATATTAGAGTAGATAGTGTAGTATATTAGAGTAGAATACTGTTAGTGGTGCGTCTCTGAAGGTCTGGATCAAGGAGCCAAGAGTCCCAAACTTTGGAGGCATTCCAATGTTGTTGTCAAGATGGCCAAGTTCTCTCCAATTTGGGGAACTGACACAGGTGCACACATTTAAGTGACAACATTGCATAAAATTGGCCTCATGTGTAGTGAGGCAAATTCTTTCATATAATTCCAAGAAGGAAGAAAGAACTTTTCATATTAGTTATCTATGGATGACATAATGTTGATTAGACATTACAAGGCAATGATCAAACATGTAAAGTATCAACTGTATGTCTATTTTGTCATGAAAGATGTCAATGCTGTGAAGTTAATTTTGTGCATGAAAATTACATGAGTTCAAGTAAATTGAAAGAGATTTGGTTATACCAAAATAATTATGTTGATATGGTATTGGAAAGATCAAGATACATGACAAAAAACCCATTAGGACACCTTTCCCAATTGGTTATAAACTCTTAGTTCAAGTTCTAAAGACACAAGAGGATTTGGAGGATACAACTAAGGTTCTATATATGTGAGTGAGGTAGGAATCTTGATGCATGTAATAGTTTACACAAACCTTGATATTATACATGTAATGGGAGTATTTAGTAGATATATGTCAAGTCCAGGGAATGATCATTAAACTGTGGTGAAGAGAATATTCAGATGTTTGTAATGAACATCTGATCATGCAATCTAGTATCATTTAAGTCCCCATGAAAATAAGAAACTAAGTTTACATGGTTTTGTGGAGTTTTTATGGGGCATATATATGGATATGCACATGTCTAAATAGTGGATATGTTTTCAACTTGCTCAATATAGTGATATGTTGGATGAGTAGAATCATTTTTTGTGATATCCACTGCTAAATAAGAGTATATGGAACCTAGTCATGCAAAAAAGGAAGTGGTTTGGATTCAAATATTATGTTCCATAGTTGGGTTCCATTAGGAAGTAGTGAAGACATATTTGATTCACAAAGTATGATTTCTCTAGAAAAGAACCTTCAATATCATTCTCACACAAAGAATATTGATGTGCAATATCATTTTGGATAACATTTTGTAAGCTATATTATGCAGTGGTTGGTAATGCACAAGATTATACAACACTCGTACTCATGGATGATTAATGCAGAGGATCATTTGCATATGTATATGTACATGGGCATTGCACGGGACTTGAAAATTTTGGTTTAAAAGGTTGTGTGTAGGATTGTGCACAATGATTGTGATAAATGAGAGTTGCATTATGGTGCACATATGATTTCCACAATGTTGGAGTGTCTCAATGATGCTTTATTAGAGCTTTTATAACTATTATGAATTATTGGAGGTGTGATGTAACATATTGAAAATTATCATGGCATGACAAGTGAATAATATATTTTATTTAATGATTGAGTACTAATTAGAGAAAATATGAGGATTCTCTTTGAGTAAAGTCATGGGTTACATTAAAGCATGCACATATGTTTAAAATCGTGGAGATTCCTAGGTATTAAATAAAGAGAAATGGTTGTAAAAATTATTGTGGTCATTGGATTTAGTATTTTATATATACCAACCATGTATATGTTGTAATATGTATTTTAAGGAGTAGAGAACATTAAATGTTAATATTTATAGTTGCATTGCACTTGTACGTGGACTACTAAAGTATTGTATAAAAAAGTCTTGTTATATCTTGTTGTGTTTGTAAGATCGGTTCAACTTCAATGCAATAAGAAATACTTCTATTGCTAGGTAATTTACCATAAAAGATTTTATCAGATATAAACCTCTCTATATCTCTTGTGACATTTATTTTCTTTTGTTTAGATTTATAATGTAACTTTTTTTCATGACATACGTAATGACATAACGCACACGCACACACACTGTAAACTTATATCTATGCATTTATATGATAATAAACAATACCCTTATTTCCAAATCTACATCTTAGTATTATATTATTAATACCCCATCCCAATACAACTTTTAAATTATAAAACAACCCTTATTTTTCCATATGTCCAAATTACCCTGTAGTGCCCCACGCAATTTTAAAAATAAAATAATAAAGTATTTATTTCTACGTCAGATGTAGCTCTCACTTTTAGCCGCCTATCCTTCCTAGCTGCTTTTTCAACCACTCCTGACATGCTCAACTTTTTCTGACCTGCTATGCCTTTTTGTCTTCTTCACGCCATGTTTTAACACATTTTGGGGGAATGAAACCCCTGACATGGGAGTGTTTTTGATTGGTTGCTAACTTGTTTTTTTTGGTTGATGTGTTGGTTCTTTTTTTGTAGTTGGAGTCATTGTCCTGGCTGCGTGAGTGTGGTGATGGAGCCTTTTTTCTTTGTAGTCTGTTGATATGCGTGTAGGCATTCCAGTAAATTATATCTTACATGCCGCTTAGAGTTGGGAAGAGTATATGGGTGTTGCGGCCTCCTCCCAGCCTCCCAACTTCCCTGCCCGCGCCAGAATCTTCCCAGCCTGCGCCAAACATGATATTTTTTTAACCTGCGTGAGCATTTTATCCAAAGCTTAAGAGGATATAGAGGTTTTATCAGACGTTGTAGTGGCAAATGCTTTGGGGACGTTGCTCAGTGTTTGACCAAATGAAAGAACGAAACAACTCTCATGGGATGCGCGGTTTGCAGCATACATAAGACAACGGGTTTTTCCCCACAACACAAGGATCTGCACAAAATGGATTTGTTGAAAAGGCTTTAGAATCTTTCAACCAAATGAAAACAGCAGGAGTAAAGTTAAATTTAACAACCTTTGCCAGCATTCCCATTGCCTGTGCCAAAATAGAGCTCTTGAAAAAGAGTATGGACGTCCATCAAAGCATTATGGAGAAGGGGTTTCTTTTGGTGTGTTTCAGTTGCAAGTGCCCTGACAGATATATATGCAAAATGTGGAGGCATGCGAGCTGTTCGACAATGGCTGAAAGAAATGTGCTTCATGGACTGCAATGATGGCATTATTTGCAAAAAAAAAATGAAATGAGTTTGTTAAAAGGACCTTGGAAACTTTCAAGCAAATGCAATTGGTACCTGTAAAGCCAGACGCCACAACCTTGTCCCAACATCCTCGTAGCCTTTGTCAAATGGGAGCTCTAGAGCAGGCCTCAAACAACCGTCAAGGCATAATGTTAGAGGATTTTTAGTTGCAAATGCGCTAGTAGACAAGTATGCAAATGGCGGAAGCTTACACAAGGCAAGTCAACTATTGGTCAAAACGCCTCAAAGAAATGTTGTCTCATGGAATGCCAGGATTACAAGTTATGCACTTAATGGATCTGTTCAAAAGGTTTTAGAAACGCTCAAGCAACTACTTCTCTGTTGGAAAACTTCAAGTGATCGGGAAGTTGGTGTGACGTGGTGGAGCTGAGGATGCTCGTGAACTGATTTACGAAGTGCCCAAGCAAGAGACTGAACCCAAACCTACGGCTTCGACCGACTCGTTCTCCAGGTATGGTCCTCTTCTTCCCTTACCTCTCATAATTCTCGTGTTTTAGTTCTCTTTTGTAATTAAATAGAATTTTAAATCATTAGGACTTTTAATATAGTTAAATGTCCCTTCAACACATTGCAAAACAATTTAGTGTCGTGTCACAACTCTCGAAGCCATTATAACTCGCCTACTTTAAACCACGAACTATCACCCTCGCTTCGAGATGATCTAAAAAACTCTTACTCTTTTGATTGCTTCAATATCGTTTTATTGACCGGAGCAAATTTGACTCTCCATTGATTAAGTTGACCTTCTTCCTGCTTAAAATAGTTAAATTTTGAAATTTTCGGAGACTCACTAAGTACCCTTCGCAACTCGGGAAACGAGATATGAAGTTTTCATTCGGGTACCTTGGTATACGAGGGGTCCTCTTGATTTTTGGTTTGACTCGAAACGATCATATAACATCCTTTTGACGCCCTTATAGGAGCCCTGTAACACTGGTTTACAACAGTAGAAAGCTGTTAAAACTAGAAAGTTGGCTTTCGTTTTGGATCGCCATTTGAAACTTGGAAAGAGAAATCACTTCCTGTCTTCACAAACCTCTAGCGATTATACTAGACAAATGCATGGAACATTCAGTATAGGAAAGAGAAACTTTTCGGGATAGTTTGGCGAATCCATTTTGTAGGCCTCCCGGTCCGCAGTTTGACGAGGTCAAACTGGTCCAGTTTCGTCTTGTTGCTCCAGAAAACTTGTCGCCATTTGAAAATGGTTTACTAGTTCTCAACCCCGTCGACTCTGATGAACTCTCTTTATGTAGGGGAACTAGTAGGAGATGTCTTGTTGCATGCTTCTCCTTCGAATGTCAGTTATAGACACGAGTTTCTGGGTCCTCGAGCTAACTTTTGGCATTTTATAACTGGGTGAACTACGACCAGTGGCCTCGGAGAACTATACTACCAAACGTAAATCGTTCACCTCTTTTTCAATTCCGTTAGTTGCTATAAATTTTTGGTATATCTGGGGACACGTAGAAAATTAATCGTGACGTGCGTGCTCATCGGAAGATAACCTTTGGAAACAATTTTTTAGCCTCCGAGCCCATTTTGTACGTTTTGCAGCGAGTGAGAAAATGTAAAAGTAGAAAGCTGCGGACCCTCGTAGGGTTGCCAAATCACCTTGGAAAATTTTAACACACGTAAATAACTGTTTAAAACACTATAATGAAACTTGTTGTCTGTATTGGAACTTTAGACAAAATGATATTTTCTCTCTCTTCCTTTCTCTCTCCCTCTCCTGAGTTTATAAAATGAAGAAAAACGAAATGCAATGATTACATGTTTCTAGACCTTTTTTTTATTTCGATTGCATATTGTAATTATTGTCAGATGTAAATGGGAACTGAGAAATGATAATTATGATTGTTTAAGGGTGGATGCCATGTCAGCGATTTATCGCTGATATCATGCTCACGTGGGTTTTGCAGGATGAAAGTTTGACGACGAAAAATGCGATGTGTAATTTAATTATTATTATTGAAATTTTTTTATAGGTCATTGTAAAATGAATAAATGTCTATTGCAGTCTCTTGTTATCGAAAAGTTATAATTGAGATTTTTTAATATGCATGATATGCTAGTTTTAAGGATACTTAGGAAATGTGTATCTAATCATCGGTTCAATTTGTTTTTTAGTTGTGTATGGCAAAAAAAGGGTTTGAATTATACATAGTAAATTGAAAATTGAAGTTAATATATTGTAGTACTTTCTCAGTATTCAATAAACGATTAAATTAATCATTGGGTTATCTTCTTACCTTGTGAACGTAATAAAGAGTTTTAACGGGAACACTAAATCCCTAATAAAATATTTGTGCTTAACTTGCCTGCATGTGTGATCCTTTTTACCTTATAAAGAAAATTAAATAAGTAGAATGAACTTAACCTTTTCACCCGATGGAGCATCTCGGTTTAGGCAAATAAGATCCCAAGAAGAGGGGTTTATCGTCTTATAGGTATGTTTGGTGACATCGACATAAACTAGTCACATAGGAGCAACAAAGTCAAATAAATCTTCTGCATCGAATGAATTTTTTGTGAGATCCAGATGACATCATGGAGCTAGTGAAATAGTGGTTCTATCACTTAAAATTTTGCTTATGAATAGATCCTCTTAGCTATAGGTGTCATCTTTGGCTAGTGACAATAGAGTGCTTTGATCTCTTACGGAGGGTTTTTACGGTGAATATGTTTGAAACCTTAATCTAATCTATAAGAGAGCGTAAAGCGCTAAGTGAAAAATTGGAATGGGACTAAACCCTAATTGACTAGGATGTTCACTTGTGGTTAGAAAACCATAATCTATTTCCTTGCATATGAAATTGTGTTGAAAGATGTTTTTTTTTCAGAGAACCTTGGAAACTGAACTCTTGTCTCATAATCCCTTGTTATGTCATTCTATGGCATTAAGGAATAGAGAATATTTCTTATACAGAAACATGCAATGCAAGGATATGGGATCTTCATGAAGATAGATCACTTGTGATTATGTGTAGTTTTAATGCTCCTAGCCTTTTACTTCCTTCAAATGTCAGACAAGTGCTGTCGTAACTCTTTTGTTTAAGACGATGCTAAGAACGAGACCTTAGTGCGATATAAGAGCATATCATATGATGCTGTAATGCCCCGTATATATAAAGATTTTCTTTTAAAAAAAAAAAAAAAACAAAAAAAGAAGAAGAAAAAAACTAAATTTAAACTAATCCTTGATTCCTTTTTTCCCCCCATTTATCTAGCCTAGGCTTTGGATGCGTTGAAGGATGGAGAGGTGGACTCCTATTGATTATTGTTTGTTCACTGTTTGGTTGAGAGTGGGTGGAAGTGATGGCCACCTGCCATCTCTCCTTTATTGTTTCACCAACATGCCTTGACTTGTTCCCTGGTCCTTCACGTGCAAATTAAGTGCTGGTCGTATGCCTTGGCTTCTGTTTAGCCTGCAACACGTTACTCTGGACTTTTTTGTCAAATGCCAATTAAAACCTGTGGTGGGTGTGGATTCTCAAAATCGTGATGTACAGGCAGTTTCAGTGGAGTGTAGAACTAAAATTTCTCCTAGGAAAGTGCCGTGAGGAAGTGATTGGCCATATACAGCAGCTACAAGGTAGAGAAGTAAACTTATCTCAGAAAATCAGTGGCCTCCAGAGAGAGATAAGTGCGACAGCTGCTGCAGGGCGATCCCAAGGAACCGTTGGTGTTGATCCTGATGTTCTGGTTGCACGCGACCACAATCGTGATCAGTTGTTGCAAAATCTTGCAGTTGTATGTAGAAGAACGAGATAAAGTTTTAGTTGAGCTGTCTTGCCTTTTCATTTTGGAAAGTCGCTTCCGTCCGGGTGGTGAATTTAACATCGAAAAAGCTCGATCAAATCTTGAGGCAAGTTTTGCAAGTGAGGCAGAGAGGAATGCAACGCAACATGTATTGGCATTTGGAAGCCGTGTAACTCTGGCCAGAAGCGAGGCCTTCACCAGATTGTCCGTGGTGTTTACAGATTCAACGTGATAAACTCCATTGGTGTTTGAAGGAGGCAGTCACAGGGGTGGAGAGATTCTGAAGGTTGATTTGTGAGATAAATTTTAGTGATATTCTCATCCATCTTCTCTGTCAATTCGTCGGCTGTTTTTTAAATATGAATGGTGGTCGGAAGCCTTCCATGGAGTGTGGAATGTGGGTCCTGGGACTCGATTTGGGGGCACACCATTGCCACGGCGACCAGTTTACCTACTGTTCCTTCATTCAATACGGGTTGTATCCACAGAGGCACGGGAGGTCTATGCAATGTTGGAGAAAACGTCTTGGGAGATGAAGGTAGCAGGATATTTGTCAGATTCAGAACATGTGCTGAGTGAACAGGGAAAGTAAAAGTGTTACTCTGCCACACTGCATCAAGTTTGTCCAGGATTGTTGCAACGCAAATTGTTGTGAGAGAGGCAAAGCGGTTCCATTACTTTAAAAAAAAAAAGGGAAATGTTCTTGTAGAGATTTTTGGTAATGCCTGGTGAAGCAATCTAGTGACTGGTCAGCCTTATTTGAAGATGCTGAGTCTAAGGACTATTTTATGGATATGTTGAAATGGCTTTATAAACTTACAAGCAAATGCAAAGAGCAGGTGTAAAGCCAAACTCCACAACCTTTGATAGCATCTCCACGCCTATACCAAAGTGGGATTGTTTGAGCAGGGCATGGATGTTCTCCAATGCTTTTGAAAAAGAGATTTTTGTTGCTTGTTGTATCTGCTAGTGTCCTGGGCGCATAACTGTCTTAAGACGGATTTTTACTCCTGATCTGGATGCTCAATGAAGTGTTCGGATGGTTTGGGCAAAACTTGAAAGAAATGTGGTCTTTTGGACAGCAATGATTGTTGGTTGTGGACAATTTTGGGTGGGTTGAGACACCTTGGAAACTTGGAAAATAATGGAGAAGGGACAAGGCTGGGTCAAATGCTTTGTTTGCCGGTGCGTTGGTAGATACATATGCAAGTGGAAGCAAGCATAAAACACCCAAACTACTTGACAAAATGCCTGAGTGAAATATGGCCAAAGGACAACAAGGATTGCAGGATATGTTTTTGGAATGGATTTGTTGAGGAGGCATAGGAAGTTGAAACAAATATGAATAACTTGGGTAAATCCATCTCCTCCAGCCTTGTGTAGATCAGTTGTGTTTGTGGTAGCGCATATAGGGTATGTGAGTTGGTTGTCGAATCCCACAAGAAGTAGAAGCTCAAGGAAAGCAATAGTCGAGCACAAGTGCATGGAGTCACTTTGAATACAACAATGCTCATGAACTATTTGACAAAAATCCTCTTCAATTGCATGGTCTCGCGGATCGTGAATGTGGACCGCTTAGAACTGGGTGCACCCGGATTCCAGTACCTACATTTCTTATGCTGACCCGTGCGGAGTCTATATGACCTGTTGAAGCTGGAGAAACAGGCAAGATATTTCTACTACCTTTCTACTGCTATTCTATATTTACAATTTATTGTGAAATTGAACCACTTTTTCCTTGCATTGATTTGTCAGTTGGATTGTCATGATGGGAGATTTCCCCCTTCTGCTTGTTTCTTTTTGTTTTAGCTTTTATATCGTTGACAGTATGTTGGTCGAAAGGATGCGTGTGCCCTTTCCCCTGAATGTTATGTTTCTCTTGCTCGAGTGATAGACCTTCGCCTGTTTGCTTATGTATTAATTCTTCTCTGCGATTGAGTTGCAAGTTATTATGTTGATCAAACTAGTATTTTCGATATCATGGAAGTAAGTTACGATAACTGTGAAGCTCCTCCCTAGCACCCAAGTTGTCTTTTGACGTTTTTGTTAGCTCCTTCGCAAGTCCCTTTAATAATCTTTTGGCATTGAGAAAAAAAGGTTGTAGGATTGTGTGAGTAATGCGTGGGCTAGCCAACTTAGAGTTTTGGTATTAAAACTGGTAGAATAAAAGGGTTCGTGTGCAACGTGTTTTGTCGTCTCGCGTGTTTAGACTCTTATACTATCCTTCGTCTTGTTTTTTAGGCTTGTAAGGTCATCCTCAAGAAGTACCTTGACCATCCCTATCAACTTGAATCATAACTATCTTTTCGGATCAACTAAGCTGGAGGTTTCATTGTGCGAATCCAGTACCTCGTTGACACTAGAATAGTTTGGTCTAATTCCCCTCTCAGAATTATTTTTGATGGCGCTCTTCTATATTTCCTAACTTGCATTATTTTCTCCCTTGTAATGTTAACGCTATTAATTAATATTGGTCAGTTTTTATGCACGTAATTATCGTAATAGTTTGTGATGGAGATTTCCTTAAATGTGATTGACCTTCGGGGAAAAACTCAGCTTTCGTGTGATAATCTTATGAATTCATAGCAGAAGGTTTTGTTTTGATAAAGTCACTTAGAAATTATGTTTGTATCTATTTGTGCAACAGTTGACTGTGTTACCAAGGGTTGCCGTAAAATATGGTTGTTTTGGGATATGGGTAATTTATTTTAAATTAACCAAACATTAGTATTGTAGTGGAGGTTTGCAAATCCTTAGTGTTATAAAATTTGTTGATGACATTATTGTATACTCTTGTGTAACGGAACCCCCTTCTTCTCTCGCATGCTTGCTACTAGCCTGTAAGACTTTGACCCTTTTTGGATGATTGGAAAATCTTGTAGTTAATGGTCAAAACTAGTATACCTTGCCTTCGCTTCGAAACTTATGCTGTGTGTATACTCTATTTGATTTCCGGGTTGAAATCAATTATGCATGGCTTTTGTGTTAATTTCTGAAACCCGTGTTTCCCCCTTCTTGGGCCGATCAACTCTTGTTCTTTTGGAAAAATATTATTTTAAGCCTATGTGTTTGGTACCTTTGATAAATTTCTAGATGAATGGTATATGTAGTCAAATCTCAATCTTGTAATTATTGTTTAATCACTTACTTAATGGGGATTCTGTTTTTGGTAGATTGTTTGTTTTCTCCTTATAGGGCCAAGGGCCATTCTCATATGATTGTTACTTTCGTTGCATTTGCTCCTAACTGAAGTACAAGGTCTTCTCCTTTTTTGATCGACATGTTATAGACTTTATTATAACTTGATGTGCTCATAGTGTTTAGAGGGTTGACCCCAAATTCTTGTAATAAGGGGCTTCTTTTCATGATATTGTTAGATAATAGTTATGGTGGTTTTGTGTAGCCTTATCTTGCTCAGTTCTCGTGAACTGACTCTTGTAGAAAATTTGCTGCAGATGGATTTTTTGTGTAGATGAGGGATAGATTTGTAGACTTTTGTCATCAACCTCAGTTGAGAAGATCCTTTGCTCGAAACCTTTTTATGTTGTTCAACTTTTGTTAACGTCCAATGGAAAGTTTAAAAAAGGATTAATGTCTTAGTATAAATTATTGTGGACTTTGTCATCTGAACTTTGGAAACCTTGTATTGTTTGACCATCATTGAAATTTTACGAAAATTTGGTTATTGTGTTTAGTGCTGGTTGGAGTATCATAATTAAATGTGTAATTGGTCCTGTAAGCCAGACGCCACACCTTGTCCCCAACCTCCTCGTAGCCTTTTGCAAATGGGAAGCCCTAGAGCAGCCCAACACCTTCAAGGCCTAATGGTTTAGAGGATTTTTAGGTCAAATGCGCTAGTAGCAAGTATGCAAATGGGGAATCTTACACAAGGCAGTCAACCATTGGTCAAAACGACCTCAGAAATGTTGTCTCATGGCTATGCCGGATACAAGTATGCACTTAATGGATCTGATTCAAAAGGTTTTAGAAACGCTCAGCAACTTACCTTCTCTTTTGGAAAACTTCAAGTGATCGGGAGTTGGTGTGCACGTGTGGCGCTGCTTATGCCCGTGAAAACTGATTTAATACACGAGTGCCCAAGCAAGAGACGAACCAAACCTACGCTTCGACCGACTCGTTCTCCATATGTTCCCCCTTCTTCCCTTACCTTCTCATAATTTTCTCGTGTGTTAGTTCTTCTTGTTGTATTACCTAGAATTTAAAGCATGAGACTTTTAATATAGTTTAAAGGTGCCCTCAACACATGCAAAACAATTTAGTGTCGGGTCCACAACGCTCGAAGCCCTTTAACGCGCCTCTTGAAACCACGACTATCACACCCGCTCCCCTCAGCTTCGATATGATCTAAAAACCTTTACTCTTTAACAAAAAAAACCCTCTTACTCTTTTGATTATGCTTCAATAGGTTTTATTGACCGACAAAATTTGACTCTCCAATTGATTAGTTTACCTTCTTCCTGCTGTAAAATATTACATGTTGGAGATTTTCCGGAGACTCCGAATTACCCCTTCCAACTCGGGGAAACCGAGATCCTGAAGTTTTGCATTCGGGTACCTTGGTATACGAGGGGTCCTCTTGGATTTTTGGTTGGTTTGACTCAAACGACATATAACATCCTTGGACGCCTTATAGGAGGCCCTCTAACACTGGTTTTACACGTAGAAGCGTGTAAAACTAGAACTTTGGCTTTCGTTTTGGATTCGCCATTTGAACCTTGGACAGAAATCACTCCTCACTTCCTGTCTTCCACAAAAACCTCTAGCGATTATACTAGACAAATGCCAATGGAACAAACATTCAGTATAGGAAAGAGAACTGTTCGATATTTGTCGAATCCTTTTGTAGGCCTTTCCCCGGTCGCGTTGGACGAGTCAAACTGGGCCAGTTTCCGTCATTGTTGCGTCCACAGAAAACTTGTCCGCCATTTGAAAATGGTTTTACTAGTTCCACCCCGTCGACTCGATTGACTCCTCTTTAATGTAGGGGAACTATAGGAGAATGTCTTTTTGCTTGCTTCGCCTTCGAATGTCATTTCTAGCACGATTGTTGCGTGGTCCTCAGCTAACTCTTGGCATTTTATAACTGGGTGAAACACTACCAGTGCCTCGATAGAACTAACTACCAAAACGTACTCGTCACTCTTTTTCAAGTCCGTTAGTTGCTATAAATTTTTGGTATAATCGGAGGGCCGTCAGCCACGTCAGAAATTGACGCGGGACAGTGCGTGCTCCTCGGGCAGATAACCTTTGGAAACAGTTTTTTAAGCCTCCTCCGAGCCCATTGTGTCGTTTGCAAGCGCGTGAGAATGTAACAGTAGAAAGCTCGGACCCTCGTAGGGTGGCCAAACACCTTGGAAAATTTTAACACACGTAAATAACTGTTTTAAACACTATAATGAAACTTTGTTGTATCGGAACTTAGACAAAATTATATTTGCTCTCTCTCCCTTGCTCTCGCCCTTCTCCTGGAGTTTATAAAAGAAGAAAAACGAATGCAATGATTACAGTTTCTAGACCTTTTTTTTTATTTCGATGCATATTGTCGATTACATTGGTCCGATGTAATGGACTGAGAAATGATAAATTAAGGATTGTTTAAAAGGGTGGGATGCCATATCAGCGATGGATCGCTGATATCATGCTTCCACGTGGTTGTTGCAGGATGAAAGAGTTTGACCCGAAAATGCGATGTGGAGTTAATTATTATTATTTTAAATTTTTTTATAGGTCCATTGTACAACGAATAATGTCGATGCATTCTCGGTTCTCGCAAAGTTATAATTGATATTGTTGAATATGCAATGATAGGCTAGGTTTAAAGGAATAACTGTAGGAAAGGGGGAGCTAATCCGCGGGTTCAATTTGTTTTCTTAGTGTGTCTGGCAAAGACAAGGTGTTGACATTAATACATATAAATTGCGAAAATTGAAGTTAATCTATTTTGTTACTTTCTCAGTATTCAAAAACGATTAAATTCCTCATTGGGTTATCTCTTACCTTGTAACTAATAAAAGTTTTAACTGGAACACTAAAACCTAATAAACTATTTGTTGGCTTACCGTTCCGCATGTGATCTTTTTACCTTATAAGAATTTAAACATAAGTAAAAGGACCTTAAACCTTTTCACCCATGGAGCATCTCGTTTTAGGCAAATCAGATCCCAAGAAGTTTTAGCGTCTTGATAGTATGTTTGGTGACATCGACATAAACTATCACTAGGAGCAACGAAGTCAAATAAATCTTCTGCAAACAAAAAGCGAATGCATTTTTTGTGAGTCCAGATGACATCATGGAGCTAGTGAATAAGTGGTTCTATCACGTAATTGTGGCTTATGAATGTCCTCTTAGCTATAGGTGGCATCTTTGGCTAGTGACAAATCGAGTGCTCTTGATCTCTTATATACGGAGGGTTTTTATTTACGGTGATGATGTTTTGAACCTTATCTAATCTATATAAAGCGTAACGCCGCTCATGAAAATTGTAATGGGACTAAGACCCAACCCGAATTGACGAGAGTTTCACTTGTTGTTAGAAAAACAAATCTATTTCCTGCATAGGAATTGTGTTGAACAGACGCTGTTTTTTTGTTTTCAGAGAACCTTGGAAACGACTCTTGTCGCTATCCCTTGTTATGGCATTCTATGGCATTAAGGAAACTAGAGAATATTTCTATATCGCAACGGCAATGCAAGATATGGATCTTCATGAAGATAGATCACTGGTATTTTGTGTTTACATCTCCTATAAATGCTCCTAAAGCCTTTTACTTCCTTCAAAATGTCAGACAATGCTGTCGAACTCTTTGTTTAAGACTGCTAAAGAACGAGACCTTAGTGCGATATAAGAGCTATCATATGCATGCTTAAGCCCCGTATTAGAAAGATTTTCTTTTTTAAAAAAAAACAACCAAAAAGAAGAAGAAAAAAACTACATTTAAACTAATCCTGATTTTCCTTTTTTCCCCCCATGTATCTAGCCGAGGCTTGCGATGCGTTGAAGGATGGAGAGGGTGGACTCCATATTGATTATTGGTTGTCACGTTTGGTGAGATGGGTGGAGTGATGGCCACCTGCCATCTCTCTTTATGTTTTCATTCACCACATGCCTTTGACTTGTGTCCCTGGCGTCCTTCACGTCAAATTAAGGGCTGTCGTATCCTTGGCTTCGTTTTAGCCTGCAACAACGTTACTCCTACTTACTTACTCTGGACTTTTTTTTGTCAAATGCAATTAACCCTGTGGTGGGTGTGATTTCTCAAACACGTGATGTACAGCGTTTCAGTGAGTGTAGAACTAAAATTCTCCTCGGAAATGCCGTGAGAAGTGTGTGGCCATATCAAGCGCTACAATGTAGATAAGTAAACTTATCCTCAAAATCAGGGCCCTCCATAGAGAGATAAGTGCGACGCTGCTGCAAGGGCGTCCCCAAGTGAACCTGTGGTGTTGAGTGCCTGCTGTGCTGGGGTTGACTCGACCGACAATCGTGATCCGTTGTTGCAAAATCTTTTGCAGTTGTAGTAAGAAGAACGAATAAAGTTTTTAGTTGAGCTTCCTTGGCATTTGTCTTTTTGAGAAAGTCCGCTTCCCGTCGGTGGTGATTTAACATCGAAAAAGCTCGATCAAATCTTAGGCATAGTTTTGCAAGTGAGAGGCAGAGAGGAATGCAACTGCAACCGGTATGGCTTTGAAGCCGTTTAACCTGCCAGAAACGCGGCCTCACCGATTGTCCGTGGTGTTTACAGATTCAACATGATAAACTCCATTGGGTTTTGAAGGAGGCAGTCACAGGGTGGAGAGTTCTGAAGGTTGATTTGTGAGATAAATTTTAGTGATATTCTCATCCCTCTTCTCTGTCAATTCGTCGGCTGTTTTTTAAATATGAATGGTGGTCGGAAGCCTTCCATGGAGTGTGGAATGTGGGTCCTGGGACTCGATTTGGGGCACCATTGCCACGGCGACCAGTTACCTACTGTTCCTTCATTCAATACGGGTTGTATCCACAGAGGCACGGGAGGTCTATGCAATGTTGGAGAAAACGTCTTGGGAGATGAAGGTAAGCCAGGATATTTGTCAGATTCAGAACCATGTGCTGAGTGAACAGGGAAAGTAAAAGTGTTACTCTGCCACACTGCATCAAGTTTGTCCAGGATTGTTGCAACGCAAATTGTTGTGAGAGGGCAAAGCGGTTCCATTACTTTAAAAAAAAAAAGGGAAATGTTCTTGTAAGATTTTGGTAATCCTGGGAAGCAAGCTCGGCCTGGTCCACAGCCTTATTTGACAGATGCTAGTCTAAGGATGTTTTTGGCTATGGGTTGAACTGCTTTATACCTTACACAGCCAATGCAAAGAGCAGGTTGAAAAGCCAAACTCCACACCCTTGAAAGTGCATCGTCTCACGCCTATACCCAAGTGGGGTTGTTTGAGACAGGGCATGATGTTCTCACGCTTTTTTGAAAAAGAGATTTTTGGTTGGCTTGTTTATCTTCTCTAGTGGCCCTGGGCGCATAAACTGTCTTAAGACGGATTTTTACTTCCATGAATCTGATGCTCATAATGGTACTGGAATAGGTTTTGGGCAAAACTTGAAAGAAATATGTTCTTTTGACACACTGATTTGGTTTGGTTGTGACACTTTTTTGGGTGGTTGAGACACCTTGGGGAACTGGGAAAATAATGGAATGGACAAGGCTTGGTCAAATTCGTTGTTTTTTTGCCGTGCGTTGGTAGATACATATGCAAGTGGAAGCAAGCATAAAACACCCAAACTACTTGACAAAATGCCTGAGTGAAATATGGCCAAAGGACAACAAGGATTGCAGGATATGTTTTGGAATGGATTTGTTGAGGAGGCATAGGAAGTTGAAACAAATATGAATAACTTGGGTAAATCCATCTCCTCCAGCCTGTGTAGATCAGTTGTGTTTGTGGTAGCGCATATAGGGGTATGTGAGTTGGTTGTCGAATCCCACAAGAAGTAGAAGCTCAAGGAAAGCAATAGTCGAGCACAAGTGCATGGAGTCACTTTGAATACAACAATGCTCATGAACTATTTGACAAAAATCCTCTTCAATTGCATGGTCTCGCGGATCGTGAATGTTGGACCGCTTAGAACTGGTGCACCCGGATTCCAGTACCTACATTTCTTATGCTGACCCGTGCGGAGTCTATATGACCTGTTGAAGCTGGAGAAACAGGCAAGATATTTCTACACCTTTCTACTGCTATTATATTTACAATTATTGTGGAATTGAACCACTTGTTCATTGCATTGATTGTCAGTTGGATGTCATGATGGGAGATTTCCCCCTTCTGCTTGTTTCTTTTTGTTTTAGCTTTTATCGTTGACAGTATGTTGGTCGAAAGGATGTGTGTGCCCTTTCCCCTGAATGTTATGTTTCTCTTGCTCGAGTGATAGACCTTCGCCTGTTTGCTTATGTATTAATTCTTCTTGCGATTGAGTTGCAAGTTATTATGTTGATCAAACTAGTATTTTCGATATCATGGAAGTAAGTTACGATAACTGTGAAGCTCCTCCCTAGCAACCCAAGTTGTCCTTTTGACGTTTTTTTGTTAGCTCCTTCGCAAGTCCCTTTAATAATCTTTTGGCATTGAGAAAAAAGTTGTAGGATTGTGTGAGTAATGCTGTGGGCTAGCCAACTTAGAGTTTTTGGTATTAAAACTGGTTAGAATAAAGGGTTCGGTGTGCAACGTGTTGTTTGTCGTCTCGCGTGTTTAGACTCTTATACTATCCTTCGTCTTGTTTTTAGGCTTGTAAGGTCATCCTCAAGAAGTACCTTTGACCATCCCTATCAACTGAATCATAACTATCTTTTCGGATCAACTAAGCTGGAGGTTTCATTGTGCGAATCAGTACCTCGTTGACACTAGAATAGTTTGGTCTAATTCCCCTCTCAGAATTATTTTTTGATGGCGCTCTTCTATATTTCCTAACTTGGCATTATTTTTCTCCCTTGTAATGTTAACGCTATTAATTAATATTGGTCAGTTTTTATGCCACGTAATTATCGTAATAGTTTGTGATGGAGATTTCCTTAAATGTGATCGACCTTCGGGAAAAAACTCAGCTTTCGTGTGATAATCTTATGAATTCATAGCAGAAGGTTTTGTTTTGATAAAGTCACTTAGAAATTATGTTTGGATCTATTTGTGCAACCAGTTGACTGTGTTACCAAGGGTTGCCGTTAAAATATGGTTGTTTTGGGATATGGGTAATTTATTTTAAATTAACCAACATTAGTATTGTAGTGGAGGTTTTGTCAAATCCTTAGTGTTAAAATTTGTTGATGACATTATTGTATACTCTTGTGTGACGGAACCCCTTCTTCTCTCGCATGCTTGCTACTAGCCTGTAAGACTTTGACCCTTTTTGGATGATTGGAAAACTTGTAGTTACATGGTCAAAACTAGTAATACCTTGCCTTCGCTTCGAAACTTATGCTGTGTGTATACTCTATTGATTTCCGGGTTGAAATCAATTTGCATGGCTTTTGTGTTAATTTCTGAAACCCGTGTTTCCCCCTTCTTGGGCCGATCAACTCTTGTTCTTTTGGAAAAATATTATTTTAGCCTATGTGTTTGGTACCTTTGATAAATTTCTAGATGAATGGTATATGTATCAAATCTCAATCTTGTAATTATTGTTTAATCACTTACTTAATGGGGATTCTGTTTTTG
This sequence comes from Taxus chinensis, assembly GCA_019776745.2. Lineage (NCBI taxonomy): Eukaryota > Viridiplantae > Streptophyta > Pinopsida > Cupressales > Taxaceae > Taxus > Taxus chinensis. Next base: position 550,517,624 of record CM034155.1, read on the forward strand.
GTAGATTGTTTGTTTTCTCCTTATAGGGCCAAGGGCCATTCTCATATGATTGTTACTTTCGTTGCATTTGCTCCTAACTGAAGTACAAGGTCTTCTCCTTTTTTGATCGACATGTTATAGACTTTATTATAACTTGATGTGCTCATAGTGTTTAGAGGGTTGACCCAAATTCTTGTAATAAGGGGCTTCTTTTCATGATATTGTTAGATAATAGTTATGGTGGTTTTGTGTAGCCTTATCTTGCTCAGTTCTCGTGAACTGACTCTTGTAGAAAATTTGCTGCAGATGGATTTTTTGTGTAGATGAGGGATAGATTTGTAGACTTTTGTCATCAACCTCAGTTGAGAAGATCCTTTGCTCGAAACCTTTTTATGTTGTTCAACTTTTGTTAACGTCCAATGGAAAGTTTAAAAAAGGATTAATGTCTTAGTATAAATTATTGTGGACTTTGTCATCTGAACTTTGGAAACCTTGTATTGTTTGACCATCATTGAAATTTTAAGAAAATTGGTTATTGTTGTTGAGTGACATTGTTGGAGTATCAGTAATTTAAGAATTGATGTAATCTTGTTTTGTTCGTGTAAATGAGTGTGCTACAACCTTGCCTTGAGAATAAATTTTGAGTTAAACCTTGCCATGACTTAGTAATAATGTGTCATAAGTAAACTAACAGGGGATTGTTTAATACTCCGAGAAGTTAAATTAAAAAGTTGTATTCAAATAAAGTACGTAGGGGTCACCAAATTGAGAGCAAGAAATCTTTAAGTAAACTAGGGGCAGGACTATCATTGCAAGTAAACTTTATATCATGATAACCCTAGCTCCTCTAGGGAACATTATTCCTTTTACGTGATGGAAATTTGTAAAATGACCCTAAGGTGAAATGAAATGTTAGTGGTTGAAGATGATAAGATTTAATAAGCCAGAGAAAACAAACTGGAGACCTCACCATCTTTCTCACCGCCTTTTGGAAAGTAAATTTTGACTCCTTGTTAATACTTTTAGTGAAGCCTAAGTAAAAACGTTAATAATTACGTATAAAACCCCAAGCTCCAATTTAAACCTTGGTAATAACTAATGACGTCTTAAAGAGGAATTTAACTCGACCTTATCTCCTTAACTCTTTCCCAGGATACTTTGTAAGTCATCTTGATTTTGTTTGAACACGAATTTCTTGTTGTAGCAAGGGTAATGTGCAATTTTTTAGTAATGTAAGTATGGACAGATAGCCTTGTGGAATTAAATTAGTCCCTTATTAAATAATGGAACTAAACAACTAATTGTCGTAAAGTGAAGACTTTTAGTGAACTTCTCTACAGTGTATAAGAAATTAACTCTGTTGGTAAGATGAATTTGTGCGAATCATATATTGAATCTTTCTGAAAACATAAGTCATGAGTTAAAGGGTGTTATATCAAAATAAATAACCTTCAATCATTCTTACTGTGGCTTGCCCTATTTGTTAGAGTGTTCTGTCGTTGGACTTCTATGTTGTCTTGTCAAAAACAAAGAAAGGTGTATTATCCTTGGGGTGTGAATGTTTCCGTGCTGACCTTGTGGTCCTCCCCGTAACAAGTGGTTCCTAGTGTTGGTTGTAACCTTGTGACGACATGTTGTGTCGCGTTATGTGTCAAGCAAGTCAAAAAAAAAAGTTATCCTGTATTTCACTGTGTTGTTCATGTGTGATTATTTGGGTTGTTACAGATGCTGCACATGAGTTTTGAAATCAGGATTAAGGTCAATCTTAGAGTCCTTATAACTTAATTAACTTTTTCGTGCATTACAAAGAATATAAATTATCTTGGTGCGACCAAACTTCGAGCAAACAATATATATATATATAAGTTTATTAGTCATTGAACTTTATTAACTAGGGTAGCGAAATAACTATTCTCTGATCGATGGATGTTCTTGGGGAGCTATCTCGACTCTATGTCTTCCTTAATCCCAATATCTCATCTGGACATCACGTTAGAATCTTTGTGTAGCAAGAGTAAATTTTATACATTAAATAAACGTTTGAGAAGAAAAATCTTAACATAAGAATGAGAGAATTAGAATCTTGTAGGCATTTTGAAATATGGAAAGATACTTATGTAAGTTATGAAGGTTGTCATAAGGGTAAAGATCAAATTAAATGGTATGAACAATAAATGTATATTGTGAAACGAATTTTCAGAACATGTAGGTGGAAAAGGGAGAAAATTTTGCTTACATAATAATTTTATGGGATGTTTAAACGTATTCTAGATGTAACCATGGTAATGTTGTGCTATGGGTTGTCAATCCTTAAGTTCCTTTTTATTGTGGTCGTGTATGGCTAGTATTCGTTCGTTGGGAAAAGTGTGGCATCGACATGCCGATGTCTCTACATGTTTTATGTATCACACCATTATGTTTTGGTGATTGGTCTGTATGCTAGGCAGTGAAGTTTTGTACTTGGAGCCCATGTGTTTGTGTTGGGGGGTAGTGAGACAAATGTAAAGTCAAGGAAAAATTTTATCCTGGGAGTATTAAAGCTACGGTGTTTTGAAGTTGGGTGGTAAACCGGTGGGGGCGCAACCACATCCCCATTTCGCCTATAAACGGGCTTTTTATGTTAACCCCTTTTTTTATGTCTACTACCATCTTTATGTTTGATTCAATATTTTACATTTTTCAAAAATCTATATATGTTCACATAAAAACTTGATGAAATCATAAAATTTGGTACTGTGAGATGGGGCAGGAAAAACTGAGAAGATCCTTAAAGGTAAGTTAATTACTCATGGCTTTTATTGGCTATCTACACTTCGGTTGCCCTAATCAAAATTGGTATGGTACGGTGCATCTGTTGGGCTTGGCATTAGGGGAGACATAATTTGGATTAATCTTCATGCCACCATTATAATAAAAGTTGTGAATCCAATGAAAACATATATACCTTATAAATGATAATAGGAAGGATATCTCAACTATTTAGAGTTATATAGTGATACTTTAGAAAACATGTTGCTTCTCTAAAAACTATGCCACTACTTCGAAAAAAACACAATCAAAATGATATGAATTGAGGGATTCTTAATCTACCCATTATTACTCCTCCCTCCTTATTGCTTGGTGTACCCTAAACCTAATATATTTTAAAAAAACTTTATAGTTTAACCCCTTTTATCCCTTAATGTGGGAGAATATATTGGGCCCATTTTGACTAGATATTTAAAACCTCAATATGAACTCAGGTGATAAGTAATGCCTTGGTTTGTGAATCCCCCTTGATATAAATATGGTCACTTATAAATGGAAATCAATCGTAAGTGAGAAATGGATTCTAAGGATATTCTACTTTATCACTCTAAGAATGTCAAGAAGCAAGAACCGTGTTATTCTATTCATGAGAGAAATTATCACAATAACAAGCTACAAAAATATGAAGGCATCTATATTATTTCCTTAGATAAATGATAAGCAACATATGAAGTTCTATAATCTAGGAAATATTTGGTGCCCATGCTTGGTCTGCACACTTGAATGTTCATTTGTCCTTGGTGGTTGAAGAAGTGGGTGGTCTTCTTGATTTTGGATTTTCCTTTCTCCCCTCTTCTTCTTCTATAACTGTAAGTTAGTTTTAATTGAAATGGATCCTATCCTAAATTAAAGGTTATGATTCCAGTTTTGAGTGGCCAATAATTAGGTACGTTGTATACTTCTGTGTTAGGTTTTTGTGCAATGCACTCAGTTCCTTCACCATTATTGTAATAGATATATGCATATTCCAATAAATGCGCATATTGTTTTTATGGCTCTCGTATTTCTCTTTAACTTGTGTTGTGTTCCAACAATTTTATTTTGTTATGTGTAATATTATGTTTGTGTGTGTATATTTACATTACACACAAGCTTTTGTGTCATTTATGCAAAGAATCAAAAACAAAACAAAATTGAACATACTTGGAACATTCATCTTAAGTTTATAGGTCCTCTTGAATTTGCATTGTGTCCCCTAGGAGATAGGTTCTAAGGGAGAAAATGAAGGTGTTTATTTTAGTTCATCAAACCTTATCTTTCATTCACTATTTCATCTTTTTGAACCTTGGTTCCTTAGAAATCTTAGATTAGAACTAGTTAGAAGTAGATTATAGTACTAGTTAAATTAGTTTTACTAAAATGGAGTTGAAGGAACTGACATTTCCTTTGGATATTGAACTTAAAGGATCCATTTTACATCCTTTGAAGGTCACTCAATGTTTCACTAAGGTGTTGAGCGTAACTTTTAGCAAGGGTGCAATCTCATGTGATAAATTTTTTTTTCATAATCAAGTGGGACTCTATGTGAATCATTTTCATCTCATTTCTGATAGATACTCAGTAATATTGGTGTATCTTACTGATATCTAACCTTTTTTGGAGTCATTATCTGCAAAGACATATGGCAAATTCCAAGTCCAAAACTATTTGTCTTCAAGTAGTCTAAGTGTTCATTATTTCATGAGAAGAATATTAAACAAGGAACACAAGTTTAGCTACAGGATATCCTGTATTACATAGTTGGTAGCTCTCCACCAATTTATCAAACTACAGGGGAAAATCTACACTGAGAAATCCATCTCCTCCAAAAGATTGTTCTTCCAATATTCATGGTATAATTTTCTCTTTTCCCCTATTGAAATTCAAGGCATATCCTTTTCATGGATCACCAAACAAACTTACTTTATTGTCTAATCCTTTAGTGGAGGTAGTTTTCTCGTCTTTAGCCACTCATAATTGATATACCAGTTGCTTCCTTAGAAAGCATGTCAATTTTTCACTGGTGAAAATTCAAGCACTCCTATAGAACACATCAAAGATTTTTAGGCTAATGTGTGTTGATCCCATTTTGTAATAAATAATGATGTAGTATGGGTGAAGGATTTTAGCCTCAATCTCTCAAAGGGAAGGCATTATAGTGGTTTAGGAATTAATACATCTTAATTCCAGCTTAACTAAAAATAGAAATAGGCCTTCTTGTTTTCTGATTGGGATGAAAATTTTATCATTGGATTAAGAATTTTATTGTGATAATATTGCTCCAATTTATAGGTTTCTTTATCCTCTGGATCTCTCTGAATAAAGACAATTTTTTCTTGCTGAAAATTGTGATTCACAGTAGGGACATGTAAAAAAAATCAAAGGATCAATGATGATGGGATTTCGATCATCTCAAAAGAGTTCCACATTAAAGTTCAGATTCAACAATTTATTAAGATGATACATGACCAAAAACGAGTGAGATATGAGAAATTTAGTGATTTTTGGCATAGTGTTTCTTGGTGTAATATGAGCATGACTATGTTACAACAACAATTAGGGAGATGAGTATTTGAAAATACCCCTCCTTGAAAGTTAACCTGGGTTAGGATGAACTCAACGTCTTGACTCACTTGTAACACTTTCCTCTTAACCCAGGTTGAGGGTGAGTTAAGATTTACTAAGATGGGAACCTTTGGGGCCTCTTTAACCATAATTTTACGGTAAGTGTTTACAATTCAATTATAATCTAGATTAAATACTGTGAATCAGCTATGTTGGTTTTACTTATACCAAATATTGGAATTTGATTTGGCTATTATTGGAATCCAAAGAGGGGATTTTTGGATTAACTCTTAAGCATGCAATAAACCCCTTTCCATAATTAGGGGTTTACAATTTTGTGATCTTGTATTGAATGGGAATGTGCCCATATCTCATATCAATAATCATTAGAAAAAAATGGATGTTCATTATTTCCAATTTTTTTACACATAGACAGTATCAACCAATTCTCACTATCCTTTATAGAAACTGATATATAATAAGGGATTAAGTTCAATACTGCTTCAATGAGTTATTTTCATCGTTAGAATAGGCATATGTCCGATTCTCATAGTAAACAAAGTGGTATACCATTATTGTGATATAGAATGGGCATATGTCCTTTCTCACATGGAACAAATATTTCTATCATTGTGATGAGAATGGGCATATGCCGGGATTCTCATAAACTCAATATAGGAAATCAAAGTAAAAAATCATGGATGTGATTTATTTTAACTATGGGGGTCGTGCAATCATTTGCATGTTGTATACGTTCCACATGCATTTTGATCATATGTATTTGTGTCTAATATTGCTTCTAATTTATGATACCTACAATAAATCAAGTAATACAAATGTTTAAGTATCAACATGAATGCTTATTAGGGACAATTTGAACTAAGGTAGAAAATTTGAGTGTTATGAGATAAATACAACATAAAATGAGCATGTCAATAAAAGAATTGTTAAGGGATTCAAGATTCACATAAAGAGATTAACACGCAATGCTATTAACGATGATGAGTTATGATGATAGACTAACAAAAACAAACCCAATTAATTTATATTTATTAATCAACATAATAGTAACAAGTAATCTCAATCAAGCTCGGTAATCGTGGAAATGCTAGTTGTTATGAGATAAATACATAGTCACATTTTATTTTGCATAAAACGATGGTAATAAATGTTGGCATAGTGGCTGGTTAACACGATGAGATGGGCTCTCCACCATAAGTTTGAGATTTTGGTGTGACGGAAAATGTATACATGGTATTTCAGAGTAAAGCAGTTAAGCATCACATGGCCTATAGTATTTCTGGCATATGGGTGACCTCGCAGGAAGTCACCTGGTGTTGTTGCCTCCATTTGAATGAGAATACTGGACTTGATTGGGTGTCATACGTAGCTGGGGCACTAGATCTCACGTACACTGCTTCCGCATCCATCTGATGCGGATTATGATGCGCCCTGAATTAGCAGGAACTTGACAAGGTCATAACTTGAGCTCCGGACGGGTGTCCGTTTGAGTCCGTTTTTTTTTTTAAACCACGTGTTTCGATGAGACGAACGCTAGTGGCAACAAGCCCTACTGGTAGGGGCAAGTTTTTGACACGTTTTCGGGCCCTAAATCCGCCATCTTGAGGCCGAAAATTAGGATTTAAGTTATAGTTTGGTATTTTCCTATTTTTGAGCATTAGTTAATTTTAGTCTATTAATTGCATTTTGAGTTAGAAAGTTGGCAATTCCTCTAATTTAGGGATGTAGAAGATGTGTGGCAATTTCTGTGCCTGTAGGAATAAGCATGCGAACTTACTAAGAATAAGCAGGTTCTAGTAAACTGCTAAAAATAGTAATTTCCGCCACCTAGAGTAGATTTAGTCAGAGTTAGCTAGAGTTTACTTGGCGAAATCGAGTGGGGTGGGAGTTATTTTGCTATTTAGGAAACATTGTAATTCATTATTTGGATAACGAAGAAGGAGATCTATTTTCTTTTGGAGTTCATTTTATTGCAGTTTATCTGGTTGTTCTTAATTTGGCTACATTATCTGGTATCAGAGCGGGTTCGAAGTATTTTGTTAAAAAAATGGCAGGAAGAGGAAGAGGAAGAGGAGGCAGTATTGCCCAGATGAATAGAAATATGCAAGATCTACAGAGACAAGTTGCTGTCGCTTGCTGCAATGATAACCCAAAGAGGAAATCAAGGTGGAGATGACACAGATGAAGAAGAAGTTTGTGAAGAGGAGGAAACGCAAGCACCACCATTAGCTTTTGAAGAAAGGATGCTTTGAGCATTAGAAGGAAAGAATGATGGGATAAGAGTTGATGTTTCAGAGTATGGTGGGGGTGATAGTCTAAAACCAGAGGAGCTGATAGACTGGTTGAATAGCATGGGAAATTTTTTTGAGTGGAAGGCTATGTCAGAAGAAAAGAAGGTAAAATTTGCATGCACGAAATTGAAAGGTCATGCTATGTTATGGTGGGATCACCTACAGAAAGAGCGGTCAAGAAAGGGGAAAGAAAGAATTAGGACGTGGAGTAAGATGGAGAAGAAGCTAAAAGATAAATTTCTACCTGTGGATTATGCACAAACCCTTTACAGGAGGTTTCAGAATCTCAGACAGAACTTACAAACAGTGCAAGAATACACAGATGAGTTCTACAAGTTGTCCATTCGTGTAGAGCATGAAGAAACTGAGGAACAAATGGCTGCGAGGTATGTTAATGGATTAAAATTTTCTATTCAAGATGAGATAAGTATGCATAGGATTAAAAGCATGGAGGATGCCTATCAATTAGCCTTAAAGGCTGAGGAAAAACAAAATCGTCAAAGTTTTAGGTGATCACCTGGAATGAATAGGGGGGCCTCATCTTCCTTTCGGGGACGAGCTGGTTTCAGCCAAGGTAGGGGAGAATCATCTCGTGGATGGGAAAAGCAAGAGGATACGAGACAAGATTTCCAGAATCAACAAAGAGGCAGAGGATTTTCTAGGGGTAGAGGATATGCTGGCGATAGAGGATGGGAGGCTCCACGAAGACCATTTGTTTGTTACAAATGTGGTGAAGAAGGGCATCGGGCTTTTGAATGCCCACATACTTATACACATGACAAAAGGCAAGGAGATGCTCCAAGAGTAAATCTTGTTGAAGCTGAGCAAGTAGAAGATGAACAGGACCTCGAAATTCCACCAGATGTTGGAGAAAATCTGATGATCAAGAGGACAATGATTGCTCCAAGAAAGGAGGTCAAGGGGGATGCATGGCTACGTACAAATATTTTCAGAACAAGATGCACTTCAGGAGGAAAGGTATGTAATGTTATTATTGATGGTGGTAGTTGTGAGAACATGGTTTCAAATGAGATGGTCGATAAATTGGGTCTGCATTGTGAGAAGAATCCTAACCCTTATTGTATTGCATGGTTTAAGAAGGGTAATGAAGTTACTGTTGATAAGAGATGTTTAATAAGCTTTTCTATTGGGAACAGTTATAAGGATGAGATTTGGTGTGATGTTATTCCTATGGATGCATGTCATATACTGCTAGGAAGACCATGGCAATTTGATAGAAAAGTTATTCATGATGGGGGAAAAAATACTTATACTTTCTGGAAGGATGGCACAAAAATAGTTTTGATACCTCTTAAAGAAGAGGGGAAGGCTGAAAATATGCTTTCTGCAAAGGAATTTGTGAAGGAGGCAAAGGCAACCGGTTTTTGTTATGCACTAGTTGCAAATAAGGATGAACTTGTAAGTGCTCAAATACCAATAGAAACATCAGAATTAATAGAAGAATTTTCAGATGTTATTCCTGATGAGCTACCAGATGGATTACCACCCAAAAGAGATATTCAACACCACATGGATTTGATTCCAGGGTCTTCACTCCCAAATCAAGCGGCTTATAGGATGAGCCCGACATTGCATGCAGAGTTGAATAGGCAAGTGGCAGAGCTCGTGCGAAAGGGGGTCGTAAGGGAGAGCATGAGTCCGTGTGCAACACCAGCTTTATTAACACCAAAGAAGGATGGAACATGGAGAATGTGCACGGATAGCAGAGCGATCAATAAAATTACAATCAAGTATCGGTTCCCAATACCTCGCCTTGATGATATGATGGATGTGCTTGCTGGATCTAATTATTTCACCAAGATTGATCTTCGAAGTGGTTATCATCAGATTCGGATCAGAGAAGGAGATGAGTGGAAAACAACATTCAAGACAGGAAATGGATTATATGAGTGGTTGGTGATGCCATTTGGGTTATCCAATGCACCTAGTACTTTTATGAGATTGATGAACACCATGCTACGGGAGTATAATGGTAAGTTTGTTGTGGTTTATTTTGATGATATCTTGATCTTTAGTAAAACTAAAGAAGAACATTTGAGGCATCTAAGATTGGTATTTGAAGTGTTAAGGAAAGAGAAACTCTATGCAAATATGAAGAAGTGCACATTTATGCAAGAGAGCTTGGTATTCTTGGGATTTATTATTTCAGCAGGTGGGGTACAGATGGACTCAGAAAAGATAAAGGAAATTATTGAATGGCCTACTCCACGGAGTATAACAGAGGTAAGGAGCTTTCATGGTCTAGCAACATTTTACAGAAAATTTATTAAAAATTTCAGCAGTATTGTAGCACCTATCACAGATTGCACAAAAGGAAGGGAGTTTTTGTGGACAAAGGCAGCTGAGGATAGTTTTCAATTCTTGAAGAAGAAGGTGACAGAGGCACCCATTTTGGCACTACCAGATTTTGATAAAGTGTTCGAGGTTGATTGTGATGCCTCACATGTGGGTATTGGAGCTGTTCTAAGTCAAGGAGGAAAGCCAGTAGCTTTCTTTAGTGAGAAACTAAATGAGGTAAGAAAGAACTACTCTACTTATGATGTGGAATTTTATGCAATTGTACAAGCATTAAGGCATTGGAGGCATTACTTAGTGCCTAAGGAGTTTGTGTTATTTACAGACCACATAGCCCTAAAGTATGTGAATACCCAAAAGAAGTTGAATAGTAGGCATGCAAAGTGGGTATCATTTTTGCAGGGATATACTTTTTCTCTAAAACATAAATCCGGAAAACAGAATCAAGTTGCAGATGCATTGAGTAGGCGTGTGACTTTGTTTACCACTATGGAAAATGAGGTGGTGGGTTTTGAAGCAATAAAGGGTTTGTATTCTTCTGATTCTGATTTCAAGGATATTGTTGAAAGACTAATTAGTCCATTGTCAGACAATGTAGGAGATGTCCTGGATGAGTATATTTTACAGGATGGCTACCTATTCAAGGGACGCCAACTATGTATTCCAGTTGGGTCTATGAGAGAAAATATAGTGAAAGAGTTGCATAGCGGAGGGTTGGCTGGGCATTTTGGTAAGGATAAGATGATAGCCTTGGTAGCAGAACAAATACTATTGGCCAAAGCTGAAAAGAGATGTGGTAAGATATGTGGAGAGATGTCGAATTTGCCAAGTCTCGAAAGGCCATGCACAGAATACAGGGTTGTATATGCCATTGCCTGTTCCTAAAGGGTCGTGGACAGATCTGAGTATGGACTTTGTTTTGGGATTACCAAAAACACAACGAGGTAATGATTCCATTTTTGTGGTTGTTGATAGGTTTTCTAAGATGGTTCATTTTATTGCTTGCAAGAAAACAAGCGATGCAACAGGCGTAGCAGATTTGTTTTTCAGAGAAGTTGTTCGTTTGCATGGTGTTCCAAAAACCATTACTTCAGATAGGGACACAAGGTTCTTAAGTCACTTCTGGCGGACTTTATGGAAGAAATTTGGAACTCAACTACAGTTCAGTAGTGCTTATCATCCACAGACTGATGGGCAAACAAAGGTGGTAAATAGGAGTTTGGGAAACCTGTTAAGGTGCATTGTTGGGGAAAAGCCGAAACAATGGGACTTAGCATTACCGCAAGCTGAGTTTGCATATAACAGTTCCATAAACAGATCCACGGGAAAGTCTCCATTTTCAATTGTGTATGGGAGTAATCCAAATGGGGTATTAGATTTGGTACAACTACCCGTTGATGGCAGAGTCAGTGATGATGCAGAAGCATTTGCCGAACATATACAACAATTGCAGGAAGAAGTGCGGAAGAAGCTGCAAAATAGTAATGATAAGTATAAGGAAATAGCAGATGTGCACAGAAGGAGAAAGGTATTTACAGTTGGTGAGTTGGTTATGGTATATCTGCGGAAGGAAAGGTTTCCAAGAGGAACCTATAACAAGCTGAAGTACAAGAAGATTGGACCCTACAAAATCGTGAAAAAAATAAACGATAATGCTTATGAGGTAGAATTGCCAGGGAATTTTGATATTTCTCCAGTGTTTAATGTTTCAGATTTGTATTCTTTTCATGGGGATGGTGCAGAAAGGGATGATGTTGATGAAGTAGTAGATTGGCTGGTAGCAGGTTCCGGTGAAGAAGAAAGAAGAAGTGGATCAGATTCTAGATAAGAAAACAATGGACACGCGACATGGGAAATACAACAAATATTTGGTACATTGGAAAGGACTGGAACAAGAGGACAATACTTGGGTCATAGAGTGGGAGATTCAGAAGTTGGATGTAGATAAATGGAAGCAGTTTGAAGAAGACAACTTGCAGGAGCTGCGTTTTTTTTCAAGCAGGGGAGAATGATGCGCCCGAATTAGCAGGAACTTGACAAGGTCATAACTTGAGCTCCGGGTGTCCGTTTGAGTCCATTTTTTTTTTGAAACCACGTGTTTCGATGAGACAAACGCAGTGGAAACCCACCCTACCAGTTGGGGCAAGTTTTCGACACGTTTTTGGGCCCTAAATCCGCCATCTTGAGGCCGAAAATTAGGATTTAAGTTATAGTTTGGTTTTTTCCTATTTTTGAGCATTAGTTAATTTTAGTCTATTAATTGCATTTTGAGTTAGAAAGTTGGAAAATTCCTCTAATTTAGGGATGTAGAAGATGCGTGGCAATTTCTGTGCCCGTACGAATAAGCATGCGAACTTACTAAGAATAGCAGGTTCTAGTAAACTGCTAAAAATAGTAATTTCCGCCACCTAGAGTAGATTTAGTCAGAGTTAGCTAGAGTTTACTTGGAAACTCGAGTTGGGAGTTATTTTTCCTATTTAGGAAACATTGTAATTCATTATTTGTTAACGAAGAAGGAGATCTATTTTCTTTTGGAGTTCATTTTATTGTAGTATATCTGGTTGTTCTTAATTTGGCTACATTAGATTATGGTTAAGAGACTTTAAGAAGGTCATGTATATGTTATAATAGAGTTACTTTGTAACTTCTTTTGGCTTACTCACTTTATTCAAATATGTCTCTTATATCCTCTCTTATACATTGAATAGTTTGAAGGCGTCAAACCATTTTATTTTAATATAATTCATATTATTTTGAAAAAAAAAGTTAATAGGAGGCATTTTCAACAATTCATTACAAATATTCACTCTAAACTAGCTATTCGTACTTAATCCAATTAGTGTAAGTTTGATGTTTTTGTAATTTACTGTGTCAAGAAGAACAAAAGTTATTTCAATTTGGTAGTCTCAAGGAAAATGAACATGCATTTTTAAAACAAAAACACAATAATTTAGTAATAGATATCATTTTAAGTCGAACCAAAAACATGAAAAAAATGAAAACTAGTAAAACTCAAAGCTCTAAAGGTAAGTTCGTTTATAATTTTCATCACAAAGATAGTTATAATGAATCGTATTCGCTTTTATAAACAAAGGGACATTTAAAATGGTAAGAACCCCACAAACATTAATGGTAGTACTTGTAACAAGATTCAAAAACTTCAAAAACTTAAATATTAGGATTGTTTCTACTTGTGTTTTTCATTCTTATTCTCCCGTTGATTGGATTGTCGATTATGGTGCTACTCAAAATATGACATGTAATGTTGATTTGTTTAATTATTTAAAGATATATCATTCTTATAATCAGTTAAGTAGTACAAATCATGCTTCATGCAATGTAGAATAAATTGGTAATGTTAGTATTCCTAATGTGAATAATATGATGCTTTATTTGTTCCTAATATAAAGTAAAATCTACTTTCTACTCCTCAATTATGCCAAAAAAGATTACAAAGTATATTTTTTTTCCAAAATAATGTCTACATTATATTACCATTTGAAGTGATCTTTAAAGTTATGATTACAACATTTTTAGATAAAATTTATTTGTTTAAATTTTAATAAATTATCTTCTCCCGCTTCAATTCATGCTTTATTTTCTTTTGTTGATGGTAGTTTTCGGAATAAAATATTAGGTTATATCAATTAACAAACCATTGCACTTATGAATTAATTAGATATGGTTCAAGGTTTGCCTAAAAATTCTTACTACTTATTTTATTTGTATTGGATGCATGGCTAGTAGAATTCATATGGAATCTTTTCATAGAAACAAATATTTTTGTGAAATTGAAAAAATTCATATTGTTCATGGTGATATTTTAGGTGCAATAAAAAATTATTATATTAATGGTGTTAAATATGCTCGTATTGTTATAGATGATTGCACTTGGAGAGTTCGCATTTTTAAAAAAATCAATATATTGAGTGTTATAACTTTCACTGAATTTCATGCTTTTGTTGAAAAATAATTTGGTTGTGCTTTGTATAATTTACATACATATAATGGTACTGAGTATGTAAATTATGATTTTTTGTCATATTGTAAAAATGTATTAATCATGAAAAAATTGTTTATTGCACACACGTGAAAATTGGCGTTGTTGAATGTAAATATACAATCATTCCTAAAATGACTAGGTGCATGCTACATGCCAAAAATATACATTGTACACTTTGGGATGAAGTTATGTATTGTGATATTTATATTATTAATATGACTCCCGCTAAAGTTATCTTAAACATTACTCCTAAAGAAGCTTGGAGTGGTAGAAAACCTAATTTAAAGTGTTTACATGTATTTGGTTGTGAAGTTTTTGTTCATATTCGTAATAAAAATGTAACAAGTCAGATTATAAATCAAACAAACTTATATTTTTTGGTTATGATGAATAATTTAAGGATTATAAGGTATCTTATCCTCAAAATAAAAAAAAAAACAATATTAAATGATATGGCAGACTTTCTGAAAATGGTGTATTTCATTGTTCTACAACTTCTAATTCTCTTGGTATTGTTTTGATTATTTTCCTTTTGATTCAAGTAATGATTAAGGAAATGTTCAAAGCAGTGTTGATACTCCTTGTGTTCCTTCTCCTTCTAAAAACCACTATAGAAACACTTGAACTTGATGTAGATTTTAATGATTATCATGGAACTAAGAAATGATTTTATAACTATGTTTTGATTTCTAAACATCACAATGATTCTTAAAATATTTAATAAGATAAATTTCATATCATCGAGAAAAATTTATTCATTGTGAACTAACTCACTTGGTCCCCCCCTAAAGGTTTAATTATGGTTATAAATGGTTGATTAAAACAAAATTTACCTTTGATAATGAAGTATACATATATAAAGCTATATTAGTAGCTATTGGTTTTTATCAAGTTAAATGAACTATTTTTTTTTGCTCTTATAGCTAATATGCCCAAGATTAATGTTATTTTAGGTCTGTTACTCGTATATGTTGGCTTATTTACCAAATATATGTTGAGAGTGATTTTTTTGAATGGTAACTTATATGAAATTTTTTATACATCTCACTCTCCTGGTTTTATTAAGAAAAGAAATGAGCATCTTGTTTGTAAATCAAGGAAAAATATTAACGGTTTGAAGCAATCATCTAAAAAATGGTATTCTAAAATCTATTTTTTTAATAGATCAAGGTCATATTGGCAGTTGTAATGATTTTAATATATTTGTCAAAAAAAATCCTGATGGTATAGTTATCATAGCCTTATATGTTGATGATTTTATGATGAATGGTAGTGATATTATTGGTTTCTTCTACTAAAGAAGATTTAAAGAAAAGATTTAAAATGTATTTAGGTATTATTTCTTATGAATGCAAGTTTGGTAAGAAAATAATAGTATTTCAATTTCTCAATCCAAGTACCCATATGAATTGTTAGCTAAATGCAATATTCTTTATCGTAACCCCATTGCTAATCTTTATGAACTTGGTGTCAAATTTCTTAATGATGTGAAATGAAACTATTGATCCTAATTTATATAGGAAATTAGTTCAAAGTTTAAATTATCTAGCTCATACTTGTCCTAACATTTTTTTGTTGGTTTAGTTTCTCATCTTGTGTCAAAACCACAACATACTATTTTTTCTGTTACATTAAAGGTGCTTTAACTATTGACATCAAGTATACCTCGAATAATTTTTTTCTTTAGTAGGTTGCATAATATTGATTAGGGTGCTGATATAAATGATCATATTCCCACGTGGCTATTATTTTTCATTAGGATCTAGTTAAATTTTGGGGAATAGTAAGAAGCAAATAAATGTATCAGTATCTTACACAAAAGCTAAGTAAAAAAGATGTAATCTTGCTGCCAGGAAAAGCCCTTTGTCTTATAAAACTTCTTACAAATTTGTGGATTTCTCAAACTTCTCCTACTCCAATTTTTGGTGACACCTTGAGTTTTATTGCCCTAAGAAATATTACAATTTTTAATACAAGTTCAAAGAAAATTGCGATTCATCATCACTCATAATGAAAACTCATTGAAGAAAAAAATCTTGATGAAGACCAAGGGGATAATGTTTTCACTACAACATTATGTAAATATTTTTTTATTGCTTTGTAATATGTTATGATTGAAGGAAGTTTTCTCCAAGGGGGGAATTAAGTTATGACACATCCATTCTTTGTTTAGGTTGTTTGTAACCCCAAAATAAAGTTTAAGGGGTATTACTAGGAGTGTCGTCTATTTGGGTTAAGGTTAGTATAGGTGTGTGTAGGTATTATTCCAATATGAATTATTAATTCATATATTTATGGAATATGTGAGGCATATCACCTTTTTTTTATCACTTTTGAAAATAATCTTGGATTGTTGTGTCATATATAACTCCTATAACACTTGGTACAAACTTCTCCTTCACCACTTGGGGATTAGGGACACTAGGTACACACTAAGAAGGTTTGCATAGGTAATGATGAAGTTGATTTCTAACTTATTTTTGCTTCTTCATTCTACTTAAATATCTCTCTTCTCTCCTATCACTTACACATTTAAGCGTGCTCTTATTTTCTATTCTCTTATTTCTTCCAATCACTTACTAAATATTGTAAGCCAAAGATTATTGATTGTAAGACTTATTAATACATGTGGGGTTTTACTTTTTAAATTCAATTTCCCAACTTACCTATTTGTGTCTCGAAATTTCATGGTTTGGCTTACTTCGAGGTAATATTGTAACTTGTTTATGCATTTATTTACTTATATTTCAATGTTATTTACAAATATCTTAAATCTCATTCTTACATTTTCTCATCATTTCTTCAACATAGTTCTTAAGGATGTATGTAGAAGATGACACACTATAATGAGATGAAGCACCAATCAAATAATTACATAAAGTAAAAGTTTTGTATAAGAAATGATGTATAAACCCCATGTTAATAAGAACTATTATATACTTTATGTATGTATATACATACATACATATGTACATTACATACAAACATATGTGTGTGTGTGTGTGTATGTATGTATGTATGTATATATACATATATACATACACACACACACACATCCAAACATATGTTGATGATGTACACGGTGAACATGAGTGCAACAAAGTAATTGGATAGGGTTTTTCCACAATACTTATGAGTTTCATCTTTATATCATAAGACTCTAACCAAAAAGTTTTGATTACAACATTCATCACACAATGGATTATATATATATATATATTAGAAACACACACACACACACACACACACACACACACACACACACACACACACACACACACACACACACACACATATATATATTAGATCACATATACATAAGAACTATCTAAATCAAGTATATTTACAATAAAACATTACCTAATGTTGCTTCAGTCCAACCTATATTGTCACACTCCTAGGTATAACCCATTCAGACTCAACCTTGATAGATAGTTGATCCTATTATATACATATCCTCCATCACCCACTGATATAAACTATCAATGATTAAGTTTTGAGAGTATCTCCTAGATTTTAGCATGGGCTACTTGACCGTGTGTGATGTGCAATAGTACTACAAAAACATTTTGAGTTTGACCCATACGAGACACCAATGCACTCTCCTGATATACAATGGAGGCTATAAAGTTACTATGACTACTTATGACTCGTGACTTGCATATTCACATATTACTGAAAATTATATATTTAAATACTATATTACACTTGGTTAATTATTTAAATCACATCATGATAAATATTCCTATTGCCCTTCATAAGCATATAATTCACTTTACACCACTTGATACATGACATATATATGATCATCCCATTGAAAAGATCACATGATAGCCCTATTATGTATCTCTTTCTCATACCTAAATAAACAAACTCTTGTGCATCGATTCTTTATCACATATTCTTCTTCTACTTTGAAAACAATGATTTTTTACTTGTTTTTACATTACTCATTCTTCTAACATGTAGGCTCGAACTAACACCTACATATAACTTGAAGATGTAACAAATCTTAGGGGTTTGATGTGAATTTTGAGGGAATCATAATTACCCAAGACCATATCCCAATTTTTTATTTGTCACCAACCTATGGCTTTAGGCCCTTAACATGTTTAGCTTTATTCTTATGTTAATTATTCAAAACAATTTATTTATTTTTGCTTAATTATTCAAAACGATTTAAAAACATTTATATATTTCAAAAATATATAACTAGGACATGCATGCATCTTGTTTTATTATTATATAGAATCATACATTAATGTTATTATGATTTATCACTTTCCTTATTTATTTATCTAAGCATTGGACTTTAATAGTATACATGAGCTACGTGCATGGTATCATTTTTCTATGGAAACATATTATTGTCACAAGAATAGTGAAATTTGAAAACTTTTCAAGTAATAGAAAAATTATCATGTTTCAATCATGTTTTCACCCTCTTGTTAGGCCCCTTTAAGGAGGAGTTTTACAAATTTTGGAAAAAATAAGTTAAAATTAGGCAAGTTGGACTTTTGAGGAACAAGTGGAATTGTTCCTTTGTTCCACCCATTCCTTGCATCTCCAAGTTGGCCAAAATGGGCATTGAATCGGTGAAATAGACAAGTTTTGGCATTAAGGGAAGTGTTCTATTGTTCTCGAAGTTCACCGAAACCCTGCCTTACCCGACTCAACAAAACAATGAAGTGTGGATAAACCAGACTAACCAGGAGGCATAGTTCATCGGTAAAATCAGTTCCTGATGGAACTCGTAGAACTTTCCTAAGTTCCACCTCAGGCTTGAAATACTGACCTTTTATTTTGCTTGGTAAAGTGTTTAGTTAGTCGACTCAATCAATTATGAGTGAAACATTGAGAAATGTTCCTGAGTTCCCTAATCATTTGACTTCACCTACGTAAAGTGAATAATGAACTTGGCTTCGAGCTTTGAGTAGGAGAGAGAGTGTTGATTTCATTGCATCTTCAGTCAATTCTGACACAAGCGAGTGTTTGAGAAACACTTAAATCTACTCTTGTATTAAAAATGGAAATCATACAGATGAAATAAATTTTGATTCTTATGAAGATGGATGCTCAGTGATTGTTTTTATATTAGCAGTGGTGAATTAGTGTTCTCATTTAGAAAAAATGTTCCTATTACAATGTAAATGTTTGGTATATGTTTTTACACAGAGTGTAGATGACAATGTGACTTCTGTAAGAAAGGACATGGAAATGTAAGTGAAATGTTTGAAGAAATGTCTATGGGAATATGACCATATGATGTAATTAATTAATTCAATTATGAATTAATTAAATTTCATAAATGGTAAAATATCATTTAAAATCAAGTTGAGTCAACTTGAGGTTAGGGGTGGATTAGGTTTAAAGTAGTTTTATATCTACTTCTTACAACACATATCTATAAAAGGCTAAAATGTAATTGTAAAGGGGACTTTTTGGAATCTATGTATCTACCTCTCTATTATAGAAATACAACTGTAACTTTTTGTACATTATTTTTCTTCCTATTGTCATGAATGCAATGCTTTTCTTACTATTGCATAAATGCTCCTCAATTATAACGACCGTAATTCTATTTATGATTGGATGATGCCATTGATGCTTGGTGTATTTGATGTTATGATATTCAAACTTGGTGCTGGTTGTCAAGCTATGTGAAATTTGTGCCATATCTATGCATTCCGGAAGTGATAAAGACTTTGTGAGTTGTAGCTTTAGACACTTCATTGTATTCTGCCCTTCGTACTAGATAGAGGGGTTCTATTTTTTACAGTTCTCTATTTCCAACCTGTTGTAAATTTTTCATTCTTCTCATTCTTTCTTTCCCTTTTCCAATTTTGTTTCCCTGTTGTTCTTTCCAATTAAAAACAAAACAAATACAAAAAACCCATCATATAAGGAAACTTTCCCTCTCAACCGGAGAGGAAAACCAACCTGTCAATAGATGGATTTCCCCAATTCTTACATTTTTTATGTGCTTCCATTGGGCATATTCAATGACATAAAATCTAGCTAACATTTTTTGGTGACTTCATTGGGGATCAAACTTCATTCACGTTTGTTTCTCGTATAAAGGAACCTTCCTAGGAATGTAGGAAAAATGGGAATAAGTGATAGTGACAGTGATCGGGAAATGGAAGGAGATATCCCCATTCAAAATTTTCAAGTGCCAGATAATCTAGATCAGGCCCAGCTTATAAAAAAATTCTATGAAGGTATGAACTTACCAACAATAATGAAGCTACATCCAGTTTTGACCAAAATTCTACAACTAGATGAACAAAAAGAAGTAAGAAGGGCATTTCCAAAATTTTCTAATATTCCATGTCCAAAAAAGAAAGCCACTAATGCACCTGTATTATCTGCACAAAGGAAAAGAATAGTTCATGAAAGGATAAACAAAGTGGATGGGATTGCTACATTTGACAATCTTATAATTAAATATTTATTGGATGAAGTTCCAAAAGAGTATTGCAAGAGGGAAAAAAATAAGAATTGCACTTGTTGATGATCAAAATTCTATACAATTAATGAAGTGCAAAGACAATATAGTAAGCTACATGCATATGAGAAGGCAAAACAACTTCAAGGAAAATCAATAGATGAGTTCGAGGCACTTCATAGCGAGGAAGAGAATGTTCCAATTCCAGAAGTAGTTCCTGATGATTATTCACATTATAAGGTATTTATTCCTCAATGTTACATCAAATTCACCAATGAATGTCTTCTTGTTGCTCCCCTTGATGAATGCCAACTTGACACTCGCTTTGAATAATGAAGAAGATAAGTAAATTGAGGCTTCATTTTAGCCTGAAAAAGATAATATAAGACAAGATGAGATAAATATATTAATTTCCAACAAATGACCAAAACATTAATTCAAAGGGACTGTAGACAACAATAAGCACCGATACAAAGTGGGAAAACCAAAGAGTTCCTTAGAAAGACAAGTACAAAAGCTAAAAGAGGTGGCCAATTGGAAGGAGAAATCACACGCACCCATAATGAGGGTGGAAATACAAGTGAGAGGAAGAAAGGGAGATAGATGACCAAAGATAAGAAAAGAGGAAACCCCATCAAGGAATGGTAGAGGAAAGATGAGGATAGAATGCCAACCGGTAGAAGAGAGTCTACCTACTATGTCATTGTCTGTCTAGACACAGTACTATCCCTCTGATGCATGGTGGATCTAGTCTGTCTCTTAAGGCTAGACCTAATATTGACATGCTTGTGATGGCTCGGTGAACCATGGATGGTTTCCTTGGAATGAACCAATATGGAGGAAGAAGAAGGGTCGGTCTCATAAGGGCGCTTAGTGCCTCTCTTCGAAGGTAACACTGTGAAGAAGGAAGTGATCTGCTTGGTAGAGTCCAGTCTAGGATGCGGCTGAAGAGTGTGCTCACGAAGCTTCAAATCCTCTTGTAAGTATAAAGTCAGGCACCTCTGATCCTCAAATACGAAGAAGTCAGAAATATTATTCTAAATAAATAATGGAACTTCCCTATGATCTTGTAGTAAATGGGGCACCAAAAGATGAAGTGTGTTTCCGTCTTGGTCTCCTGGGGACTACATAGGTAGAAAATCCTGTCCGAAAAATCAAGGTGGTGACCTGTCTCACAAGGAAGTCTATGAGATCCAACCTTGAATTGACCAAGGGGGATACAAAAGGAATGCATCCAATGCTAGGGTGTAACGAGGATGGATAATGAGATTGTCCCTTAACTCCAAGAAATGCTCAACGTAAAAGTCCATCTTGGGACGTAAACCCCGCCTAAGGATTTAACCAAGTGGTACTGTCGAACTTCATGTAAATATCATCTCTAATGATCTTGTTCATCTCCTGTTTAGTAGGCAGAAGAAGGTGGCTCGGTACGTCTGAGTATCGAAAAGGTTGAAGATGGTCCATCTGAATACCAACTGCCCCCCAAATTTCGGAGACCGCAACATACCGACCCCGACCCCAACGTGGGGAGTCTGAAAGAGAAATATCCTTTGATGAACAATATGCCAAGTACGAGTATCTGTCCCACCCCTTGGCAATGTCCGCGAAGCCCCAAATGTGGTGCAAGAAAGAAACCAAGTTAAATATGGCCTCCAATCTGATTTAGGGTGGGATCCAAACTCTACCAAAATAATGTGTTGGGGTACAATTTTCTTACACCTAATGAAATGACAAAGGAGAAGTCTTTGGACCCTCTCGATGGAGGCCCATTTAGTACCCAACAAAGAGGGTCCCCAAGCAATAGAACCGTAGAGAACCATGGGTTTGATGAGGAAGTCCATGAGGGACATTTTGGAGGAGATGTCCTGAAAGTGATGGTTGAAGCAATGTATCTCTAAAATAAATAAGTACCCATAGCCCTTATTGAAACGAGGCTGGAGGGTCTATCTCAAACTAAAACGAGGGCCAAAGAACAAAATCTCCAAGTAAGTATAAGAGCTGGTGATCTCAATATCCTCACCCCTGAAGAAGAAGTGGAGATGCGATGTCTTCAAAACATTGAAGACTATAACCTTGGTTTTACCCAGGTTAACCCTCAACTACTGAAAATAAAAAAACAAGGCTAAGGAACCTAGCTATCTCTGTAAGCCCTCAGGAGAAGAAGCTAGGAGAACCACAACATATGCAAACAAAATAATGGATATCAAAACCTGGTGTAGATATATCATACACATGAAGTGAAAGCCCTTTTTTTGAAATAAGTGATCCCATGCTGGTTGAGGTTATTGATCACCATGAAAACATGGAAAAAGTGAATTTATCTCCTATTTTAGAAGACCTTTAATACAACAAGATCAAAGTTACTGTTAATGATTCTCTTGCTGATTTTGATTATTTATAGGATGAAAAAGTGTTCATTATCAAAGAAGAAAATATCAAAGAGATAAATGGTCCTCCTAAAACATTTATTGATGAGCGAAGAACACATGAGCCTTCTTACAATCTCTCAACACAAATAGAAAATGACAATGCATATATAGAACCTTCTCTCTACAATGAGGAATGCATTAATCTTATTTCTACCCATCCTTTGGAATATGAACAAGAAGAAAAGAGGATTGTTAACCATTTCTTATCTTGTCTCACAACTAATGAGTTCCATGTTGATTATGAAAATAAATTAATAATATAAATTATGTGTAACACTCAGGATATCTTGGAAATTGGGAGTAGAAATGTTGATCTTGCAAAATCACCATGCTTGTTTTCTAAAGACAAGATAAGGATTGCTGAAACAAAAGAAGATGAAGATGAAAAATCATTCCATGGTCACATATAGGCTCCTCTTAAAACAAATTATGTAGAATATTTCATGAAAGTGTTTGATTCTCCCAAGCTGTGTTGTGATGTTTACTTTGACTCATACACAAATGATGTTAATGCTTCATTGGGGAAAGAAAATGGTGATGTAATGATCATGACTCCTCACGAGTCAAACTTTCAGGATTAGTGGGTTGCAGAAATCAGAAAGGAGGTAATCAAGGGTCACAAAGGTCATTGCATGCTTTCATTCCTCCACTTCCTCATTGTCAAAAGAGCATATTTTTCAAATAGACATCAAGCTCTTCATTGAAATTAAGAAAATTCATATTGCAATATCTATTTGTGGATGGATCACTTGTTTCTATCCTTCTCCTCAAACCATGTAATGCTCCCACAAAATTTTGGTCTAAGTAATTGATCATATTCAATTTGTGGAAACTTCATATCTTTAGTGCATTGTTTCAAAAAGGTACCTATTTTTCTCAACCTATTTCTGGGTTCATGTAAAAATCTATATATCCTTCTCCCTCCTCTATAAATATTCACTTTCCTTCTATACATGGTTTCCCATTTTTGGCTTATTTTCCTTGTTATTTTCCTGTGTGGGTTTGTGTATGTTCAATAAGTGCAGTAGAGTGAGTGTGTTTCCTGGGATTTGTGTTAAAGCATGGTATATTTCCGAATGTATGAGACATTGGTTTAGTGAACCTTGAGATTATGCAGCTCAAAACTATACCTTGGTTGCGCTTTTGCAAATCCAAGTCATGTCCCCATAAAAATCCAACTCTTGTCACAAGATTAGTGAAATTTCAAAACTTTTAAAGTTATGGGAAAGTTATCATGTTTTGGCCATGTTTTCACCCTCTTGTTAAGCCACTTTGAGGAGGATTTAGTCCAATTTTGGAAAAAATAAGTTAAAATAAGGCAAGTCAGGATTTTGAGGAATAGGTGGAACTGCTTCTCTATTCCATCCGTTCCTCACATCCCTAAAGTGGCCGAAATGGGCAGTGAATCAGTGAAGTTAGAAAGTTTTGGAACCAATAGAAATGTTTTATTGTTCTCAAAGTTCATTGAAACCTTGCCTTACCCGAATCAATGAAATAATTAAGTGCAGATAAATTGGACCAACCAGGCACTGTCAACACCCAATCCGGCACTATGATAATTCTTTACCGGGAACTCCTCGTGCTATGATTATTTACTAATGCACAGCCTTTAGTTTGGTGGATGTGATCTGGAAACAAAACAACAACATAACACAAGAATACCATCAACTATGATAAGACAGAATGATGACAAATCTGAAATATCAAAATAAACTATAATATTAACATGAAACTGTTACAATCTCACCCATGAGGTACTTCAACAAGACTATGGGAGAAACTTTACAATTACACCTCTTGATGGCTTCTTCAACACACCCTTTAAACTGATGCTTCCTTTGCACACTTCCTACAATATTTCTCACTACTTCCTTCTATGCTAAATGAGGGGGGTGGCCTCTCTATTTATAGAACTTCCATGCTTATCCATCTTATCTCTAAGATAGGATAAGAAATCCACTCTGAAGAATCATATTCCATACCTTAACTCTTATCTGTACATGTAAGCTTATCTGTTAAGATAAGATAAACCTTATCATTTTACATGGGTTCCACATTTTTAGACTTTTTTTACAAATAAAATACACAAAATATTTATGACCTCACTCCTTGTCTTTATTACCAATATAATATTTCTAATTCCTAATCATGTAGACCCTACTTCTCTAATTACCCAAACTTTGACATTTTAACATTACCGGACCACTTACGACAAATATTTACTTTTTACAACATTCCTATTGTACTTTGACTGTTACCGTACTCCACATTATTGGCGGCACCATACTGACGGCGCCGTTATCTTCTATCAGATGCTACTACTAATTATACTTAACAACATCCTATTCCTAATACATACATTAATGAAATAGAAATTATGGAGGAAAATTTTAGTGTCGACATCTTCCCCCTTCCTAGCTTCTACTCCGTCCTCGGAGTAGACTCTTCTGGTGTTTGGAAAATCTTCAACTTGTCGTGGTTGACCCATTTCGTAATGGGAGTGCCATCCAATTCCTCCAGTCGGTACGTACCATTTTCATGCACATCTGCTATTTTGTAGGGCCCCATCCATTTTGGAAGAAATTTTCTCTGTCTTCTTTTTTTGTATCTGGAATCATATACTAGAACCAAGTCATTCACATGAAATGGAGACCACCAGATCTTTTGATCAAGGTATTCCTTCTGCTTCATTTTCTTCTTATGGCTTGTATCCTTTGCTATTTCTCTCATTTCCTCCAACAAATGAAGATGTACCAACCTTTCTTTTACTGAATCACTTTCATCCATCCTTTCATTTTTCATAACTCTCACAGTGGGAATATCAAACTCAATAGGAAGAACTGGATCAATGCCATAGGCCAACTGAAATGGGGAGTATCCTGTTGCTGACTTTGATGTTGCCCTATATGCCCACAATGCTGCATGAATTCTTTTATCCCATTTATGCACTTGCAAGGCTGCATCTTTTACTAGAATTTGACACAACACAAAATTTGTTTGTTCCACCTGTCCATTTGTGCTTGGCTTGTATGTTGTTGCCTTCCTATGCTTAATAGAAAACTTATTGACTAGGGCTTCTACCACCTCATTAATGAAGTGGGTTCCTTGATCTGTTACAATTTCTAATGGACAACCAAATCTGGTGACAATGCGTTCATACATGAACCTTGCCACTTCATCCATGGAAGCTGTTTTCAATGGCCTGGCTTCAACCCACTTGGTTAAATAATCTGTGGCAACTACAATATACTTATTTTGGCGTGATGTAGTTGGAAGTGGACCTACAATGTCTATTCCCCACTTTTCAAAGGGACCAAGGGGAAGAATAGGACATAATGGAGTTGATGAAGTCTTACGGTTACTATGTGTTTGACAAATATCACATGTCTTACAATAATTATAAAAATCTTTAAAAAGAGTGGGCCAGTGATAACCTGCATCCAAGATCCTTCTTGCTGTAAGTTGTCCAGAGAAGTGCCCTCCACATGTACCATTGTGGAATTCTTCTAGCAGTTCCTTCCCTTGATCACATCCAACTTCCCTTTTGTACTGTCCATCAGGTCCTATTCGAAATAATACTCCATGCAGGATAGAATATGGATGACTGGCTTGAGTAATATTTCTCTTAGTCTTTGCATTGGCACCATCAGGAAACTTGAATTCATTCAGATAATTCCAAATATCTATGTATTCACTAGGGATTGTGTCAAGGGAGAACAATGCTGCATCGGGAAAATCATCATCATCACAAGATGATCCTAAACCATCATAGGCTCGAGAGAGTGCATCTGCATTGACATGCTTCTTTCTTGGCCTATCTATAATATCAAATTCAAATTCTTGTAGAAAAATTATCCATCTTGCTATCCTCCCTGATGGGTTAGACTTATTGACAATATATATCAGAGCCTGATGATCTGTTACAACTATAAATTTCTGCCCTAGCAAGTAATTTCTAAACTTCTTTATAGCAAAAATGATAGCCAGAGCCTCTTTTTCAGTTACAGTATAGTTTACCTCAGCACTGCTCATTTGTCTGCTCCCAAAGTAAATTGGATGTTCATTCCCATTTTCATCCTTTTGGCTCAAAGTACTTCCTAGTTCTACATCTGAGGCATCAGTGTACACAATGAATGGCTTGCTCCAATCTGGATTCTTCAAAACAGGTGAAGACACCAGGGCTTCCTTCAATTGTCCAAAAGCTTCATGCACCTTATTTCCTGGTTCATGAGTAACATCCCTCTTCAAGAACTAGGTTAGTGGCAGTGTAATCTTTGAGAAATTCTTGATGAACCTTCTATAGTAACCCACATGGCCCAAAAATGATCTCAACTTACTTCTATTAAGAGGAAATGGTAAATCTTTGATTTTTGAAACTTTATCAGGAACAGTACCAATACCATCTCTGGATACAACATGCCCTAACAAAACGCCTTTAGAACATCCAAAGACACACTTTGTAGGGTTTAGTGAGGCTTGTGCTTCATTTAACCTTTGAAATGCTGTCTCCATTTGGTGCAGGTGGTCCAACTTGCTCCCATAGATGCCAAACTCATCCAGAAATACTCTGATGAAGGTCCCAATGTAGGGTTCAAACACCCTATTCATCAAACACTGGAATGTTGCTGGAGCATTACACAACCCAAAAGGCATAACTCTATAAGCAAACGTTCCCCAAGGAGTGGTGAACGTGGTCTTCAGCTGATCTTTCTCTGCTATACGAACTTGGTTGTAGCCGCTATATCCATCAGCAAAACTATAGCACTCCTGGCCAGCTACTTCGTCCAAGATCTGATCTGAAAATGGAAGAGGGTAATGATCCTTCTTTGTTGCCTTATTGAGCTTCCTGTAATCAACACAAATGCGTAGCTTCCCATTCTTTTTTATTGAGATCACAATGGGAGAAACCCATTCTGAATTCTCCACAGCAAATATGAATCCTGCATCAAGCAACTTATCTATTTATTCTTTTACAGTCTTGGAAAAATTAGGATTCATTCTATATGGCATTTGCTTTATGGGCTTAGCACCATCTACCAGCTCAATAGAATGTTCTACCCAACTTACTTGACGAAGTTCCTTGTAATCAAAAGTGAATAGGTGTATGTACCTTCGAAAGAGCTGGAGGTAGGATTCCTTCTCACTCTCCATCACAGCATCACCAATCTTTATTTGTTGGAGACGATCATCAACTTCTTCTTCAGATAATTTTATGGGGTCATGAGTTGGTGTGACTAGAAGGATATCCATGACTGAAACATCCACCTCACTTTCTTCATCTTCAGTGTCCACTTCACTGGTACTAGAGTAATCAGAGGATGTCCAATCATCAGTTTCATCACTTGAATCCACAGGTTCTACCTTATGATGTCGAGGGATCACGTTTATCTTCACCCTCTCTCTACCACGTCCAAGTGTCATGAAACCTTCATTCCAGTAGTTTCTTGCATGAACTCTCCTTAGCCATGGTCTTCCCAGCAGCATTGGGTACGCAACAGTACCATTTTTCATCACCTGAAAGTCTACCACACATACCACACCCATAACAGATATTGCCACATTTGAAACTACACCTTCTGGTTTAGTTTTTCCCTTATTTAATGACCTTAACATAAGTGTTGAAGGGCGATCAATTTTTAAACCCAACATATTCATTACAGACTCGGTCATTACATTAACTGCAGCACCTCCATCAACTAAGACATCATGAATTGAAATACCATTACATAATACCTCAGCTTGTGGAGCATAGGGATCTGCCTCTGCCTCCAAAACAGGGACTTCAACCTCCTTCCTTCTTCGAGCATTGAGTCCACCTCGCAACTCCCGCCTCTTCTCAGAAGACATAGCCAAGAGTTGACCATATGTAATATTTGCAGGCCTTTTGGACAGATCTTCCAAGATGGAGTATGGTCCTTGCCCCTATGAAATCAGAAAATCCTGCACACCCAACTTTCTTCTCCTATGTTTCTTACTAGTTTCTCCTTTCATCTTCTTAGGATCATTTCCATCTTGATTATCTTTTTCTTTCTTTCTTTTTGTTACAAACACATCTACTTCATTATTTCTGCTCTTATCTACTACATCAAAAGAATTCACAGGTGCTTTTCCTTTATCATTATCTCCTTTACCAGATGTAGAAGCTCTATCTGGACAATTATACTTATAATGACCCTTTTTATAACAACCATAACAAACAACTTCAGAAATATTTCTTTTTGGACCTCTATCTCCTCCCTGAGAACTAAATTCCTTTCCTTGAAGAAGATTAATAGTTAACTGACCCATCTTTTTGAGCAGATCTTCATACTCAGTAGATGTACTAGGAGAAATATTTGTGCTCACTGGGAGTGGTTGTGGATTCTGGACCAAAGGTGCTGGTGTAGGCTCTACTTTAGCAACAATCTCTTTGGGCTCCTCTTCCATGCTTTCTTCTTGCCTTCTTGCAATCTCCTTTGCTTGTTCAATGGTAGCTGGGCGGTCATACTTCACTCGTTGTCTGATCTCTGGCTTCATCCCAAGAATGAAGTGCTTACAGAGGAGATTATCCACGCCATTCATCAACCCATCCTGCTAGTCCTTCCTTCCGGATCTGGGCATCGAGCTTCCTCCTTAGCTCTAGAACACGAGCATGATAATCCCTTATCTTCTCCTTCTCTCCTTGGGATAGCTTTGTGATCTTGATCATGAGATCTGCATATTTCTGTTGTTCACCAAATTCTTCAAGAAAACTTTCAGTTAATAAATCCCATGAATTTTTCACATTATCACCTAGTGTTTCAAACCACCTAAGTGCTGAACCATCCAAAAAGGTAGGAAAAAATTCAGTCCATTGTTCCCTTCTTATAAGGCCATTACAAATACAAGATCGCTTAAACTCTTGAATGAAAGAAGAAGCATCTTCATTAGATTGAGCTGAAAAAACAAGAATCTTTCCCATTTTCAAAAGTAACCACCGTGAAATACCAACCCACAAGTATAATCAATAAGACCTATGTGCACAAATAATTGGAATCACTATACTAGAAAGTGACTTTACACCTTTCTACAGTAAAATAGAAATGACCACGGTAAACTATGGTAAAACTTGACTTACTGCGGTAAAAACTGACTTTACTGTGGTAAACACTATTCACGGTAAAAAGTGAAGTTACTGCAGTAAATACTATTCATGGCAAAAAGTGAAGTTACTGTGGTAAATACTATTCCAGCGAAAATGACTTTACCATGGTAACTACTATTCATGGCAAAAATGACTTTACCATGGTAACTACTATGCACAGTAAAACAAGGTTACCCTCTAATTGATTTTTGACTAAGTAGGAATATCTCTCCAAAAAATCAACTAACGAGGAATGGTCCCGGCAACGGAACCTAAATGTCAACACCAATCCGGCACTATGATAATTCTTTACCGGGAACTCCTCGTGCTATGATTATTTACTAATGCACAGCCTTTAGTTTGGTGGATGTAATCTGGAAACAAAACAACAACATGACACAAGAATACCATCGACTATGATAAGACAGAATGATGACAAATCTGAAATATCAAAATAAATTATAATATTAACATGAAACTGTTGCAATCTTACCCATGAGGTACTTCAACAAGACTATGGAAGAAACTTTACAATTACACCTCTTGATGGCTTCTTCAACACACCTTTAAAATGATGCTTCCTTTGCACACTTCCTACAATATTTCTCACTACTTCCTTCTATGCTAAATGAGGGGGGTAGCCTCTCTATTTATAGAACTTCCAGGCTTATCCATCTTATCTCTAAGATAAGATAAGAAATCCACTCTGACGAATCATATTCCATACCTTAACTCTTATATGTACATGTAAGCTTATCTGTTAAGATAAGATAAACCTTATCATTTTACATGGGTTCCACATTTTTAGACTTTTTTACAAATAAAATACACAAAATATTTATGACCTCACTCCTTGTCTTTATTACTAATATAATATTTCTAATTCCTAATCATGTAGACCCTACTTCTCTAATTACCCAAACTTTGACATTTTAACATTACCGGACCACTCACGACAAATATTTACTTTTTACAATATTCCTATTGTACTTTGACTGTTACCGTACTCTACATTATTGGTGGCACCGTACTGACGGCGCCGTTATCTTCTATCAGACGCTACTACTAATTATACTTAACAACATCCTATTCCTAATACATACATTAATGAAATAGAAATTATGGAGGAAAATTTTAGTGTCGACATCACCCATGGAACAATTCTCAAGTTTTGGATGTCCCCCACATACCCACAAAATTCAACAAGGTAATAAGTGATAGTTCATCTGAAAAGTCAATCTTACATGGAACTAATGGAACAGTTCCAATGTTCCTCAAGTTCCCCAGAAGTCTGAGTTTGACGACATATAGTATGTTGGGAGGAGACATAGTTCATCAGTAAAATCAGTTCCTAATGAAACTCGTGGAAGTTTACTAAGTTCCACCCTAGGCTTGAAATGTTGACCTTTATTTTTCTTGGTAAAGTGTTTAGTTAGTTAGCTCAATTGGTTATGAGTGGAACATTGAGAAATGTTCCATTGGTTCCCTAATCATCCAACTTCACCTACGTGAATTGAATAATGAAATTGGCTTCGAGCTTTGAGTGGGAGAGAGAGTGTTGATTTTGTTACATCTACAGATAATTCTGGCACAAGTGATTGTTTGAAAAACACTTCAAGCTACTCTTTTAATGAAAAATGGAAATCATACATATCAAATAATTTTTTATTCTTCTGAAGATGCATGCTTATTGGCTGTTTGTTATTTTAGTAGTGGTGAATTAGTTTTCTCATCTGTAAAAATATTCCTATTACAATGTAAATATTTGGAATATGTATTCATGCAAAGTGTAGATGGATGTTAGGTTGTGGAGCATGTTTTCATGTGTGAAAGTGTTGAAGATTGTACACTTTCCACGTTTTCTTACCGGGGTTCGGGGGTGTAGCCCCTGAGAATTTTTTTTTGTCCTTAAAACATGCCGGATATATCGGGAAACATGCTTTTCTCTTATGGGCGGGATTTTGACCCATAGGTTTATGGGACGGTTTTGGCCCATGGTTTTGATACCCACTGTTTTGTAAAACTACTTAAGTAGTTGTCTATTTATATGGTTTTATGCATATGGTAGGTAATATAGTAACATTACAGATGTGTTTTGAATTCGGGTGTGAATTCTGTAGAGTTTGTTGAGCATAGCTCCAAACAGATCTGGGTATTGTATTGAGAGAGTGGTGGCTTGTAATAAAATCTGAGCAAAGTGATTCTTGGTGGACGTAGCCCAAATTGGGTGAACCACGTTAAATACTATCTCTTTGTGTTCTGTTATTTTATTCTGCACTTTTATTTGAGATCTGTAATATTTTCTGCATATTAGTTTCTACTGTTGCGATTCTGTGAGGGATTATTCCACATATTTTATTCCTTATTTCCTAACAATTGGTATCAGAGCCTGGTTTGGTTTGCTGAAGTGTTGAATCGCAGGGAAAGTTTTATCTTGAGTGGGATCTATGGAAGATGATGGAAGATCTAGGGTTGATAAATTCAATGGGAAAAAGTTCAGTCTTTGGAAGATGCAGATGGAAGATTACCTTTATCAAAAGGATCTTTATACTCCACTGTCTGAGAAGGTGAACAAACCCTTGAGCATGAAAGATGTGGAATGGGATTTGCTAGATAGGAAGGCACTTGGGACAATCCGGCCTGTGTCTTGCATCTTTAGTATTATTTAATGTTTCAAAGGAAAATACTACAAAAGAACTGATGGATGCATTAGGGAAGTTGTATGAAAAATCCTCTGCCTCTAATAAGATATTTTTAATGAAAAAGTTGTTTAATATGAAGATGTCTGAGAATGGTTCAGTAGTAGATCATCTAAATGATTTTAATACGGTTGTAAATATGCTAGCTTCGGTTACAATAGAATTTGATGAAGAAGTTAGGGCTTTATTAGTTTTGTGCTCTTTACCTGAGAGTTGGAATAGCTTGGTAATGGCGGTAAGCAACTCGGTTCTCAGCTAACTCAAAGTTGAAGTTTGAGGATGTTGTAGGGGTGATTCTAAGTGAGGAAATGTGAAGAAAAAAACTCTGGTGAATCTTCTACTTCAGGGAATGCTTTGACAGTGGAAACTAGAGGGAGACAGAAGAATAGAGGAAGCCGTGGAAAATCAAAGGATCAGGCAAGGTCAAAATCCAAAAGCAAGATAGTATGCTGGCACTGTGGAAAGTCTGGGCATGCAAAGAAGGCCTGTTGGGAGCTTCGGGACAAGAAGAAACAATAGGAAGAAAACAAGGAGGTGAATGTGGCAACGGGTAATATATGTCAGGATGCTTTGATTCTTTCTTTGCACAATATTATTGAATCTTGGGTTTTAGATTCGGAGGCTTCTTTCCATGCTTCTCCACATAGGTATTATTTTGTTGATTATGTTCAAGGAGATTTTGGGCATGTTTTTCTTGGTGATGATGAGCCTTGCAACATAGTTGGAAAATGTTATGTTCAGGTTAAGATGCAGAATGGAAATACTTGGCTATTGAAGGATGTCAGACATGTGCCTACATTAAGATGAAATTTGATATCGGCAGGGCAGTTGGGAAGTGATGGTTGTACTGTGATATTTACAGCGGACTCTTGGAAGGTTACCAAGGGTGCTCTTGTGGTGGCAAGAGGTAAGAAGGTTGGAACCTTGTATTTAACCACTTATAGCACTAATGTTTGTAATCTTGTGGCTTCAGAAGTAGATACAACATTGTGGCACTATAGGCTCGGTCATATGAGCCATAAGGGCATGGAGATCATAAAGAAGGATTTTCCTGGATATACAGAAACATGTTTGGAGTTCTGTGAGGACTGCATATATGGGAAACAAAAGTGAGTAAGGTTTCTCAAGGTTGGACCTATAAAGAAAGAGAGTAAGTTAGAGCTGGTGCATTCTGATGTGTGGGGGCCGGCTCAGGTATCATCTCTTGGGGGTTCAAGTTATTATGTTACTTTTATTGATGATGCAACAAGGAAAGTTTGGGTTTATTGTATTAGAAACAAATCTAATGTATTTGACACTTTTGTTAAATGGAAAGCCTTGGTAGAGAATGAAACAGGTCTTAAGCTAAAATGTCTTAGGTCAGATAATGGAGGGGAGTATTGCAGCAATGAATTTGATGATTATTGTTCTAAGAATGGAATCCGCAGGAAAAAGATGGTTCCAGGAACTCCACAGTAGAATGGGGTGTCAGAAAGGATGAACAAAACAATAATGGAATGTGCTAGGAGCATGAGGTTACATGCAGGACTGCCTCTTTCTTTTTGGGCAGAAGCGGTAAGCACAACTGTGTACTTGATAAACAGAGGACCCTCAAGTGCCTTGGATGGAGGCATACCTGAGGAGGCTTGGTATGGTAAGAAAGTTGATTATTCATTTCTTAGAGTCTTTGGATGTGAGATGTTTGTCCATATAGACAAGGATGATAGGACCAAGCTAGAGGCTAAATTAGAAAAAATGTACTTTCATTGGTTATGGTGGTGATGACTTTGGATATAAATGTTGGAGTATTAAGGACAAGAAAATCATTCGATCTAGGGATGTGGTCTTTAATGAGAAAGTCATGTATAAGCAGCAGTTGTAGGAAAACAAGGAAGAATCCAAGAAAGAATATGCAGTAATAGAGGATCTTCCGGATGGGAAAGTGACACATGAATCAATTCAGGAACCCCTCAACAGGAACCCCAAACTCCTATATTGAGGAGGTCTTCTAGGGTAAGAAGAGAACCTGAACGTTTTTCTCCTTCTCTTTATTATTTATTACTCACTGATAGTGGAGAGCTAGAGAGCTTTGATGAAGCAATGTAGGTAGATGCCAGGAAGAAGTGGGAGCAAGCCATGGATGAGGAGCATCAAGATCTCATGGAGAACCAGACATGGGATTTGGTGAAGCTACCTGAAGGCAAAAGAGCATTACAGAACAAGTGGGTGTTTAGAGTCAAAGAGGAAGAAGGAGGCAAGAAAAGATACAAGGCCTAGTTGGTGGTCAAGGGGTTTGCACAGAAAAAAGGTATAGATTTTGATGAGATTTTTTCTCCTGTAGTAAAAATGACTTCTATTAGAACTGTTCTAGGAATAGTTGCAGCAGAAGACTTGCACTTAGAACAACTTGATGTAAAGACTGCATTTCTCCATGGTGATTTGGAGGAGGAACTATATATGCAGCAACCAGAGGGCTATGAGGTCAAAGGTAAAGAGGAGATGGTGTGCAAACTGAAGAAGAGCTTGTATGGCTTGAAACAAGCTCCACGTCAATGGTATAAGAAATTTGATAGCTTCATGATGGAGCAAGGTTATATTAGATGTCATTCTGACCATTGTGTGTATACAAAGAAATTTGAGGATGGCAGTTATATTATCCTTTGTCTGTATGTGGATGACATGTTGGTTGCAGGTAAAAACATGCAGGAAATAAAAGTACTCAAGAAGCAGCTAAGTGAATCCTTTGTCTATGAAGGATTTGGGGGCAGCCAAAAAAATCCTTGGTATGAGGATATCTCGGGATAGGAAGGAATGGAAGCTGACTTTATCTCAGGAAGAGTACATTAAGAAAGTCTTGGAGAGGTTTAATATGCAGGATGCTAAACCGGTTGGGACTCCTTTGGCAAGCCATTTCAAGTTGTCAAAGGAGCAGTGTCCCAAGATAGAGAGCAGGAGAGAAACCATATGTCCAAGGTACCTTACTCATCAGCGGTTAGTAGTTTGATGTATGCCATGGTGTGCACCAGGCCTGATATTGCCCATGCAGTGGGAGCGGTGAGTAGATTTATGAGTGATCCAGGTAGAGATCAC
Organism: Taxus chinensis; assembly: GCA_019776745.2. Taxonomy (NCBI): domain Eukaryota; kingdom Viridiplantae; phylum Streptophyta; class Pinopsida; order Cupressales; family Taxaceae; genus Taxus; species Taxus chinensis. The sequence goes on from CM034155.1 coordinate 550,553,333, forward strand.
TGACAGGCAGTAAAGTGGATCCTTCGGTATTTGAGAGGGACCATGGGGACAGTTTTGTGCTACAGTGGATCAGACACCACTTTGTGTGGTTATGTAGATTCAGATATGGCTGGAGATGTAGACAGCAGGAGGAGCACAACAGGTTATGTTTACACTGTAGGTGGGACAACAATAAGCTGGATTTCATGACTACAGAAGCTGGTGGCTTTGTCAACCATAGAGGCTGAGTATGTTGCTACCACAGAGGCAAGCAAAGAAATGATTTGGTTACAACAATTGCTTGAGGAGTTGGGGCATAAGCAGGAGGAAGGAAAGCTACATAGTGATAGTCAGAGTGCTATACACCTAGCTAAGAACTCTTCTTTCCACTCTAGGACAAAGCATATACAGTTAAGGTACCATTTCATCAGGACAACTTTGGAGGAAGAGAAGTTCAAGCTAGAGAAGATTCATACCAGTCAGAATCCTACAGATATGATGACCAAGGTGGTCACAAGGGAAAAATTGAAGCTATGTTCAACTTTGGTTGGTCTTCACGGAAACTAGTGAAGGGTTGAGAAGCTTGCTCAGAGGAAAACTAGTCTCCAAGTGGGAGATTGTTAGGTTGTGGAGCCTGTTTTCATGTGTGAAAGTGTTGAAGACTGTACACTCCAGAGTAGTGTACACTTTGGGGTTCGGGGCCAGGCCGGGCCTCGAGCGGGGGTCGGGGGCGCAACCCCCGAGAAATTTTTTTTTGGCCTTAAAACGTGCCTGATATACCGGGAAACATGCTTTTCTCATATGGGTGGGATTTTGACCCATAGGTTTATGGGACGGTTTTGGCCCATGGTTTTGATACCCACGGTTTTGTAAAACTGCTTAAGTAGTTGTCTATTTATATGGTTTTGTGCATATGGTAGGTAAATAGTAACATTGCAGATGTGTTTTGAATTCGGGTGTGAATTTTGTAGAGTTTGTTAAGCATAGCTCCAAACAGATCTGGGTATTGTATTGAGAGAGTGGTGGCTTGTAATAAAATCTGAACAAGTGATTCTTGGTGGATGTAGCCCAAATTGGGTGAACCACGTTAAATACTGTCTCTTTGTGTTGTGTTATTTTATTCTGCACTTTTATTTGAGATCTGTAATATTTTTTGCATATTAGTTTTTACTGTTGCGATTCGGTGAAGGATTATTCTGCATATTTTATTCCTTATATCCTAACAATGGAAATGTGACTTCTATAAGAAAGGACATGGAAATGTAAGTGAAATGTTTGAAGAAATGTCTAAGTGAATAGGACTATAAGATGCAATCAATTAATTCAAGTCCAAATTAATTAAATATCATGATTGATAAAATATCAAGTAAAACCCAAGTTGAGTCAACTTGATGTTAGGGATGTATTAGGTTTAAAGTAGTTTTATAACTACTTCTTAAAGCATGTGCCTCTAAAAGGCTGAATTGTAAAGGGGACTTCTTGGACTCTCTCTATCTTCCTCTCTGTTGGAGAAATATAACTATAACTTTGTGTATATTATTTTTCTTCCTATTCTCATTAATCCATAAAATAGGGGTAAATTTTTAAACTACCCATAGAACCCTATAGGAACTTTCTCATTTTATAATCCACATATATTATCAATTTTAATGGAATTCCATGTAAATGAAACACATACACACTGCATAATGAAATTGATAACTGAGTTAAGAAATGCCTACGTCTCCGGGTTCATACGAACTGATTCATTATATTTTAGAGTCATAAACTAGTACAAACATACAATGAAGCTATGAATCTATATGCGGATACCAATGAACATATCTAATCTAATACCCAAATGATAGTTGTATAGGAATTCCACCCTTGTGATAGTGGTATAGGGATTTCACCTTTTATGATCATATACCTAGCCGATTACACATGAATCTGAACTAGATAAAATAAAGTTATAAAGATCCAGTAGATTACTCTGAACTCGAAACATGAAGACAAACTGCTCTAAGTCCACTAAGAAGTAGAAACTTAGTTGATAGTGACCATCGCAAAAGTATGTCTTCAATAATATTCCTTGGATGAGCGACACGCTTGGCAAAGCCTCCAGATGAGCGTCGAACATAGATATGACTTCTGTACATTAAACCACCTCCAAATTGGGAAGATAATATCACCATTAGGAGCATGGGGAAATTATGTGCATTTTCCCTTTTTACAGGAGGATGATTTTGACCCTAAGTCCTTCAAAATTGATGATATATAAAATCTACCATTTATGGCCTATGGCCCTATACAGGACCGACTGTTGATCAAGTACCACAAGCTCCTTTTTATACCTCTCGAGCAAAGGTGGCATGAAGGTGAGGCATTATGAATTATAAATGGGCGGTTGGGGTTGGGAATTATTTTACCACTATTTAAAATATAAAGTCTCGAGTTGAATGGGCAGTGGCTATGTATGAATGCCACGTAGACCTGCTACATCTCCTCAAACCATAGTTAGCCATCCCAAGATGTATGAAGTGTGGATGATGGGAGAATAACATAGCCCAAACCATGGAATATGAATGGATAACTCGCCGAGCCAATAATAAAATTGCCCATTATAGAGAATGAATTTCCCATTGAGGCCCCAATCAAGTGGAAAAATATAGATGCGGCAGAAAAGACACCCCTCTGAATGCACTCTGGTTCCGCCACATGTCGCTGCCACGTTGGTCAGTTGACCTTGTAGAGTTTGAGTCTTTACCAAACTTTGATTGACCATATCTTGAGCATACGATGTCTGTTTTTCGTGTTCCAGGTACCGACGGAAAGCTCACTGAATGCTATACCACTCTGTCATGGTTTAGAAATATTTAGGGAACTCCTAAATGTCCCAAAATGTCCTCTGGATCACTCATGAATACAATTATTTTCTTACAGTTGCATTAATGCTCCCTAATTATAAAATCTTTTATTCTATTTATGATTGGATAATGTCATTGGTGTTATTTATCCTTCATTGTGTATTTGATTTTGTGATATTCAGACTTGGTGTCGGTTGTCATGTTATGTGGACTTTGTGCCATGTCTATCCATTCTGTAGGTGATAAAGACTTTGTGCTTTGTAGTTTTACACTCTTCATTGTATTCTTTCCTTTGTACTAGATAGAGAGGTTATGTTATGCGTAGTTATTTGTTTCCAGTATGCTGTAAATTTCTCATTATTATGATTTCCCCCTCTCTCTTTCTTTCCCTTTTCCAATTTTGTTTCCCTTTTGTGATTTTTGGTTAAAATCACCAAAATTACAAAAACTCCATCATATGAGGGAACTGCCCCTCTCAAAGGCAGAGGAAATACACCCTGTCAACAGGTGAATTTCCCTAGCTGTTGCATGTTTTTATGTGCTTCAATTGGGCATATTCAGTGACATAAAATCCATCCAACACATATAGTGGCAGAATCTTGCACATAACATTTCCAGGCTATATCTTTCATACTTTTATCCATTGGTGGTACTCAATCATATTCTATATATATTTTGTTGGATTATACTTCATGGCATATGCTTTATTCTAGATGCTTTATTGTTCTTCACACGATGACTATATTATTTTTTCATATGTACTGATATTACATCCTTCATAATTTCTTATTATTTTAAACATGTTTTATCTTGATTCATAAAATAAATTATTGCATATACCTTTTTGTTCATTTTAGGATGTGTGATCTTGCATATAATTTATGTTTCTATATGACTTGTCCACTCTATGTTGTGACTGTTAATGCTTACTCTATGACATTACTATTTTATGCTTACTGTTAGGAGTGAAAATTATATGCTTATTATATGGCATGGGTTTTCTATGGTCTGTCTAATCTATATTTTTGTCCACATGATTTATCTATATTATATGAAACTTATATGCTCCAAGATTCATGATTCTACATGTGATTATCATTTACTACTTGTTTCATGATTCTATGCTTATTACATGTTTGTTACTAACATCATTGTTGGTCGAGTCATTGTGATGTGATGTCATTTATATTGTCAAAAGTCTTATGGAGGGCCCATTGTGTAATGTCTTTTCATGTCATTTTCAATGTACCAAAATATCATTTGGTGTCAAGACATTGTATGCTCACATACTTCTTTGATGTTCTCTATTACACTTTAACTACTAATTTATAATATTATTCACAATATGATTACTCTTGAGATAAAACATATCATTTTTATTCTATAATGATCATATCCTATGCATGTTGATGTTTATTATACATGTTTTTTATAGTTTATCAGTATATGCCTTGTACACATGATAGACATAACCAATTTTCACTTTTGAGTTGAGTGATGTATAGAAGAATACCTCACATCAATAGGGGTGAATATTTTGGGCTTATTCATAATATCATTTGGATTACAAATAGGAGTATATATATTTAGATAGATTGATGAAATTTATAGTAATATTTAGTCACATTTCAAATAGTTTGATCAAATATATTTAGTGTTTATGCATTTCACATCATGGTTATTCACTTTTCATGTAACTCATATAAGATTTAGTAATTTTTCACATAGTTATGATCATATATATTAAATTATCATATATTTAAATAGTCTCAACATAGAATTAAAGTTAACAAAGTTATCCTCAACAAAACACAAAGCTGGAATCAGCCACAACAACCCATAAAGATGAATGCCATTTCAAGTTACTGACAAGGCTATATTTTGATATAGGTAAGAAAAGATGGTTATACTATTAAAAAAATCCATACTATTAGCAAGATTTTCATGTTACCAAAAAGGCTATTAAGTTAAAAAATGTTTCATGCTACTATCAATGCTATTAAATTAACAAAGTACTTCATGCTACATGAAAGGCTGTCAAGTAGAAAATGTTTCGTGCTACAAGAAAGGAATGATTAATTAACAATATGATAATGATCTCTTTATATAGGGGAAATTACCATGATAATATTCACATTGAGTAAATTTGTGGCCATATTTCTACATGACCAATTAGGTGTAGTCATTCTTGTGAACATTTAATTTTATTTGAAACATTTCAAATACATAGTTTTTCAAATCAACTCTATAGATTTTTATACATTAGTATTAAGCATTAATATACACATATTTATCATGGGATTTTAAAGTTTCATATGGATCAACACATTTATGAATTATATTTTACATAATGATCCTATTTTTTTGATAAGAGGTAAAAAAGGGTTGAGGGGGCCCTACCCCGTACACCAACACCACTCCAAGAGTGTAGATAATTACACAATTACAACATAAAAAATATAACAGTTCATAGTAATAAGAGCTCTCCGAAGCTCGAGAAGTGAAACAAACAACAACAAAAAACATAGAGAAACTAACAACAGTGATGAAAGTAACAACCCGGATCAAAGACGGTAAAAAAAACCAAAACATCCCACCCCAGATAATTTATCGGTTTTTTCAAGCCCCTCTAGAACCTTAGCCCATTCCTTCGCAAAAGCATAAATATTACCCACTAAGGTGCTCAAGTCGAAACCATCAGGGGTCATCTTTCTCTTTCTTCCCTGACTATCCACGACACAGTAGGCATTAACGAGCTGACCCAGAGTCTAAAGGTTTTGTAGGGTCTATTTCACCATGACCACGCTCCATTCCATGTAGCTATGGAGGATAGCCCAAACATGATCCATATCTTTGGTTATGAAACCAAATTTGGCCTTTAAAACCTTAACCTCTCCGCCATGCTTGTTGCTAACCGCTTCCTCCACCTGTGCTTTCATCTTATGCTAGTCATTTAACAGAAACTAAACTGAGATCTTAGGGAGCCGTATATCACCCTTGAGTTCCTCAATATCCACCACCATCCTAGCCAAATGGTTTTCCCCTTTTACAGGTCCGACGTGACCCATAACCGCGAATTTGCTGTTCCAGTTGAACATTGATATGGGTCTCTGCTTCCTGTTTAGTGGACTCACTCTTAGTGTACAGTTAAGCACAAGGGACCTGCTTTGATTTCAAATCCTTAAGATTCTGGGCTGCCGTTCCACCTCCACCCTATCCTGGTCATCATCCGAGTCCCCATCTTGATAGTCAGTGTTTTCACTCAAACCCTCATCATCTGATTCTAAGCTAATGCCATCTACATAAGCTTCCAGAGCCTTGGTAAGTGATCCAGTTTTATCAATATCCAAAGCCACTCTTTTTACAAGGGCAAGGATAAAGCCTTGATAGAGAGACAAATATTCTTCTCGTTTTGAACTGCGAAATAGAGGCACACATGGAGTGAAATAGAAAGTAGGGAAAATTAAAATCCTGTCCCCACCTAAAATGGTTTAGCATAGGGAGGTGGTAGGAATAAATACACTTGTGACGACCCTCCAAAGTTAAAAATTGAATAAGTGTGAGAGCCACCTCGTGATAAGGATTAGGAAGAGACATTCGAAGGTAACCAACAAAATGGGAGGTGAGATTCTCATTACCTTTAAGGAAAAGATTCAGTTCTTCAGAGGCTTCCTTCTTAGGTTTGTAGACCTCCCTCCACACAGTAGGGTTTCCCATCACTTTGGCCACCGAATCCACAATGATCTCCATACTGATCCCCTTCATTTCAACAACTAGCCCTTTTTTGGTCGCTTTCCAAGCGCTAGCAAAATATTTGATAAGATTTTCATAATGCCCTTCAAAAAATTTCAGAAAGGGTGTAAATCCCTTACTGTCAAACATAGCCATATACTCTGGTGTGACCCCTTCGAGGTCAATAGGTTTAGTTATGACAAGATCACCACCCATTTGGAAAAACAACAAAAACCTCCTCACAAAAATACCCAAAATCTAGAAAACCAGAAGATTACTCGCATGCCAAGAAGTGAAATTTCTACAGACCTGGGAAGCAATAAGAGCTCTCCATGAACATGAACGAATATCCTTCCCGATGTTATCAGAGGATAAATTCACAATCATCCTATGACATATGACCATGATGAGATTGACACCCTACATAATGATCCTATGATCAAGAAGTGAGGTTTGCATTTTATTTTAACCATTTTTCAATAATGGATTAAAGGGGTGGAAATTGTAGTACCCAAATTTTGGTGTAAAAAAATAGAAATATGGAATTTTAAACTTATGAAATTTATCATATTTATACATAAATTTCCTCATTTAAGGTACCACCCTTCTCTATCCTACACCCTAGTCCCACTAGACGAAAATTATTCTCCATACTAACTCCTCAACAAACATTGCACATTCTACATTATATATATATATATATATATATATATATATATATATATATATATATATATATATATATATAAATTGTCTCAATGCTGATTCCTTTCACTCCCTATATAGATTCATAGGTCTAGTAAAATTCCATCCATGAACCTATCCAAATTTCATTAACACATCACTTGTAAGTTAATACTTCCAATAGTAACTTTATAAAAAGGGTAACTTATCTTAGGTGGAAATTTTGGGTCTATTGAGAGGGAATCATATAAATGATCAAATATAAATACACATACATCGTAACTCATTACGGGTATATAAGGGATTATAGGGATCCTCCACTCTCTCGCTCTTAGAAGGTTAAGAAGAAAATGTTGAATTATTCTATTCCTTATAACACTCGTCTTAACAACAATATACTAAACTATAAAGTCATAAATATTATTTCCGTACATCAACCATAATAAAAAATGAAGTATCAAGTGTGTGTTTCCAAGTGTGATGTTCAAATCAACGACTTTACATATATTATTTATATCATATCACACTATCTCATCATAGTATAAGGATAAATACATTTAGATTGACCATTATTTGGAGTAGTGTTACGTAGTGAAATGATCATCACATCAATGAGGGGTGTGGTGAGGTAATATGGTCTATTCATTATTAAATCCTTTGTAGGTATCAAGCACAAGGGCTAGGGTTTCAAGCAAGGAAAATCCATATTAAACATTCTATTTTCTTTAGTTTAAATAATACTATATTTCAACTCAATATTGGATCATATGAGGAATATTCCCACCTATAAAATACAAATAGAGAGAGGTGCACCACCTTGCTTATAATAAATCTAATATAGGATGAAGAAAGCTTTCTTAAATAATATAGGAATATTCTTTATTCTCGTATTCAACGTTCCTTTTTCACTTTAATTTTTAACTTTTATTGTATTTTTTAACTTTTCAAATTATTTTTATGATATTATAGGAATCAAAAGCACTTGGAACTAAGTAAGGCTAATGTACTAGGATGAATTCAAGAATCTCCAAGTAAACAAAAATTCAATAGGACCCCATCAAACCATGAGAACATTTCACTTTAATTTTCTTCAAATGATAGTGATTGTAGACTTGCCCAACTAATTAGTTTGTATATAATATAATTAATTATCGTGGGACTAATTTATTCATCTCTCATAACAACAGGTGTTATGCTTAGAGTGCTACTATCACCTAAGGTTATATGAAAATTTTCAAAAGAGAAAATTTATAAAAACATATGGGAAAAAATCAACATATGCATTTAAGGCAACACGAAGAATATAGGAGGAAAAAATTATTCAATAGTATTCCTTATGCCACATATATAATAATCTTATATATTTAAGAGATTCATTAAAGACATATAATTACACATTGTTAAAGTTATTTTTTATGGCTTATATTAATTTTTAGTGTGAGTTTTTTATGGGTAAACACTTTTGATGAGAGCTATAAACTGGATGTATTAATCATAAATATTTTCATTACAATATCAGTGCTACAATAAGGGTAACAAATAAAAAAATAACCAAGCTTCATACAATCTCAAATACCAAGTCTCTCAAAACCTAGAAATACCAAGTATACAAGTCTTTCACAATAGGACAAATATTCATAAAAAAATATAGGTCTTCCACATATCAACCACAAAACCTAACTCTATGCATAGTAACCCAACCAAATTATATAACATAAACCAAACTAACATTTACATCCATATGCATCCCAAATAAGAGTTCCATAATGTATTCTTCTGCATCCAAGGCCCAAAACTTCCATAGCCAAACCAAACTTCCAGAGAAAATACCAAAAACATTTAGAAAGTAGAAAATCATCCTAGATAAATCAACTATCACAAACAAAAACCACAACCCAAGTAACCACAAGGATAAAAAAATATTCCATTGCATAAACATTCGTTTCAAATCCCAACCATAATAACTCAACCATCTTCTACAATAGAAAATAGGTCATCCACAACCAAGACCAAAATACCCAAAATCAATAATTTTCATACAAAATATGCAACCACCCAAGTTCAAACACATCCTTATCACTTCAAATCCAAATCTTCTATAGATTCTACCAAAATTTCTAAAATAAAACATTCATATCCACAACCATTTAAAGTCATGTAGAAAACATAAACAATTTGGAGAAAATTTCTCCAAAGAAATCTAAATCAAATTGAAACAAAGATTTTACCAAAATGGAACTCAAATGAAAAGGTATGAAGCGATTCATAAAGGAGTGGGAATTCAAGCAAAAACATAAATGTAAAAGGATAAGAAATATAAAATTAAGCTTAAACATGATTCCCTAGTGCCAACAAGGGGAAAATGTAATTAAGAAAACCATAATCTAGTATGAGAGACAACCCAAATAAGAACAAATATTTCAACCCAAATGAAATCAAAAGCACTATAATTGATAGGATCTAAAAAAGAGTGGCTATTCACCATAGAGAGGAGAAAAATTAGGAGGATATATTTCTAAAGAAGAACCCAAATCCGATGAATGAAACATTCCACCACAATAGAACTAGAAGTACCATATGTAATAAGATCCTAATTTTTTTAGTCTTTTACACCCGATTTTTTGTATAATATCACAAAAGGTATGTCCAATCATGAACAAGAAAGAGAAAAAGTGAACAGATCAAAATTTTCTAATAAACCCCCATGATGTCCTAGATCCAAAATCGAGCATATAATTTTAGTAGATCCTGTGATAAGTAATAAGAAGCTCAACGTGAAGCAAAGAAAGAAAGGAATTCAAACACAAAAACCCACCAAATGGAATAACAACATATTTTTCCTGCCCAAAGGGAAATTTTACCCCAACTAAATTTCCAAATATATGTGGAATAGGTAGAGCCACCACAAGGCTATAAAGTCACCCAAATGTTCAAAATAGCCAACACAACAAAGTTTTGATGGATATAAGTGAACCAAATAAGAGAAAAAAAAGAAATGAGGAGAAGAAGTGATAAAGGTGGGTGGTCCATCCAACCTAAAGCCCACAAAGGATGTGGCCTAATACATCAATATTTATTAGAGATAATTTGGACCAATTCTAGATATATTGGATGGATCAATTTTTAGTGTGAGGTTTATTTAGGCGGCCTTTCTAAGTTTCGATGGTTGGTGTCAAAAATAAATTTAAATATATAGTTTATGTGAGTATATTGAAAACAATCTCCGATTTAATTGAAGGGTTGTCCAACCCGATTTTTTATTTCTACTCGATGATGTAGATGTTATATATCTCCAAAATCACCTTTATATCTCTATATTTTTTAGTTCATATTTGTATGTTTCATAGAAAATCATCTTGTAAATTCTCTTGACTCACCCTCAATGGTTATACCCTAAAACACCACAAGTTAAGTTTTTTTATCTCTTTAAAAAACTTATAAGTTGTGATGTTCATTAATATTATTGTTTACCTAACCCAATAAGTTAAGAAAATCGTAGGATAGACTTATTGTAACCTAATTTTTCGATAATAAGATATATTATATGTGGTATAATTATTTAAGGTAAGAAAACTTCGTATGTACATATAGGTGGTGGTTTTGTTTCTTTTAAATTATTCATCTGGAAGATATCATCAAATTTATTACCATAACTTTATTATAGTGATAATTTAGTACATTGATTCATGTTTTATGTTCTCTTGAAATTTATCACTCTATCACATTTTTAATACATTTTTATGTGGGGTTATTAAATATTGTCTAAATAAAAAAACAAGTTTTCACAACCTTTTGGGGTGGATACCCCCGATAATACTCATGGAATTTCCCTAGGATATTGAGAGGAAACACCTTGTGAGAAGACTCTGGAAACTGGTAATGCCCCATATTATTTGGAGGATATGGAAAGATAGAAATGATGTCATTTTCAGAAACATTAAACAACAGTGCAAGTTCAGCTTTGTCAAGATTACTAATGCTGTCAAAGAGAACATTGAAAGATTCAAACCTCCCAAGAACAAGAATTATCCTGAGAATGAAGAGCATATTTTTTCCAACTGGAAAATTGGAGTTGATAATATTCAGGAATAGCATCTGCTCCAACATTGACAGGTATTTGATACATTGGAACCCTCCTGATCTCAACTGGCACAATTTGAACTTTGATGGGGCTTCCAAGGGTAATCCTGGGATTGCTGCAGGGGGAGGAGTGATTCGGGATCATAGAGGAAATATGATTGCTGCCTATGCTGGTAAAATGGGGGTTCAAACTAACCATTATGCTGAAGCCTTGGCTGCTCTATGGGGTCTTCGAATTGCTCAGACACATAACATTTAGAATATTATTCCTGGAGGAGACTCACTAAATATCATTAATCATCTAAATCAGTCTTCGTCTCCAACCTGGAATATCAAGGATTTCATCATGGAATCTATAAACATTTGTCAAACCTTCAAAAATATCCGAATCAAGCACACATAACGAGAAGCAAATAAGGTTGCTGATGAATTGGCCAATTATGGCATAAATAATAATTTAATTATTTGGGATAATGTTAATCACATCCCTGAGAAGGTACAAAGTAGCATTCAAGAGGAAATTTATGGGCACTCAAGTATGGAGTAAGGATAATGATTATTTGGAGTGGGATTTAGAGGAGCTAAAAGATCGTCCATGAGGCAAAAATAAAATAACCTACGGCCGCATTTAATCTCATCACTCCCAACATGTGTGCGGGATTCTTAATATTCGGGACAGGCAGAAAGAAAATTGCATTTCATACATCAGTTTAAACAAGGCTTTCAAGGGTAAGAATTACAAGCATTTCAGAGAGGAAAAAATGGGAGGAGCCTCGTGCCAGGTTGAACCCAGCAGTGATCCGGAATGGAAGAGCAACAAGGAACTGTGGAACCTCCTCAAGCAGGGTGGAATTACAAATTTCATTGATCGTATTCAAGGACATGATCAGATCATTTCAATCCAATTCACTATGGATTGGAAGGATAAAAAAGTGGAGTATGGAGGGCATAAAATACCCGTTAATGAAGAAATAATTACCGAATCTACTGGCTTGGAGATGGAAGGCCTCCGTTTCTTCAGCAAGAGGGTCGACAAAAAGGCCAAGGAGAAGAAGTTTGCTGCTGATAACGAGGAGTTGGTTTTTGTTACTGCGGGATTGCGGGTAAGTTCTATCCCATCGCCCTTTGATGAAATCACCCGTATGATGGTCCAGTACATATATTTGGAAGGGAGATATGTCACAGTCCCTACTAAACACTTGGTTTTCCTTAATCATTTCCGGAGGCAAATCACTGTCTGCTTCCCGCATTATCTTTTGAATTCTCTTGAATGCTCCATCTGGGAGTTTCAGAAACATACCCGTGCTACCCCCTTACATCAAGGACTTATTTTCTTGTTGCACAAGCTCTGTGTCGCCAAATACCCTAGTCTCCCATCCTCCCCCAACACGGCTCCTCTATTTCCCACCACCACTACCCCCACTCCCATTCCTTTCACCATGACCCCCAGCCCCATCCCTTCCACCACGACCAATCCTAAAACTTGAAACCAGAAGAAGCCCAAATTGGGAACCCTTGTTTTAGGTAGAGTCCTTCGCAGCAGTAAGGAAATGGAAGTTTTCCAAAACCTACTTAACATCAGTAGTGCAGACCATGAAGAGGACTTACAAAAAGAAGGAAACAACACTCCCCAAAGGCTGGAAGACTTGGAGAATGAAATGATGAAACTAAATGAGGAAGTGCAACATTTGGCCAAGCAAAAAGGCAAAAGGAAGATGGAAGATGATAATAAGATGGACAATAAGAAAGTGGAGGACATCTACAAAAATCTTAACTCTTTGGACAATCGGATGGGAAGAGAAAAGGATCGCCATGACCACAACATGGCAATTTTTAATGCTATCAGTTATTTTCTTGAACAACATGTTTGTAGCATCTCTGTGCTTAGGGGGATCCCGGACACTCTGTGGGGAACAGACAAGGAGAGCAGTCAAACCATAGCTAAGCTAGATGCTAAAGATCCCACACATATGAAAATGGTGGCTCTCTTTACCTCACTACAAACCATTAAAGCAAGAATTACCAGAGCTGCTAAGAAGTAAAGGAGGATTTTGTTGCAGATGCTGATCTTCATCATTCATTTGGCTGTTTTTTTTGCTATTTTTTGGCTGCATGGTTACAGTACTCACACTGTTTTACCTTTATGTTGTAAATTTTTGGTTACGGTTGGCTTTAACACATATTCTGGATGTTGATCCTTTTTTTGTGGATCCTATTAATGTTGTATCTGGCTTTTAGGCCCTCTATGTAAACAGGGTATAGTCCCTTCAAAACTATTTACCATTAATAAAAAGACACCTTGCATATGATGTAAGGCATCTCATAATATTTATGGTCCAAAAAATTCCATTTTTTTTCAAATTTAGATGTGTTATTTATGAAAACAAATATATTTTCCAGTGCAAAAAAATCCATTTTATTCAAATATAGATGCATTATCCACGAAAACATTAAAAATAAGAAATGACATACTAAAAAAAGACCCAAACATCAAGTGTGTCAATGATATTGACCAATTGGGAGAGGATGTTGAAGACTTAGAACATAAGGGAGAGATAATAGTTGATGTTGACTCCTCACAAAAGTTGGTTGCAAAAAAGGTCCACTTGAACAATTGATTGAGTACTTAAAGGCCCATTATTTTTTTCCAAGGACATAGATTACGTAAATTCAATTATGAAGTGAGATTAGGGAACATATCAACTGGCATGATGTGTCTTTAGGAAATACAGTGAAAATTACACACACACACGTATACATACATACATACATACTAAATACACATACATACATACATACATACATACATACGTACATAATATTGAGAGAAGTTTGGGACTTGATCTTGTTGGTAATCCCTTTATTGCCAAGGCTCATAAATGGGTTAGTTTTAGATTTCAAGGAATTGTTAGCATTGATAATGAACTTATAGTTGTTGGAAACCAATTTATGTGTGATGATAAAGATATTTTAATGAATGTGAATGGAGGCCTAGTGGCCTAGATTTTCCTCTGTTGTTCTATTTATGGCTAGTTTTAAAACTTTAGGATAAGGAACAAGGAGGAGGAGGTGGCAACAAAATATAATTAAATATTCTCCATATTATAATTATTCCACTGTGTAACTAACCTATATAAGGAAGGAGGAGGAGGTAACAAAATATCATGTTTGTCTCCCAACTACCACTTGGATGGTGCATAATATTAGGTATTGGATCCCAATCATATTTATCAAAATTGTATTCTTCATTTCCATCCCTAGCTTGTTATCATGTTATAGATATCCAAATTGCGGTGGAAAATACCCCATATTACTCATGGAAGTTCCCTAAAAATTTGAGGGGAAGCACATTGCATATAGGATGTAGGGCATCTTACATTTCTTGGGTTCTCAAAATTCAAATATTTTCAAATCTAGAAATGTTATCTATGAGTATCTTTTCTAGTGCAAGATTCAAATATATGTTTTATTCATGAAAACATTATAAATAAGAAATATCATACTAAAAAGCCTTGACCCAAAGATCAAGTTTGTAAATGACCTTGACCTATTAGGAGATAGAATATGTTATGCTAATTCCTCATTAAAATTGGTTGCATGCAAAAATCTACTTGAAAAATTAATTGAGTATCTAAAGGCCCTCTCTTGTTGGTTAAGGTCATAGACGACCTAAAGTTGATCAAGAAGTGAGCATAATGAAACTATCAATTGACATAAAACATATTTAGGAAAAAAGATGTAAATAAATTTTTTCTTATGTCCAAAAGATGAATATAAAAGTTGTGTTCCTCTCTTACCCATTCTTGATCTCTCTCTAAAGCCTTTTATTTAAGGGAATCAATAGGAACTTTGCTAATAGTATAGTTGCATTTCCCCAATGTCTTACTATGGTGAATTTGTGATCCACATCCAAATCCACATTCTCTATTTGCAATTTAGTCTTCAAGAATAAATTAGAAACTATATAATCTATTTAAATGGAAAATAATCTAAGTGTTCATGATTGAAAGTCATATGATTTTTTTCTTTTCAAAGTTGAAAGAGAATTTCAATGCAAAAAATGTGCCATATTTTATTAAAATTAGTATGAAGCACATCACAATCCCCAAGGAAAATGATGTTCCCCAAAAAAGGATTAAGTCTGAAGGGTTTAAAAGATCAGAATTCCATTTGAAAGCACACTGATATTTCACACTCGACTGAAAATTATTCTTTATAATTTGTATTTGATCACAAGAATTGCATCTATAAGTAGAGATATCCATATGCATCATTATATCACCAACAAGAAGGACTTGGTAGATAATACATAAAATTTGATATTCATTGGGGACACCATAGTGGAAAAAATAGTGAGAAATATCCTTCTCCAAATGAAAATGGAGCTATTGAAATTCTAATGTCTACTAAGAAAATCCCATGGCATGAGCTTTGGTGAGATCCACTGATAACCTAGATACAATTTGTATTAAAGATAGAATAAAGATGTTCAGATTCCACTCTCTCCACCATTGAGGAGGGAATTTGAGGACAATTTTTTTCCAAGGCATGGTTAAGGATTACCATCTAGATCTTAGTAAAAAATAGTGAGAAATATCCTTCTCCAAATTAAAATGGAGCTATTGAGATTCTGATGTCTATTAAGGAAATTCCTTGGCATGATCTTGATTGATATCCATTGATAACCTAGATATAGTTTGTATCAAAGATAAAGTAGAAATGTTGTGATTCCACTCTCTCCTCCATTGAGGGGGGACTTTGAGTCCAATTTTTTAAAGGCATGATTAACAATTACCATCTAAATCTTAGTTAAGAACATAAATATTTATTAGTAATTCCATACTTAGTCTTGACCTTAGGTCATGGCGACCATGAATTATATAATTTTTTATTGAGGTAGTGACAATAGTTACAACTCCATTTGTAATGAGTGAGAGGGATTAAACCAAATGAAATTTATCCAAAAGGATGAATTGAATACTGATAGTTAGAGACCATTATAAAAAGTGAATGATGATAGAAAATCCAATCATGAATCAATCCCCGTTCACAATATCTAGGTTTTAATTGAATCCAAGTTTTCAAAAATATTTTGACTACAAAAGTCGATGTAATGTTGACAGGAATATGGAAAATAAGAAAGGTGTGAAATTCAAGTCCTTTTCATATAACTCTACCATATGTGATTCCTAAAGATATTAAATTTCTAAGGTGTCTTCAAGCTTGTATGTTATCAATGGCCCAAGGGAACCTTTAGGAACATGATGGAATCTCATGATTTTTAATTCCAATTAGCCCCATTTTTACAATTCCCTTAGTCTAATTGAAAAGGTCCCAATCCACTCTATGAAATTATTTTTTCCATTTTTAATTTTCCGACAAAAAGTATCGAAGGATATTATCTAGCTTAATGTATGAAAACTTTGAAGGTGACTAAATAATTGTAGAAAAAATGAGCATGGTTGCTAAGAATTTATATCTATAATGAGGGGTGAAGGAGGTAGAGAGAGGGAGGGAGGGTTGGAGGGATGGAGAGGGGAGAAATATCATTTTCAACTTGTCAGATGACATACTTCTAAATATCAACTTTAAATTCTTGGAGGGAAAAGGGGGTGCCTAATTTTTTAACATATGTCTATGTGAAATTCACTTCTAACTTAACTCGTCAAACCATCTAAGTTTAGGACCAAAAGAATTGCTATATAAATCAATTTCCCCCAATGAATGCGATATCTTGAGGCAAGGTAAAATACTAGGATACATTTCATAGTGTTTCGGACAACTTCCTCTCCCTCCAAGATAGTGAGGAAGGATTCATAAAAAAATCCATTGATAAATTAGGAAGGAGAGGAATTGGAAAGAGAGATGCATTTCACAAGTTCTTTCGAAGCATAGTCCCTAACAAATAAAAAATTTCTTCAAGAATAAGAACTTATAGGGAATCCTTTTTGGATGGATTTTAATAAGCCAACATTATCCAACTATTTTCCATTAATATTCAAATAGGTAGAGACATATAAAAAAAGGTTTGGATAGTCTAGATAAATATGGGGCTAAAGACAAGATGGTGTAGCATAACGATGAAAGAACATTATATTCAATCGCAAGCCATATCAAATTTAATCTTACAGATAGATATTTTTGATGGAATATGAGAGTTCACTCCATTCCTTCCTATAAAAAATAATGATATCAAGGATGTACCTTCCTTGAATAAATCCATATTTTTGTGGCATGGTCATAGTAGGATAGTAACTGTTTGATTTTTAAGTACTAGATCTTTGGCAATAATCTTATAGGACACTTTAAGGAGAGTGATAGGCATATAAATAGTAATATGATATAGGTATTTATCTTTGAATATTAACTTTATGTTACCTTCTTTGACAAGTTTTATTAAAGAACCATAATGCAAAGCTTCAATATAGAATTTTTGAAAGTCAAGCTAAACACAATCCCATGAAATTTGGAATAATTCGTAGGGAAATTCATTAACCATTGAGGTTTTTTCATGGGCCATACATTTAACCATTTCCTATATCTTATCAATTTATATTGGTATATCATAGGCCACTTACTGGATAAAGGTGAATTTACAAGGCATTATACTTATATATCTCTATAAAGAAACTTTTCCCTTAGCATTAAAATCCTTCTTGGAACAATTAATTATAATGTTTAAAAAAGGCTTGAAAGATGTCTAATAAAATAGTAATATGATCCATAACTTCCATAAGTTCCTTGATTAATTCGGAAATGAAGTGTTCGACTTCAATCTTTTGGAAATATTCTCTATAGATCTTATATCCAATTATAAGCCAGTGAATTCTAACCTATATTTGAGCACCTTGAGATTGATTAATATCTGCCAATTTATTATTTTGGCATAATACCACAATATCTAGTTGCAATGATTTATTAAGGTGAGATAGATATATCTATTGCGACACCCTATTGAATTCTCAAACTTTGGCAATACTAGCCCATTTTTTGAAGAAGGTAAACTATTTTCCAAAAAACCATTAAAAATGTGGAGGTGTAAATGACATCAACTTCTCATCATTTAATGCAACCTATTTCAATGATAATGTGTGACAAGTTTTCATATCCCTTCAAATGTGCATATGAGTGTGCTAATGCTTCAAATACAAGGTATTGAGATAGAATTAGTTTCTAATTTTTTAATAGGAGTAGTCCACTCAATATGAAGATTAGTGGGTTGATGAATTAAGAGGACACTAACAAGTCTATAAAAAATGAGTAAAGGAAAATGCATTCTCCTTTATGAGCATGTATTTTTGAAAACTAATTGAACACCATATGAAAACTTTGGAAAACATTTTTCCAAGTGAACCATGTTAAGGAAGGCGAGTGTTTGTGGTGGGAATTACTATTATACAACCATTTTTTTTTATATTTATAACCACACTTATATTTCTCTGTGACACCAATATATTGTGAGAAGCACTTATTTTTATTTAAAGAATCTAATAAGTTGAAATAGCCATAATTAACATTTTTATGTGGGAATATCCTTCATGAGCCACCACTAAAGTGTCACTCATTCCACAATATCATTGGAGTTGTATAATTTAACCATACAAGAAACCATTAATCAAAATAAAAAGCTATCTAAATGACACTATTAAATTAATACACCCCTAATATGTCAAACATAAGGAAAAAATAGAGGCTATCAAAGTGACGAAACCACCACATTTTATTTCATAACTCAATACATGTAAGAAGGAGCACGAGGAAAAATCATTTTCACTGCCAATAATAGGGTAGAGCATATATCTTAACCTATTGCCAATACAACACATGTTTATAATTTTTTTTTGATTGTTATCCCCAAGAATATTTTTGGAGGTTGGGTTGGTTAAACCATACATATTACATGAGATTAACTATTTAAGTTCATATTCTCGCCATGTAAAGCACTATAGGAAACTATTCCTAAAAACCTTACACATTGTATAATGTTACTATAATTCCTACACAATTTCCTTCAAACTTCATCTAGGGATGTGATTTGTATACATTACAAAATCTATCATCTTAGAGAAGGATGCAAATTCTTTCCATAATAAAAAATGATAGAATTAAAGAATTTTGAATCACTATTTTCTATAAATGTTGGAATATTCCTAGTTCCTCAAATAATCATTAGGAAAAAAATGGGTTAAAATGAGCCTCCTAGAAAGGGAAGTTGTCTATGAATTAAATTATTAAACAAAAAATAAACAACCTAGAACTACACAAGTTAAGTGAGGGCATATATTTTATAAAAATGGAAAGATAATATTTATCATTACCTTATATATTTAATATTAGTTGTTTATCTCTAAATTCAAACTACCACTTACTGACAATACTACTTTCTAACTTATAATTTTTATTTTAAAAAATACTTAAAGTTTTTGTAAATCTCAAAATCATGTAAATTATTATTATTATTTTTTTAATATAGTATCAAGTCACAAAGCTAGTTTAATCAATTTGTATATTATATTTATATATTTTTAGAATGTTTTTCTTTCTATTGATTAAAAAATACATGAAGTGTGAGTCCATGATAGCACCATTCATCAATGGACTCTCAAAAAAATGTAAAACACTTTATCATGCATAGATGGAATTTTTGTTATTACGAATTTAATTACATTATATTTTGATAAAGAGGATTCAAAAAAATTTATTTTATTTAGTATTGAATTTTATAGACCAATATAATCTAAGCCACATTAACACTTATCATTATTTTTAAGACAACAAATTAATTATATGTAAAATATGTTTTGCATTGGGACACATTGCTGCAAATTGTAAGTTGGCTAAGAACAAGAATGAGAGGAAAATTAAATCTTTGTGGTGGAAGAATGTTGATCCTAGTCACTTGTTTGTCTAACTGGATAGTGTTTCAAACGATGTTTTTGAGCAAAAAATGGATCCTACTCCGGAAAATGTGAAGTGCTTTCCTTCTCCTAATTGGATTGGGCAAGCACCACCCCTTGTTGCTACGTTGGATGCCATTTCCTCTCCTCTAATGACTCAACTTAGTGTTGACAAGGAAAATTTATAAATAATCATTCCGGTTCACAAGGAAAATGTAAATCCCAACAATGATGATGGTTGGACTACTGTGAGGAAGAAAACGAAAAAAACAAGTGTAATTAATCCCCCTAAAATGCATTTAAGATCACATGGGAGGGATCCTTAAAGATGAGGTGTGTTTCATTTGGTGTTTGTTCTTTGTTAGTTTCTCTTAGCCACTGGTAGAGGTTGCTTCTTTTGATCTTCATAGTTATATCTTTTCTCCACTTGTACTTGTGGGTTTTTTGGTCCCCTCTAAAACCAAACTAATTACCTAATATTAAAAGAAATTAATTAATAATTATATGATAAAGTGATATAAAAATTATAATTTGTGGACTTATATTGACTACTTAGTAAAATTTTAATTAACAATTTTTGTGAAAAAGTTTACACAATTTTTAAATTATATAAAATCATTTAATGGTTACTAAATTAATAAGTGTTTTTAAGTGAAATATTAAACTTATTTATTGTATATAAATAAAATAATAAAATAAATATTTATTTTAAGAAATGTAAGAAGAAATTAATTATGTAAAATTATAAATAATTTCTTTATTATTATTATTTTTAGAGAAATTTTAAGTGAGTCACATTTTATTAGGTAATCAATTTTAATTTAATGAAAATTAAAATATCATCCTCATTTATTTATAAAAAATTATAATCATTATATGAGTCACTTTAAAATATTTTTTTATAATTAAAAAAACAATTAAAAAATTTAATTATGCATCCATTCATAATCTAAAAAAATTAGAATAATTATATATATATGTTAACTTCAAAAAAAAATTATAACTAAAAATGCAATTACTAAATTTAATTGGACAATGAAGTGGGAGGTAGAGATAAAGTGTTATGGAGGGGGTAGAGATAAAGGTTGAATACACCCACTATATATTTTTCTTAATTGTTCAGGGATTTAACATGACAATAAATTTCAACCAATTATTATTATAATATAAATTTACCATAAAACTTAGAAGAAAATGTTTAAGTTTTATGTTAGTAATATTTTCCTTTTTATATTATTAAGTTATAATATATTTAATTTTAATTATTAAAATAATTATTATTTATAGTTATATTAATAGATAGAATGTAATTATGTGAGAGGTATTCTACCACTCAATTTTAGAAAATCAAAATAAATAAAGAAAAATAATAAATTTAATTTAACCATGATATTTAAATAGGGATTTTTTAATATGTTAAATTTATTATTTTAAGTTTTGTTAAATTAATATCGATTTAAGTGTATACAAATAATTTTTTCTACATCATTATAATCTAAAGTATTAATAGTATAGATATTTTAGGACACATACATACATACATACATACATACGTACGCACATACATACATACACATAGAAGGTATTAAGATATATATTTTGTTAAGTTGATTTAAGAATCAAATTACTATATATTATACATCTATGTAAAATATTTCGAGAAGTTTGTAGATGCTCCTATTCCACTTTATTCACTTAAGGTGTATTTTACTATCATAAAATATCCTTCATTAAATTTATCTTCTCATTTTTAAAAAATAATTACAAAATTAGGATCTATCTTAATATATAATAAAATAAATAATCAAATTATTCATCAATATAATACATGACAAATCTAAAATATTTATGATATCATGTTTGAGGTCTATTTTACTATCATAAAATACTGTCCATTAAATTTATATTCTTATTTAAAGAAACCAATCACAAAATTATGATATGGTAGAACAAATAATCAAATCATCAATCAATATAATATATAACAAATCCAAAATATCTACCTAAAAAATAATCTCTCTCAAACAAATAAATTTAAAATATCTATACTAATTCTTAAATTAAAAATAAAATTATACAAATTTATAAAGAATAAAGACATAACTAAATTACGTCAAATTTCAGGAGACATACATACATAAATAAATACATATATACATATAGAAAGTATTAAGATATATATTTTGTTAAGTTGATTTAAATATCAAATTACTATATGTTATACATCTATATAAAATATTTCGAGAGGTTTGTAGATGCTCCTATTCTACTTTATTCACTTAAGGTGTATTTTACTATCATAAAATATCCTTCATTAAATTTATCTTCTCAATCTTAAATTAAAATAAAATTCATAAATAAAACCATCCAAATATTTTTTTAAGTGATTATGACATCCACTCTACAAATATATATATAAATTAACAGTTACATTAATTAGTAAAAAATACAATTTTCTAAAGAATAAAGGCAGAACTAAATTACATAAAATTTAAATTAATGTATTAAACTAGGTTGCATAAACAGAAATAGACTATAAATTAATATATTAAAATAGGTTGCATAAACAGAAATAGATTATGAATTAATATATTCAACTTATAGGTTTCATAAACATAATTGAATTGTAAATTAGTATATTAAACCTTATATAATCTATAATCTGTAAGTATTGAAGAATGGTGTGAAAGAAAATACTGTAAGAACAATTCTATGTTATATTCTTACCGATTCATGAAAAATAACAAAATTTCTCATAAAAGTAGACTATCATAGAAAGAAGGGATGTACCAAAGGGAAATTTCCACATGAACAATACACAAAACCCAAATCCATTTTATTCAGACACTGAAAAATTAAATTACCTGATCAGTTTCTTCCATGGCTTCCATGATCACATCAACTGCTTCCACCTCTGCTCTTGTCAGCTTCTTCTTCTTTTTAACCTTCTTCTCTATTATTATATGAAACACAGCTTCTAACAACTAGAATTTATCTAAACATGGTTATGCAGAAAGGAAAAGATGGTTATGCAATAATGTAGTCATATCTGAACTGAAGTAGAAACAATCTGCAGGAGTATTGCATGATAATGGATAATGGATAATGGATAACAGGCCTGCTTGCTTTATAAGCAATGATTTGACGTGGTCCCGTGGATGAGGTAAACCTTCCTTACGTGTCCTCAAGCTAAAGAAGAAGATATATTATTCTGGCCGACATATGTGTTATTTACGCCTTAATATTGCCAACCATGCCCTTTGAATGGAGTCTAAAGTGTGTCCTTGTACAATGGACAAGGGTTGGGTACAATAACAAACATGTCTTTTATTGCTTGGTTGAAGGCGAATATGTTTTTTCTTTAGATTTTTTTCTGTCTTATAATTTCATCTTATAAAACAAATTTATCTAAACTACGTGAAGAGATATTAATCATGAAACACTTCCCATCTAACTATGTAAGAGTAATATAAGTATAATAAAAAAAAGTAACAATTACAAAAATTTATTATAATAAATGTATTTAAATGAAATACACTAATATATATCAATTTCAAGGTTTTTAGGTTTGAATTTTTACATATCTGTTTAATGAAATTTTTTTCTATTCTCACTACGTGATTATGTCAGTGTTTGTTACATGACAGTCAAATGAACGCCAAATTTAATATCAAGAATAAAAGTAAACAATGCACTCCATTACAACCTTACCCATCATTGTAAGAACGCCTCTTGACATAAAAATCATATCCAATTATTTCTAAATATATATTTTATTATTTAAAATTTAGTTACTCACCCTATTTTAATTAAAATTTAAATAAGTTTTGGTTGGATTATTCTATGATTGAAAATCTTGATTTTAAAACATAAACTTCACAACTTAAATAACATATACGTCTTTATTACGTAGAAAACTATTATTTATTGATTCATATCTCAAATAAAATATCTTTATTCATTACATTTTGAAATTATTTTTTTACGATTTAAAAAAAAATCACTTTATTAAAAAATTTAAAATTAAAAAATTACTCTACTAAAAAATCATCATCCTTAACTAAAATGTTCAAATATATCCAATTTGTGTTAATATGAATTTTTTGATGACAAAAATAAGAGAATGAGGATCAAGTCCTAGGTAAACTAAGCACTTGTGTAGGGCTCCAATGATTAGGAGACACCAAATTTATAATTTTTTCATTAGTCAACAACTTACTTCCTATCAATTATTATTATGATTGTAATATATTAATATTAGGCACAATTCATATCATATATAATATAATATTATAGCTTATTCCATGTAAAGTCAATAGTATAGTAGTGTCTTTGTAATGCCCATAAGGAAAATAATTACTTAATGTCACATCTATAGGACTACATTGATATGCCTACCAATGATAATATAATATTAAAACTTATTTTTTGTATTAGCAATATGCTAGTGTCTTTGGTTTGATAAACATTCCTTAGATGGAATTGTTCTTGGCGATTTGCTTAAACTAATTAAAGAATCTATGCATTTGGTATGATTATTTAAGGTGTCTACATTCTTTTGTAAATATTAATTTGAGGGGTCATTTTTAGATTCCTTGCTTTAGATATGATTTATAAGATGCAATAATTTTTTTCATAAATATTTTTAAAAATGATGATACGAAATAAAAACCGGAATCAATTAAAATGTTTTTATAAATTAGGTGGGGGTATTTGGCTTTAAGTATTGCTAGGTTATAGATTGCAATAATGTACATTCAAAATTTATGTGAACAAGTAAACTGAAACATCCTATTTTTTCCATCATGTATTGTATTGTATTGTTTGAAACTTATTTTTAGAAATATTGTTTCCTCTTGCCTACCACATTAGCTAACAACACATCAGTGTAGCTAGAATGACAAAGTTTGTGAATAGGGTATGGGAATTTACTAAGAAAGTATTGAATTTAATAATAATTGTGATATGTGAGAAATCAAAGATAAGAGTCTTGAGATTAATCTTTACATATACATAAGTAAAAGAAGATAAGCTATTTTTTTAGATTCAAAACATACAATTAAATTTTAAAATTATTATTTTTTTAATAAAAAAATTAATATATAAAATGGTGTTATATCGTTGCTTGTATAATAATTAATATGCAAGAAAAAATTCAATGCGTGTATTATTTCAATAAAATAATACTATCATTTTAAGAGGAGTGTTCCTTCATGTCAATATATGATCTGAGTTTTCCTTAGTTAATAGATTATTTTGTGGGAGAATCCCATATTTGCAAGTTAATCACATAAAACTACATGACATTGGGAAACTACATAACATCAAAAAACTATATGATGCTGTGAAATTCCTAAGATGTCAAGAAGCCATGTATGTAACCAAAATGGATGGTCTTTCCTCCCCCATTAGGGTTTAAGATTAACGGTTGTTTACATGGTTTTCTTGTTTTTAGACATTGGAATTATCACGAAGTATTGACATTGTTTCACAAAATAAAAAAATAGGTGTCCAACCTAATCAGTTCCCATTTTCTAGCATAGACCCAACCTATGCCAGATTTGGAGCTTTGAAAAAGGGTACAAACATTTATCAAAGCAATATGGAGAAGGTACTTTTGTCAAATGTTTTAGTTGCACCTACTTGGTAGATATGTATATACAAAATGTGGAATCATACACAAGGCATGTGAAATGTTTGAAAAAAATGGATAAAAGAAATGTGATCTCATGGACTATAATAATGTCCAGTTATGCACACAATGGGTTCATTGAAAAGGACTTGGAAATCGGTCGGGTATGGACATACAAAAAACTATAATGGAAATGGGTTTTTTGTTAGACATTAGTTGCAAATTTTTGTTAAACATTAGTTACAAATTTTTGTTAAATATTAGTTGCAAATTTTGTGATGGATATGCATGTAAACTCTATGGAGTAGGAGCTTTGAATATTGTTTGAGTGACTAATTTTGTTCATTTTTCTTTTATGTAAAAATGTGAAAATATATACAAGGCATGTGAATTGTTTGAAAAAATGCCTTAGAGAGATTTCATTTCATGGAATGCAATGATTTCAACACATAAGGCACAATAAATATTAGAAAAATTCCTCAAATAAATGTGGTCTTATGGACTATTATGATGGTAGGGCATGAAAAAAAATGGATTTGTTGAAAAGGCATAATTGGAAAATTTTAAGTAGAAGAAATTTGAAGGTGTGAAGCCATACTCCACAAATTATGCAAGCATACTCCAAGTCCATGCGAAAATGGAAGCTTCAGAGTAGGATGTGGACATACAATAAATTTTAATGGAGAGGAGATAATTGTTAGACAACGTATTTGTAAATTCCTTGATAGATATGTATGTAAAATGTGCAAGCATACAGAATGACGTATGTGAATTGTTTGATAAAATTCCTCCAAACAATGTTGTTTCATAGACTATTATGACTGCAAGATGTGTACAAAATGGTGTTCTTAACAAGGATTTAAGAATTTTTGAAGCAATTCCTCAAAGAAAGGCGGTCTCATGGAATGCTATTATTGTAGGGTATGCACAAAATGATTTTGTTGAAAATGCCTTGGAAACTTTGAAGTGTGCATGCGAATGGAAGGTGTGAAGCCATACTCCACAACCTTTGACAACATACTCTAGGTCTATGTCTGAATGGGAGCATTAAATGGAAATGGGATTATAGTTATATGTTGTTAATGCAATTGTCCTTATAGATATGTGTGCAAAATAAGGAAGAATACACAAGGCAAAATGAATGTTTGACAAAATTCCTAAAAAAAGTGGTCTCATGGACCGTAATAATTATAGAATATACATTAAAAATGGATTTTATAAGGATGTTCTAAAACCCACTTTTATGAGTATTTTATTAAACTATTTGAAAAAATAGAGCACACGCTAACAATACAAATTTGGTTGTGTGTTATTAGCATATATAGCCATGAAAGTTTAGTGAAGGAGGGTTGTAAATGCTTCTTAGCACAAGTAGTTCTTATCGCATCACACATACAATTGATCATTATGTAAAGCAAGTCAAAATTATAAAACTAAAACTATTTTTTAAAAAAAGATGACTAAAAAAACAAGAAATGTAACCCCACCTCTATTTTTAGTGGGTATTCTCTCCTAATAAAGTAATTGATTCCCCTCCAGAAAAATAATGAAAAACAATATAAAATTAAAAAAAAATTGTTAAAAAAAGGGAGGGCCGAGAAAAACAAAAAATAGGTGTGGAACTCTATAACGCCCCAAATTTTCACATGCAAAAACAACAGTAAAATACTAGGATAATTTTTTTTTGACTTACAATGCTCACTACACAACACCGTAAGGGCTCCAAATACAGAAACTCGATAATGCATACAACACTTGCATAAGTCATCGACTCACATAGACACACGAAAACACCATAGACATGTCGATGTGACACTCTTCCCAATGAATGAATACTAGCAATGACCCAGCCACAAGAAAAGGACTCAAGGATTGGCAAACCCACAACACATCATTTCTTTAATTGAATTTTTGTTATGATCAACATTCCAAGAAAATTATGGTGTAAGGAAAACTTTATCCTTTCTCCATCTATATATTCTTAAGTTCATTCCACATTTTATTTACAGTTCGACCATTTTAAGTTGGCTTTTTATCCTTTACGAAATTTTTCCATAACTTACATACTTATTTGGCATAATTTCAAATTGCATATAAAGTACTTAATTATCTTGTTCTTATGTTAAGAATATGTTTCAAGAACATTTAATCAATGTCTACCTTTTTACCCTTGCAACTCAAGTGAATCTGACTTGATGTCTAGAACACAATATATAAATTTAAGGAGGGTGGTTTAGATTCAAGATATTTTTTTCCCATAAACATTCTTCGATCACGGTATAATTATTTCCCTACCATAGTTGTTATAGTTCAATATCTTGTTGAATTCCATATATATATATATATATATATATATATATATATATATATTCTCGAAGTTTGATCACACCAAGGCAATTCATATTATTTGTAACTCAAGAAAATATTTCATTAAGTTATAAGGACTCCAAGAGTACCCTTAATCCTAACCTCAAATCACGTTTTCAACTTATATGATGTACTCTTACCACACACTATGGTCTCATTATTAGCATTGTCTTGTAAAAGGAGTTACAAAAATATTTGTCTAACATCTTGAAGACGTATAAGATTATAATCCTTGAAGCTACACACAAACCCCAAGTTAACCTCCTAATAAACCGAGGTTTAGATTAATTCTAATTTCACCTAAGGACCTACCCCTCAACTATATATGAGTTTAAGGCGAAAGGACATATTTATGCTAAACCACCTTCAAGAAAATATCAAGGTGTTATGTTGATAGAACCGAAGGTAACACATTTAACTGAGAGGGACTAAGGAATTCATTAACGAGAGTTTAAGACATAGAACAACTATTTCACGATCTCCAATTATGTCGTCTAGATCCAACAAGGACTTTATTCGCTAATGAAGTTAATTTCTAGATCTTATCTCGTAAGACCTGACAATCCAAAAGGATACTA
This sequence comes from Taxus chinensis, assembly GCA_019776745.2. Classification (NCBI taxonomy): domain Eukaryota; kingdom Viridiplantae; phylum Streptophyta; class Pinopsida; order Cupressales; family Taxaceae; genus Taxus; species Taxus chinensis. Next base: position 550,582,128 of record CM034155.1, read on the forward strand.
AGGGGGTATTAGCTCTACTTACCCCACAGATGGTAAGGTAAGGTTACACTAAATAGTCGTTGCTTCGAACAAGGACTCATAAGGTAACTTCCAAGGTGGTCTTGACCACTCAACATGGTGTCAGAACTAAAGAGAGGACATTCTCCTTGCGGTTACCAAAAATAGAAGGAACTACACTCCTGAAAAAAATTGGACCATGTCATTCCTAAAAGATGGGATTCACAACAAGGTCGCTAAACATAACGACTATGATGGTAAACTCCAACTAGGGGTTTTATTTACCTAAACTAGGAGGTTCCATTGAGTGTAAAGTTTAAGTTCATTCTATGGTTTCAATATCTTCTATGGTAAAAAAATCAAACATGAAGACATGTTATGCACAGATCTTATACTAGGGTTGAGTGTTTCGATTAAATCTCTTTATTACATTTACAAGGTAAGAATACAACACAGTAATTAATTAATGGTTTATTGAACACTCAAAGAGCACTACAATGTATTAAATTCAAAATTCATTTACCATATATATATCAAACCCTTTTACCATACATCCTATGAATCAAATTGAAACTATGATTAAATACACATTTCCTAGATGTATCTAAAACTAGCATCTCATACAAATTAGCCAATTTGTAATATAAATTTTCTGTAACATGAAACTACATTATACATATATTCATTTTACAATGAACTATATAAATTACAATGTTAAATAATGAATTACACATCACCTTTTCACCATCATTCTTGCATCCCGCAAAACCATGTGAGGATGAAATCAACGGTAAATCACCTGGCATGGCATCCACCATAAATTTAGCATACTTAACGTTGTTCAGTTTTCTATTTACATATAATAATAATTACACTTTTCATTCCAAAAGGAGAGAATTAGAGAAACCTGTTTATTTCATTTCATTTCACTTCATTTCGTAATCAAGGAGAGAGAAAGAGGATAGGGAAGAGAGAGAGACACCATTTTGTCAAAAAATTTATTTCACACAACAAGTTGCACTATAGAGTTTTCAAACAGTTATTTAAATGTGTCAAAAGTTTCCCTGGTGGTTTGACAACCCGACTGAGGGTCCTACAACTTTTTTTTTTTACATTTTCCTGTTAGCTACAAAAACGTTCAAAATAGGCTTGAGAGGCTAAGAAACCAATTTCAAACGTTGTCTTCCAACGAGAAAACACACCATGGGTAAATTTCTACGTGTATCCTCCTATATACAAAGAGTTCATAGCAACTGACGGAATTTGGAACTCGTGAACGGTTTACGTTTGGCAGCTAATTTTTCGGGGCCATTGGTCATAATTGACCAAGTTGTAAATGAATAAAAGTTAGCTTCGAAGTCTCAGAAAACCATGTCCAAAACTAACGTTCGATGGATGAACATGCAACAAGAAACTTCCTACAAGTTCCCCTATATAAGGAGAATTCACCAAAGTTGATGGAACTGAGAATTGGGAAATGGGTTTTCAAACAACAATGCAGGTTTTCCGAAGCCACCTGTCATTATTGGTCTAGTTTGATCTTGTCAAACTACAACCAGTGGCCTACAAAATGGCTTTTCCAAACTATCACAGAAGAGTGCTTTTTCCCTAAACTTTAGGTTCGAAGAAATTGTCTAGTAAGAACACTAATATGGTTTGTGAAGGTGGACAAGAATTTCCTTTTCTAAGGCCCACATGGCGAGTTCGATACGAAATCCATACTTTTCTATAGTTTGAGTAACTTCGTACAACTTACAAAACAGAGTAACAAGGCTCCTAGATAGGGCATTAAAAATATCATAGACAATGTTCATTTGAGGTTGATCCAAAGATTTAAGGTGACTCCACACATAACAAGGTACATAAAAGAAACTTAACATCTCCATTTTTAGGAATAACGAAGGTTATTTAATGAGTCTTCCAAAAACTGCAAACTCATCTAATTTTAATAGGGAAATGGTCAACATTTTTACTAGGAAGTCAATTTCGTCTTGTCGATAAAATAATATTCTAGCAATTTAGTTGGTTAGGAAGTTTTATAAATCAAATCAGAAGTGAGGGTTTAATTTCATGGTTGTAATACAAAATGACTATTTAAATTCCATAATTTATGACACGACATTTTATTGTTTTAAAATAAAGTTTATCTAAAATAATAAAATGTACTTATTATCCTAATGGTTTAAAATTTTATTTCGTTGCAAATGAAAAAATAAAGAATAAGAATTATGAAAGATAAGGAGAGATGTGTCACATGCCTGAGTAGACGAAGCCGGTCAAATCAGACAAAGTTTCGGTTCAACGATCTTCCTTAAGCATTATGTGCAAACAGATCACGAGCATCTGCAGTGGTTTACCATTGCACCTTTGCTTGAAAACCTCAAGCTTTCCCAACGAACCACATGTTTGCAGTCAAACCATATTGATTAAGCAAGTATGGTTTCCTCAAGGTATTAGGACAATAAAGTTTGGTAGCTTCCTCAAGATAAGCCAACATGACTAAGCATGGTTCTCTATACAAACTCTCATACAAAACATTTGGGTATATGCCATATGACGCACATCTCTCCAGGCATTTGTAAATACAACATTTGACAATGATACCTCAATATTTTATGCTTTGTTGGAAGGTCTTCCCAATGCCCAGAACTCGCAACTGGCATAGGCTCAAGAAAGGCAAGCGAGAGTGAAGTGAAATTTCCATTAAGCTCGTGTATGGATGCCTATAAGTACTAAGCCCAAAAATTACACAGGCAAGGAGGTAACTCTGAGATGCATCTCAAACCCTGACAATGAAACCCATTTGTGTAAACCCAAAGTGAACATTGAAGGCTATGATGCCACATTTATGGAATGCATTCACGTCAAGACATTTGACATGGGAAGATGCAAGCTGGGACCGTTGCAAAAAAATATGCACGTAGCACTTAAAATTCATAATGCACATCCATAGAAAGACCAAGTATTCATGTGAAGTATATCACTACGCTAGACCCAAAACATAAAACCCATTATGGCTGGGCTACGATGGGACTATGCTGCCTGAAACACATAGGAAATCTCAGATTTGCACTCTGCAAAACACAAAGAGCTAGGTTACATAATCTCTGAAATATAATCAGCAACATCCCATTTCATGTAGCCAATGTATTAATGGCTGAGCTAATGAGGCCAGATTGTTGTGAGGCATTGATTCAAACATTTTGAAATGTGTCATGTGTATGCTCTCAAGTTTTGTGTCCATCCCTACCAAAGCATTATAACTACATAGCTTGACCCATAACAACCCGCCATTCTAGGCATAGGCATCAAAATGCAACACTGCATTTAGTTAAAACGAGGAGTTACAATATGCTTGATCGCACATAACATGAGACTCATTCTGCAGCTCAAAAAAAGAACAGAGAAGTTACACCTGATCTGAAAAAAAACACCTCCCTAACAGAAAGGAATTTTTTTATGATATTATGGTGAGGTGACCTTCAAAAAACACTGTTTGAAGTATCAATAAGGCTGAGCGATTATGTTACATGTCAGGAGGAACATGCATTTGCACAAGCCCTCTCTAATCTGCAGGTTTATAGTTTTTTGAATAAATGTTGCCGATTTTCAAGTAAAAATTGAGAGAGTGGATCCCAAATAAAGGTAATGTATAATGGTACAATGAGAAAATGGGCTCTTCTGGTGCTTCGTAAAGAAAGTGGATGGAATCGCTTGCCTTGATCCATCTTTGTGTGCATACACCACTTCATGCAAGACGATACCTCCGTCACTATACTCATCCCAGCAACCTTCTTCAGAGTATCCTCTACGTGAGCTCTCATGAAGGCACCATTATACATGCATCCATTCCACTCCTAGTATTATTGAATCCACAGCCACAATAAACAGGGCTTCAATATAAATGCTTGGTGTTGCATTGCACTTCAAGATTTGCGAAATCTTACATGCTTGGAAAGATTTTAGTCTGAAGGAGTCACTTTACATGTTATTTGACATGATTGGTTTTATCCAAATTTTGCTTTTAATATCTACCAGGGCACTTACAGCTTAAGACCAAGTGATCTTTAAAAATTCCACAGCAACAATTCTTCCAACTGGCTCCTTTTATTCCTTGGAATTAATGCTAATTGTTTGTAATGTTGGCCCAGTTAGGGGTTTCATGTGACTAGTACCACTGTGGATTGAAACAATCAATGTTTTATGCAACTTTATAACAAATAGGGAAAAAGGATAGGTCTAAAACTCCTTGCTTAGGATGGTGATCACTTTCTACCTAGGGTGACACACCAACTCTACTCATCTCTCATTAACCGCCCTCCTATTTTTTTACTTTTCTTGATATAGTACACCTTAGTTACCTCGTGCACTACATATAAATATGCTAACATGATCTGTAATTGTATCTTGGTAAGCCATTTTTGACAAGACCCAGGCATCTTGACTTGCATAAAAAGGTTTTTCATTGTAATATCCTTCAATAGTGGATAGTGTTAGGTCAAAAAAAATTAAAAAATGGGGATTCGGTGTTGGAGTAGACTGTCCATCTAGTACCACTCCATGGCATTAAAAAAAAATCAAGATTTAAATAAGAAAATTGCATCAGATTTATAAACAGAGAAAACTATGACTCCATCATTGAAAAAATATGAACAACACCTACGCTGTTGTAGAGAGGTCACGTGCCCTGAATGATAATTATGTAACGCCTTTCATACTAAAAATAACCCACTTGAGACCCAAGAATAACCTAGGATTAGTTAAGAAAAAAAATTATGGAATAATTTTTTTTGTGTTGTTTAAAAGAGTCTACAACCCAGTTACGAGACAACATTTGTTACAAGCAAGTTTCAAATGCCCAATATACTATTAATAGCTTATAGATTTATTAATATGAAAGCTATATAAAAGATCACAAGGTTCAAACTTAGGGTTAGATTAATCAATTAGGTTAAGAGGGTAATTTCTCACTATAACCACTTTTCTAACAAGATTAAAATATTCAACCTAATTTTTCTCAAAATTAATGCACTCAAAACTTCCCAAAAATAATTAGCGATTAGATAGGAATTTCCTTACCTTTCCAGTGATATAAAGAAGTCCTCTTTAACTCCTCATATCATATATTCTCAACATTATGGGTCAATATAAAGACCTTGGGAGAAAAAACATTTGATCCCAAGAGCGGGTCTACTTGAAAAATAGGGGAGTAAAACTCTTCTCCATATGTTGGCCTATGGGCCGCGGGAGGAAATGTTTTCCCATGCGTGTGTAGGCCATGGGTAGAATATATCTCATAATTGTTGGAATATGCATGTATGTGGGCACATGGTAAGAAATTTTTCCCGTGTAGCGGGCTTGTAGGGCCCATAAAAAAAAACCACGTCGAGACCAAGGGCCAACCTAGGTTGCGGGAAGACAAATTTTTCAGGTTGGCGGAGTAGGGGAGGAATATTTAGATTATTGGCGCTATGGGGTGAATTTTAACTTTGCCTCCGTGCGCCCGTGTTCACACGGCGGGAATTTGCAGAGTGCATTACAAAAATTATAAAATCATGCCAAACACGTAAGCACGTTCTAAGCCAATTTACCCCTAGCACAAATAGCATTATCTTACCTTAAGGTAAAAAGATGGGATAGAAATCCACCCATGCCTCCGCCGGTGCCTCACGACGCCACGTGGAATACGTTCATTAGCTGCGGATCCCAGGTGTGGGAAGAAGTTGACTTTTGAGGTGCTAAGGTGCAAAAGATGGGAAAAGATCCATGGATGAAACAATGCCTCTCTAAGCCACGTGTCAGTCAATGAATGGCTGTGGTTGGGAGGATGACATGGGGAAAACTTAGAATTTTTTCCCGAGCAAAAAATTTATTAATTAAATTTAACAGTTAGAAAATGTTATTGAACAAAATGAAGTGAAAACTTAATTATAAGGCCATAACTTTTAATTAGAAACTCAGTTTTTGGAAAAAAGGACTTTTTTTAAATCTCTCCATGTCCTCTACCAATCAGAAACACTTAAAATTTAATTTTGATACAAGACCCATGTAAAATTTTTCCTGAAAACATTCCGCAAGGAAGTTTGCCAAATGTCAAACATGTAATTTTTAACTTCCCATGAAATTTCTTCCTCAATTCCATCATTCTTCTTCTCTCAACATGTCAATTAGACATGGAGAATTGTTCTTCCATCATAATGGGGATTTTTAAGATGGATTTGGAAGGTGCACGTAACCAATTGCTTTGATTGATCATCCACATATCCAAGAAATACATATTGGCGGCAATTCAACGAAACACCAAGAAAAGACAATAAAACAGTTTGTACGACCCATGTTTGCATGAAGGAGCCTAAGAAATTACGTAGACTTAAGCTGTTAAGGTCCAAGAAGGAATTCGTTTAGGGCATTTTAAAACTTCGCATTTAGAAATTTAAGGTTTTATAATAGTTCCTGGTTGGAACTTCTGACCACTGCACCATTTTTGCCACCAAATATAGTTTTTTTTTTAAATGACAAAACAAAGATTTTACATTTTAAAAGGATCTATTTGCAACATTTTCCTATATTAAAAGTAGTAGAATTCAGTTTCCGCCTCTATATCTATATTTAGTTTTCCAAATCAAACTAGATCAAAACCAAAATGGCAATTCTTCTTGATTTCCAAGATACACATTTTTGGGGAGACATAGTTTGTATTTTCCTCACATGCATTTCCCCTTTCCAAATAGAGGGATTTCAAATGGGTCATTTCACCCCCTCTATATTTTGAGGTGATAAAATAGTTCTAATCTATCTATCTCTCTAATGCAATCTCTCCTATCGGTAAACTTTAGCCAAGATTTCATTCTTTTACAACAGGTGCACAAGTTTCATTGCCAATGGGATTTGCACAATACACATATACAATTAGTGCATCTCTGGAATTCAAAAGCAAAATGTGGCTACCATCTCTTTTACATTATGATGTTACAACTTTCATATTCAATACAACATGGCTTATCCATACACAAAACAATATACGAGTTCATGCTTTTCAAGTGGGAAATGGGTTACAATAAGATTTCTTTTCCACAAGGGTTGTCAAACTATTTTATTTCTTGTTTCTCCTTCTGCTCCATGAATAAGAGCATGTAGTTTTATCATTCTTCCAATTCTGATCACAACAAGGGTGGGGAAAGAGCAATGCTCTCCACCCAACCAATAAATCCAATGACCTTAAGGAGAATCCATCCTTCATCATTGGCATCCAAGCCCCAACTCTTTGTAATAAAAGATGTACTTCAACGAGTTTCATGGCAATAACAGGCTTTAGATGAAACTCACATGAAAAAATTTCACATTTAAAAAAGTCCAAATAGAATATAGTTTGCAACCACATTAAAACATAACAAACAAAACTTACTGGAATTCATCATGCAAGCCAAAGGAGCAAGAAACTATGGGGGATGCTACTTATGCCTCCTAAAGGGGAAATTTGTATCACCACCTGAACAAGTTGCCAAAATATAGTATATCAAAGGCATTGAGAACATGCCGAGCATATGCCACACCAAGTACCCCTTATTCCTCACATTTCCTTATGCTGTCCCCAACCTCTTATGGCACCCCATAACGAGTAAAGAAATGCAAGTTGATTTCTTTGTAAGGTGGAACCAAAATCCCAACTCCCTCCACACTTATACCTTCCCTAGGAGGCACTTATTAGCCTCCCATCAAGAATAAGAACCCCAGTTAGTCTTGCTCCTACACCATAACCTAGGCTCATCTACCCAACCAAAGATTCAAACATGCCAAAACATGTCATCCAAGGAAGAAGTTTTCATAAACATTAAACGAGGAGCATTGTCAAGAGCCAAGATCCTACCTCTCCATGATGGAGTTGAAGCAAAGATATCCAAAACATGTAAGCTGGCACTAGGGATGATACGCCAAGATTTTTCCTCCAAAAATCATACCAAGCACAAGTATTGTGGAATCCCTTTTGAATATTATTCCAAAGGAAGAGCTCCAAAACACCAAAAGACCCGGTCGCCCCAAAAGGAGTTTCCAGCAAGTGAAGCAACAAAAACAAGGCAAGCAATATTGAACTTTCTTTATAGAAGATGGAAGAGAAGAGGATGAGGTGGATCCATGTAGGATGCCACATCACACATCCTCAACCTCAACCAAAAGTCATGATGTGTTCATGATCCAATGCATGTTAAATAGGTGGGTGACAAATGAACTGGATCCTTTGGAGTTAACAATTCAAATCCGCCCACACCCCATAAGGACAAAATTATAATCATGGTAAGAAAAGTCTCAATTGTTACAATTTGTCCTTCTCAAAAATGCATTACACCAAGTCTAATTTTAACCCCCAAACCATAGGGGTTGGTAAGTAAATTGAAGAGGTATGGGACAAGTTTAACTTGTCCCTCAAGCCAAAGGGATCAGAAAGGACAATTTCAAATTTCACAAGAAGGTGGAGCTCTTGTTTCAAACTCAAAATTCAACTTACACATCGCTTACACCATTACTTACACATTCTTACAACACTTTAAATCAAGAGTCCAAGAAGGAGTATTAATTACGGAAGTTTTCTTATGATGAATATTTTAATTAATTAACTTAAGTCGAACATGGTTATCTCACAATATTAACACCACATTAATTAAATAATGAAAGGCAGTAAGTGCAACACATTTAAACACATAAAAAATATTAACAAAAGAACCAAATAAAATAAATACACATAACCCCTTGGTCACATTTAAAGGTGATCCCCCCAATGGGAATCCCTAACATTTCATGCACACACAAAAAAATGTACCATGGTGACCTTGTTGAATTCATCTAGAATTATAATGTGGTTGGTCTCCAATCCCCCGATGTTATGTTGTGATATTTTAACTAATGTAAAACTACATAATACCTCCTTCGGCCTCGTGGCTCAGATCAGAAGGCTCCAAAATAATTTTTTATAATGTCCAAAATCATCTAGATATATGAATCACAACAACATTGACCAACCAACAAGATCATTTTTAATTTTTATCAACAACTATATCATTATCAAATAATCTTTTTTTCTAGGAATCTACTCAGGCAATATCCAGATATCACATGTCCGAACAACACCCATGATGGGAGCCATGTCCTAAGATATATCAACATTTTTAGCAAAAATGGTGCTTTGTTTAGTTGTAAGTCCCATCACCTACTTGATATTGACTGAATAAGACTAGTCAACCATAATCCTTGATCTAACATCTAAATTGCATACTATTTTGCATTCATAAGCACCTCCTGTGATATAATCATGTCTAACAGTGTCCATGGATTATCTAAAACTTGTTTTTATTTGATAATTTTATAGAATATCTTAAATCCTTCCGTATACCAATTTCTCTAACTTAATGATGTATTATGATCCTTATACAAATTATAAAAAATGATAATGTGCTTAGTTTTTATTTTATTTATTTGATGGGAACAAATTATTAATCAAAATTTTAAGAAGGGTGTCTAATTCAATTACTACCTAGGGTGCTCCTAACCTTTGATTCGGTTCTATCTCTTGGCATGTGATACAAAAAGCAAGTCATGTAATAGGAGACTCGAAGTAGAAGTGAATGAGTCCAATACTATGATCAAATGACAAAATCTAGGAAGTCCACAAACCAATTTTTGAACTTGAGGTTAGATCAAGAATTGATTGTGGATACATGCATTGCAGGAGCAAAGACAAGCCAAGACCGAGTTCGTGGAGGTCCTTAGCTCAATTAGTGTAATGAAGACTGGAACCCAAACAAGTCACAAAGGTAAAATCAAGCCAAATGGTGAATGTTTGAGGAAAAGAACTTGATGAGTAGTGTGAATGAAGAAATTTGATAACTCAAGTTTGAGGTGTTACGAAAATTGTAAGAGTTAGAGATACACTCCAAGAAAACCATAAGGGAAAAGAAGCTTGTACCTAACTACAACAAACTACCAATTCCAAAAGAGGGAATCTACTCGAGACATACTTGAAATATATGAGGTTTCCTAATCCTTGCAGTGTAGAAGATCAAGATCACTTTCCTATTTTTAATCACTACTATTGATCAAAGGAGAATGACAACTCTTTGGATGGAGGGATTCCTATTAAAAAATTATTGCACAACCTACTATGAAATCTATAATAAGACATAAGAAAATTTTATATTGCTATCGCTTAATTCTCCAGTACAATGATAATGGTGAAACCACATATTCTGATGGATTAAAAGAGGTAGGATCAATTAATCTATTACTTTCACTTATAAATCCTTGCAGCTAACAAGAAAAAGAAGTGATAGTCTTCTCTTGCACCCGCATGCCAAATCTTTGTGCAACCATGATGGTGATAGATCCCGTGACTCTAACTGCCACAATGGACTTCTGACAAACCTTCACCCACATGCTCATACTCAGTGCAATTCATCAGCTCAATAATGATTAAATTTTGATTGGCACAACCTTAAGTTTGCAAATAAGAAATTTTGAATCAAGTGAATAAACCTACTTCATGGTACAGCCGGAATTATAATTTCATAAAGTGACTTTTGTAGCCACAAAGTTACCTTCAATATATGAAAATTAATGTAACATGTAATTTATGTCTATACTTTTTTCAATGAAATAATAGCGATTTTTCTTTATGTCACCACAATTATGCCTCTCCAAGGTGAATGTTATTGAAAACCTAACTAAGTATTTCCAACTTTTGTAATTATTCAACTTTAAGGGATGTTTAGAGGATCATTTATAAAGTGTCTTGGAGATTGTAGGACACTAATGGTGTCCTATGAGTCTTAAGGCATTGAGGGGTCAAAGCATATAACTGTGTCCCACTTTTTTGTAGTTTTTATACTTTCAGAAAACTATGTCTGACAACCAAAACATGACCAAACACATATAAAATGACCATACATGCATTTTTAAGAGGCTATAAATACCAAGGTGCAGGGCATCCGGAATTTACATGATTTTTTAAATTTTTATAGTATTTTTTAATTATTTATTTACTAGTCAAATTTTATAAATATTTATGGCCACAAAGTGGGACACACTTGTATTGAATTGTGAGTCATATTATCTCTCTCTCTCTCTCTCTCTCTCTATATATATATATATATTCCAATTTCACTTATGTCATTCATATACTCATGGTGATAAAAAGTTGGTTGTGTTTTTAAGCTCTTATTGTCAAATTTAGTTGGCAAAAAAAGTGATTAATAGATAAAGAGTATTATGGTAGAATAAAGTTTCAAATTTAAGTTGGATATATTATTTTATTTGAAAAATAGGAATTAAAGATTTTGTAAAATATTCTAATATAATATTGTAATATAATAATGTAATATTTTAATTAGATATAATTATCAAAGGGCTAATATGACTTTTCACTATCTAAATTTTTAATATTCATTATCAGAATATTCGTAATATTTAATAGATAAAACATAAAATGAAGATTTTTTTTTAAAAAATTGTGAGAATTATTTATTAATGTTTAGAATCACTTTATATAATCTATCATTAAGAAAGATTATATATAAGAATAATAATAAAAAAAAATCTTGATAATTTTAGTTAAAGACATTTGACATCCATAAGAACTAAATTACACATAAAAAATCAAATGTAAAAAATAATTGTTATAAAATATATTAAATATTGTAAATAACTACTTTAAATTCATTGAATGCTCACCATTCCCACATAGCTCAACGCTAAGCCTTCATGTATGTTTAAATTATAAATGTGCTTCCCTATCTTAAAAGCTTGAATTTTTTTTTTTCGTAATAATAATTTTCCCCTTCACATTTTTAATAGCCAATGCCAATTTCTCTTTATTCTCCAATCTTATATTAATAATGCACTTTTTAATCCTCTTTTAAATTGATCAATATTAAAATATACATAATTAATGACTTAAAGATAATAGATTACAATACTTAATATTGTAATATAATTATTTTAGAATTTATTTTACTCATGAGTTAACCCTTTTAAATATCAATATTTTTGAATGAAATTATTTATATAAAAAACTTTAATCTATTTATTTTTATTCAAAAAAAAAAAAAAACATTATGAAAAATATTTCTCTAATTCCAATCATAAGCAAAGCTTTTAATACCACAACTATAAGGCAGCTACCCATATATAATTTCATCCATGTTAAGACTACTTTGACTACCATCCCCTACCCAAAGATATATTGCTTTAGCTATGGATATTCTTTGCTCGGAACTTTACTTATGTTTCGTGTACTTCATAGTATGTGATTCCACAAATCATTCTTATCACAGTCCTTCAAAGGAATTATCAGATTAGGCATATTTAAAGATAGCACTATATTATTATTCTTCCCTTTGTTATTAAGTCACGTAGGTAACCAAATCCTATATTCCATTCCATATACATTGACTCCGGTTTATTTTCATTTTCATTTTCTTTCTTGATTTGATAATAGTTTCCTCATCTTATCTATCACTTCACTTTTGTTAGCCTTAAAATCTAAAAAATGATGATCATAATTAAATAGGTATTTTTTTCTACTTTTCTACCAGATTGAAACAATATTTGGTTAAAGTGTGGTAATTTTATTTAAGCAAATTTTAGTTATATAAGTTGAAAATTGTTTTTTAATTAATTATGTACTATATGGTTAATAACATCTATTTTTGATGTATGAGTAGTTAGTTGTCATTATGTTAGTCTAATTATGTATTTATTAATTATTGGTTCGGTATTGAGTTCTTTGTGTCATTCCATTTTTGACTTGTTTTTTTTATATTTATAACATTTTAAATTTTATGTTGATCATTTATGATCTCACATTCTTTTTATTGGTTATGTATTTTTCTTTTGTTGTCCCTATATAATTTCTTGTATTTATCTTACTTTCTTTTCTTTTCTATACTTTTACTACTTATTATTAACTAATTACTACATCATAATGATAGTAAGGTATATATTTAATCCATATTAATAAGTTCTATTATTTTGTTTATTATTAGGTTGCTATTACCTTATAATAAAAGTTGATAGTTTGTTATATAACATATTGTTCTATATAACAAGTGTCGTTAAATATAACTCATATATTTGTGATTAGATTCATAAATCATTAATCAAATTCTCGATTCTATTTTGGTATCAAAGGGGGGAGTATATTGGGAAGAGTTGAGGAGAGGAAGAATTTAGAGGAGCCTCAATGCACTCAAATTTATTTTCATCCATATATTCAAGCTTTAAGTGACATAATTCAACTCTATTGCAATTTGACATAAATCCTTCTAACATTTAAATATATTTCTATTACATCAAAGAAAATACATAACATTAAATATTAATGATTTTTTTTTTCTACTTTGGAGATTAGGTCTTGGAATAGAGAGGCAACCCAAAAGAAAAAAAGAAACCTGCAAGAACAAGCCATCAAAATTTATACACGGTGATGCCAATACAACCAACATCAAGGTTTTTTCATTTTATTATAAAGTAGAAATAATCTAGGGAAATACTTTTAGAAACATATACATATACTATGTTTTGTAAAGTTCTTAATGAAGCATCAAGTTGTCTCACTTGGGTGGCCAAAATCGTAATTTTCATCTCTCATGTGGATCACTTTAAAAGGGTTAGAGCGAATCCCATATCACCTAAACTACCACGTAAGCCTTAAAAAAGGGTTCAGGTAAATATCCCCTTCACTCAACCCAATTATATATATATATATATATATATATATATATATATAATATTTTTAGAAACATATACATATACTATGTTTTGTAAAGTTCTTAATGAAGCATCAAGTTGTCTCACTTGGGTGGCCAAAATTGTAATTTTCATTTCTCATGTGGATCACTTTAAAAGGGTTAGAGCGAACCCCATATCACCTAAACTACCACGTAAGCCTTAAAAAAGGGTTCAGGTAAATATCCCCTTCACTCAACCCAATTATATATATATATATATATATTGTGTTGTAAAAAAATGACATTTTTTTGCTCTGTCGATAGTCAACCGTGGTTCACCCAAATAGCCTCAACTCAAACAAACTTCACCAAAATCATGTGTTTCCATACATTAGATGCCGCCAACCTCCCAGGTAAGCATTTAAAAAAAAAATCTTTAGGTTTTTATGTGTTTTCAAATGTAGAAATGGGTAGGTGGGGTTTTTAATAATTTAATTTAAAAATTGCTAAAAAGGGGGAAGGGTGGTGGGAGGCAAAATTTTCATTTTTTAAAATTGAAGGATATATATACTCATTTTTAGTGTATTTTTAATCATTTTATATACTAATTATCATGAATCCTTCTAGTTTCAACAACCTACATGAAAAAAACACATTTTAAAATTGATAAACTAGAAAATAGTTAACATACAACTATTTGCAATACCAACAACATGCTGTGAAAACATAAATTAACTGAACTTACAAAATACAAACAAACTTGAAAATTTTCAACCCATTCAAGAATGTGTAACATTTATAGATTTATGGAGGAGTTGAAATTTAATGTCAATGGAATTGTGGGGTATAAGGAGGTTGTGGGGTTGTTTCTACATAAAAAGTTATTAGGAGGGTATGTTGTCCACTTACAAAGGAAAAACTAAGACCCTTGGTTACTATGTGCATATATGCACTTGTAATCTTTATGCTCCTTTGATTTATCCTAGATTAATAGCTTCCGAGAAGAAGTATCCAAATAATGATCACACATATTTACTTTATTCAAATGTTATAAAGAAGAATTAGAAACTTACAATTGGTCAAACCATACACCTATGTTTCACTTTTACCCTATTTTTAAGCCAGAAAAATATTCCATACAAACAAAACTTACCAAACATATATAATATATGATCAAACATTATTTTTAGGATCTTAAATATACAAAGAGACAATATATCTATAAGTTTTCTAAAACGTAAAATTTTGCTAAGTATTTTTTAGGATTTATTTTGTGGCTAGTTTTAAAAATACTTTTGGCCACCTAGTGGGACACAATATTATGCTTTTACCATATGATGAGGCCTATATAGGCCTCAACATTACCTATGCAGATATTTCTGACTATTTCAGGCAAGGGTGGGGTAGAATATGATATAGGAGTGTATATCGTCATGAAAATGTGTTGAGAGATTGCAACCCTTTCTTATAGGGTTTTATGATATAAAAAACACTGATGATAGATTTATAAACACATATACTTGTTGTTAGTCCATATTTAGTTGTATTTCAATACTTGGTCTCTTCATTGCATTTATTAACCACTTATAGAAATGCTCACATCAGTCATAAGAAATCCACTTCAAATTGTTTTGTTAAATTTCATGCTTATTGAACCAATGCTTGATATTGTTAATTATTCCCTTTGTTATTAAGGTCACGTAGTTAGGTAACCAAATCATATATTCCATTCCATATTGATTTTCAAATAGTTTCTTCATCTTAACTATCACCTCACTTTTTTTAGTTTTAAAAATATAAAATGATTATCATAATTAGGTAGGTTAAATGGGAGTCAAATGTTGGATCCTAAATTCATTTTCTACGATAATGAAACAATATGTAGTCAAAGTGGGACTTTTATTCAATCAAACTATGGTTTTTAAAAGTTGAAAAAACATTTGTTTATTAATTATGTAATATAATACATGGTTAATACTTTTATAGAGACCTAATTTTAATATAGGATTAGTTCATTACTATAGTGTTAGTGTATTTTAGTATTTATCAATACATGGTCTATGCTAGGTTTTATAGGTGTGATTTATTTGTGTTGTTTGTCTTTCAACTTGATTTTTTTCATGTTTCAAACAAATTTAACATTTTTTTTTTTATCATTTATGACTTTAACTTCTTCTTATGGATTCCAAATTCTTCTTCGTGTTTTTTCATTATGTTTTTATAATTTATGTGATTTCCTTGATTTTATTTTATTTTATCCTACCTTTCCTACTTATTATTCACTAGTTATTACATCATAATTATAATAAAATAGATAGATATTTAATCTATGTTAATATGTGATATTATTTCAGTTGTTATTAGTTGTTATCACCTATAGATATATTTTTTATCTTGTTACAATATATTGTTGTATGTAATAATTGTTGCTAAATATAACTTATATATTTGTAATTAGATTCATAAATAATTAATAAATTTCATTATTCTATTTTGGTATGAAAGTGGGGTTTATATTACGAAGATTCATAAATAATTAATAAATTTCATTATTCTATTACGGTATGAAAGTGGGGTTTATATTGAAGAGAGGAAGAATTTAGAATATAAGAATTGAGGAGGGCCCAAGAAAAATCCACAACGCAAGAATCCACATAAATTACTCAGATGAGAGAAAGAGATTCACCAACAAAATCACATTATATGTTTCCTTTATTTTAATACAATGTGCTTTTTTTGGTGAATCTCTTTCTCTCATATGAGTAATTTATGTAGATGTTTGCGTTACAGAGTTTTCTTGGGCCCTCCTCAATTCTTATATGGCATCAGATATGGATATGCAATCTCCATCTCATAATTTTCTTAGATCTAGTTTTTAATTCAAATTTATTTACATGATTTGTTACATATCTTATGAAGAAGAGTTTCTTGAAGGGATATATACTCTTTTTCCATTTTAAAGAATTTGGTGGATCTCAAATTCCTTTGGAGGAATTTTGAGATGTGGATATCTACACCTTCATTAATTACATAATTACCATGCCTTTTTCCAATCCCCTAATCATTTTTTGAGCCATTCCCCATTGTGGATTTTCAAAATTACCTAATGGGCATTTTTTGTGCTAAACTTACTTTTATAGGTTTTTTTGGGTTTTTCTTTATAGAAAAGTCGAAAAATTATGGGTATGATCCAATATTTTATAAAGTCTTTAATAAAAATACAAATTATTTTTAAAAATGTATGTTTTTAGATATTTTAGTGATTTTCTACATGTTTTTTTGAAAGTTTAGATCTACAGGGAAAACAAGGAGCAACATAGACAAGAGTCACTTTTAAAACTTTTCCCTATATAAACATGGTATTAAACTATGTTTTTTAGATTCCTCTCTTCAAGATATTTCCAAAAAAAATTGGTTTGAGACAAACAAAGCACCGAGGCACCTGAGGCATTCATTTGAAGAAGGATTCATTTTAAGAAGACCCCTCTGAAAAATTACTTTCGAATCATTGGCCAATCTCATAAATCAACTTTCAAATCATTGGCGAATTTCTAAAAAAATGTTTTGTGGCAATGGTGATTTCACAGAGCATTGTTCCCCCTATTTTTTGCAATTTTGGCCGGGCAGGTTGGACGTGCGAGTTGGATGGGTGGGTTGGATGAAGGTTGGATGGTCAATGGTTGGATGATCAATGGTTGGATGGGTGAGTTGGACCTGTGGGTTGAACGAGCGGGTTGGACAGGTGGGTTGGACAGGTGGGTTAGACGGGTGGGTTGGATGGGTGGGTTGGACGGGTGGGGGTTGGATGGGTAGGTTGGATAGATAGGAGTTAGATGGGTAGGGGTTGGATGAGACAGGGATGGATGGGCAATGGTTGGTCAGGTGGGCTGGACGGGTGAGGAGTTGGACATGGTGGGTTGGACGGGAGAGTTAGACAGGTGGGTTGGACGAATGAGGGGTTGGATTGCATGGGTTGGACGTTAATACCAATGAATTTAATGTTCATTAATGATACCCCTGGGCCCTATAAATACCATTTCAAGGTTCATTTTTTCACTTTTATACGTAAATTTCCAGTGCTCTGAGCTCTCCAATTTTACACCCAAATTTTATTTCTCCCAAATTTTAGCAATGGCCAATACCACATATATTCCTAAACCCAAATTTCAATACAAAAACCTTATGTGCCCACAAATTTCATCTCTACTAAAAGCAAAATACGCTCCAAAGGATTGGCAAAAAAAATTAGAATTTTTCGGGCTTGTGAACATGCTCCAATTCGACACTGATACATCAGTCCTTGATTACCTACTCGCCTCTTATAATGAAAATGATGGAAAATTTTACGTTCTTATCGTGCATCTGAAACATTGTCAAATTTATTTTTCTATTGAACTCAAGGACGTGCATCGGTTAAATGGTTTACCTTTCAAAAATAAGCCGCCTATTAATACAAAGGCTGTCCTTATAGACGAAGACAAAAAGTTATTGGAGTCTCATTACGATGTACAGGTTGATGGTAAGTTTATTATTTTCAAATGATTTTTTTCTTAACATTACTCGACCACACAAAGGATCTAATGCTTCTTTTTTATAAATTTAACTCCTCTTAATCATTCATCAAGAGGCCTTCTTCTAAAAGGTATTACAAACAAATTCTTTATTGCAGTTGCTTCACTTTTTTAGGCCAGGATTGTATTACAGGGCAGATTTGCAGACATTCCGCATTGGGAAGTTCAGTATTTATTACGGAAACTAGCAAGTCAACAATTTTATTGTGAAATTCCCACTAAAACAACCCACTTGAGACCCAAGAAACAACCTAGGATTAGTTAGGAAAATTATGGAATAATTGTTTTTTGTGTTAAGAGTGTCTACAACCATGTTACAAGGCAAAAAAATGTCACTGGAAAGTTCCAAAACAATTATAATTTACTAGAACATAATTTTATTTTATTAACAATTATCATAGCTCACAAGGTCCAAAATTTAGGTTTTAAAAGGTTCAACTAGGTTTAGAGGGTAATTCCTCACCATACCCACTCCCTAACAGGCTTGAATATTCAACTCAATTTTTCTCACACTTAATGCATTCAAAATTTCTCTAAATCATTTCCATCGGATAGGAAATTTTCTCACCTTTCCATTTATATAAAGAAGTCCTCCTAAATCCTTATAGAACTCAAGTTATAGGCTGGCGGGCATTGGGGTGAAAATTTTCCCCCAAGAGCTGGCCTGCGGGCCCAGGGATGAAACTTTTCCCAAAAAGGCTCACCGACCTATAACTTGAGTTCTATAAGAGGTTAGGAGGACTTATTTATATCAATGGAAAGGTGAGGAAATTTTCTATCCAATGTGAATGATTTAGGGAAATTTTGAATGTGTTAAGTGTGAGAAAAATTGAGTTGAAGCTTCAAGCCTATTAAGGAGTGGGTATGGTGAGGAATTACCCTCTGAACCTAGTTGAACCTTTTGGACCTTGTGACCTATGATAATTGTTAATAAAAGAAAAGTATGTTCTAGTAAATTAGAATTGTTCTGGAACTTGCTAGTGATAGATGTTGCCTTGTAACATGGTTGTAGACACTCTTAACACAAAAAATTATTCCATAATTTTCCTAACTAATCCTAGGTTGTTTCTTGGGTCTCAAGTGGGTTGTTTTAGTGGGCATCTCACTTGGTATCAGAGCAGTGGTTCAAAAGCTTGGACCATTGGGCACACTAGAAAACTTGAGATATGAAACTTAAACCTATCACACTTTTAAATCTAGAAAACAACTTAGCTTCGAAATTATATATTTTAGTAAACATGGAAATTGAAAAAAACTTAGAAAAATGAACTAACTCTCACCTTGGTCTGTGCAGGAGGAGAAAACGTGATGAGGGGAATTTTCACACAGATCAGGGTGTAGCAACCATCCTACCCTAGATTTTACAGACTCTTCAGGATGTTAATGCCGCTCTACGTGGAGGATCAGTAGGAGCGCATGCAGCCAGACATGATTGGGAGCCATCTGTTGATGCTCAGGCATCTCCTCAACCCAGCGAGGATCATGGAGGAGAGAAATCCCATACAGAGTCAGCCAGGGTAGAGTCACCACAGAGGGGATAAGGTGACCAAGTTTTAGAGCATAAAGAGAGGTCTTAGAGCCCTAGGCTTGGGGATGAGCATATAGAGAGGCCTAGAGGCCATCAAACCATAGCTGTAGATCACATTAGGTAGATCCTGAAGCTTTGACCCTCACATTATTTTGGTGACATAGGTGGATTCTAGGAAGAGGCCTGGCTAGTGAGCTTGAGCGGTTGCTTCAAGATTTGTCCTTGTTCTACCAACATGAAAGCTGGTGTTGCGATCCATCTACTAAGGGATGGAGCAGGAGTATGGTGGAGGATAGAGGAGAAGAAGCTCCATGTCGATTTTGAGACTGTTACCTGGGAGCTCTTTGAGGAGCATTTTCGGAGTAGATATTTGTCACAGAGGTTCATACAACAGTGGATAGATGAGTTTCATGACCTCCGACAGACATCTCTTTAAGTAGCAGAGTATGAGAATAGATTTCTAGATCTACTCCAGTATGTTGAGTATATACGGGATTAGCACGCGCAGATTCACAGGTTCATCCGAGGCCTGAATCTAGACATTGGAGGTGCATTACGGATCCATTGTCCACAGACATTAGCTGAGGCTGTCGAGAAGGCCTATATATCAGAGGAGACTCGGGGGAAGACCTAACAGGCTAGAGACCGAGTTCAGAGCCGCATATAACAGATGCAAGACAATAGATTAAGGGGGTCAGTACCTCCTCCTCATGGTGTCCAGAGTTCTTCACAGTCATCATTTAGACCCCAGTAGCAGTAGCAGCAACAGTCCCGCCCACCTGATAAACCTCCACAGAGAGCTGATGCATAGAGAGGTCGGATTATGGTGCCTTCTCCTAGGGGTCCCATCAGGACACAGGGTGGACCTAGAGCTTAGTCAGTGGGAGCTCGCTAGTAGAGACCTCAACAGACCGCAGCCGGATCATCATGATCCACACCACAGACTTCCTGAGCACCTATTGAAGGTGCTACTCATTGGGGAGGATCATGCGGTTATTTTGGTTATGGTTTTACTAGAAATTTTTGGAGAGATTGCCCACAGAACCCTAATAACAAGGGTAAGACACAAATCTCTGAGCCGACTATTGGTGACGTGGGACGAAGCCACAAGATTTATGTAATGATTGAGAACCACCAGGATGAGTATCAGAGTACAGTCATTGAGACTACAAGTAGCATTGGGGGTATTCCTAACTTCATCTTATTTGATTTTGGTTCTTTCGATTCTTTCATTGCACCATCTTTAGTAGAGCGATGCAGGCTGGTGGTAGTTAGGTAGGGTCATAGTTGGGACATTGAGATGGCTTATGGATCCAAGATCTCTATAGAATCCTTAGTTAAGGAGTGTGTAGAGGATTTGGGACCTTTCACCACTACCTCAGATTTCCGTATCCTTCCTTTGGGCTCGTATGGAGTCATTTTGGGTATGTATTGGTTATCTGCACATAGGGCTAGGATGGATCGTTACCACAAGACTATATCTTGTGTAGATGATCTATGAGTGGAGTCAGTGATTTTAGGGGTCAGGAGACCCATTTCTATTCGCACCATCTCCACTATGCAGCTTAAGCAGTGTGTGTGACGGGGTTTTTAGATGTATGCTATTACAGTTAGTGATAGATCAAAGGATGGGACTAGTGGACCATCGCTAGATGATCATCCCATTTTGAGAGAGTTTACAGATGTCTTCCCAGGGGAGCTACCAAGGTTACCACCCCCACATGAGATATATTTTCATATAGATATGGTTCCGGGAGTAGAGCCTATCTCATGAGCACCTTATCGCATGACCACCCCAGAGCTCTGTGAGCTCAAATTACAGCTTGAGGGCCTTTTGGAGAAAGGCCTTATCCATCCTAGTGTATCCCCTTAGGGTGCATCGGTGATATTTGTGAAGAAGAAGGATGGATCCTTGCGGTTGTGTATTGATTACCACCAATTGAATAAGGTAACGATCAAGAATCGTTATCCCCTTCCACATATTGATGACTTGTTTGATCAGATGAAGGGAGCCACAATTTTCTCTAAGATTGATCTTAAGTCAGGCTATCATCAACTGAGGATTTCAGAGGTAGATATTCTTAAGACTGCCTTCTGTACGAGATATGGCCACTATGAGTTCATAGTGGTGCCTTTTGGTTTGACTAATGCCCCCACAGTGTTTATGAGTTTGATGAATAGGGTATTCAGGACCTTATATCACTTCGTGCCCATCTTCCTTGATGACATATTGATTTACTCATGTATGTGTGAGGAGCATAAGGGCACCTTCGCCAGGTTCTTCAGTGTCTTTGGGAGTAGTAGCTTTACGGGAACTTGGAGAAGTGCGCATTCTTTCAGAAAAAGGAGCAGTATTTGGGTCATATCATTTCTGGGGAAGGTATCGCCGTCGATCCTTCCAAGATTAGAGCCATTATGGATTGGCCAACACCCACTTTTGTGATGGAGGTGCGCAACTTCATGGGATTAGCAAGGTACTACCAGATATTTGTTCAAGACTTCTCTCGTATTGCACACCCCATCACCTCCCTTCAGAGGAAAGGGAAGAATTTTGTTTGGTCAGACAGATGTGAGCAAGGCTTCAGGACACTGAAGGAATGTCTCACTACAACACCTATTATTATAGTGTCGTATCCTCAGGGTGAGTTTTTCATTTGCACAGATGCTTCCTTAGCAAGGCTTGGAGGTGTGTTGATGCAAGAGGGCAGAGTAGTGGCTTTTGAGTCTCACAAACTCAAAGGTTAGGAGCTTGATTATTTGACTCATGATCTTGAGCTTGCAGTAGTTGTGCATGCTTTGGTTTGAGTGAGACATTTTCTGCTTGGTTGGAGATTCACACTCAGGAAAAATCACTTGATTCTTTGCCACCTCTTCACGCATCCCAATCTCAATGCTCGTTAGTGGTGTTGGATGGAGTTGCTTTGTGAGTATGATATGGAGATAGAGCATGTGAAGGGGAAGGAGAATGTGGTGTTAGAAGCTCTCAGCAGATGGAGACATGTGGCTATGGCCACCTTAGTGAGCACAGATTTGTGGAGCAAGATTCTTTAGCAGCTTCCTCTTGACAACTTCTACATTGCGGTTCGAGCAGAGATCGAGTCTCAGAGACCCCTCGAGGGGAAGTTTGATGATTTTTCCTTAGAGACAGATGGTCTTCTCAGGTAAAGAGGCCAGATTTATGTTCCTAGAGATGGAGGCTTGAGGTAGGACATCTTGGCAGAGGCACATAGTGAACCCTATTCAGCCCATCGCAGGGTGAAGAAGATGCACGCCACCTTGTGACAGTTGTTTCCTTGTAATATGGTTGTAAACACTCTTAACATAAAACAATATTATTCCATAATTTTCTTAACTAATCCTAGGTTTTTTCTTGGGTCTCAAGTGGGTTGTTTTAGTGGGCATCACAGATTGGTGCAGTTATTTGTCCAACAGAATAAAATCAGATATCTCCCATGCCCGAAAAGCTAATCAAACTGATAAATCGAGGACTTTATTCTCTTGTTGCAATTTTATTCTTGCTTCCTATAATGAAGCATACTATGATATGACACATCATAAGATTCCTACTGAAATCAATGAGAAAATGATTGGTCTTGGTCTCAAAGAACAACATGTAATAGTTACTTTTACTGTTTACTTGTTATAATGATTTCAATTTCAATACTTTAAATAAAATAATAATTGTGTGATTTTATTTTACAGAGGAAAAATATAGTTGCAACATCTCATAAGAAGGCAATTGCTAGAGGTAAATCCCCTCCAGAGGTCTCTACTGATTCTGACATGGATTCAACAGAATCAACACCAGTAAGACCTCATCAAAAGTGACCTAGGGGGTCGATATGCACAACATTTTTACCATCACATTTAACTACATGTATGAATAATGAAGTTATCTTTTTATATAAATTACAAATTCAAACAATTACTATAGATTATGTATTCTAATATTTCTACTGATCTTTTCTACATGTATTGTATTAAAAAACTACTGAGTTTGATGATGAAGATCAAACTCATTCTGGGTGTGGAGATCAAAATGTCACAATTGTGTCTCCGTCTATGCAAGGTATATTGTATGGTAGTTTGATTTGCATGTTTTGTTTCCTTACAATTTTTTAGCATTTACAAAGCCCAACCATTATATTCTAACATTTTTTTGTTTGCTTCATACAGGTAATATGGCTTTAGGTCATGTTCTACTTGCAAGGAGGCCACCAATTCCTCCAACACGTCAAGTACAAACACAAAGGAGGACTTTAGGAAATAATATTAGGATTCCTGTAGAGTCAGCAGGAACAGTTCATCCTGCTACAACTGAATTTCCTGGACTATCACTAGGTGGTGTTTTAAGTGTAACAACCACACAACTTTTCAACAACATTGCCCTTGACGAGGAGTATTTAGGTTTCAATAGTGGAAATGCAGACAAGAGTAACTATTTTGACATCCTCGTTATGATTCAATCTACTCCGCCTCAACAAAAAAAATGTGCATGGAATACAGGGGTAGTGACTCTTTTCCTCCCCCAAGGGATGCTCCACAAACAAATGATGAAAAAACACATTTTATATTAGAAAATCTGATATCAGATAGTATGGGGGAAACAATTCAAGAGGTTGTAATGTCTGATGTGGATTTGGTGCGGTCTTGGGAGAGGAGAGCAAAAATTTGGATAAAAGAAACAAATACAAGATACCATAATCATGCTCAAAGGCATTCATTGTTCACTACCGTAGAGAGCCTACCGGCATGGCATGTTTTTTTGCTAAACAAAGCTCAATTAGGGACGATTTCATGTAGTAATGATTACAATGATGAAATCATAGACATAATGCTAAACAGGTTAGAGAATCTCAATGTTGAAGCACATGCTTACTACAAAAAATGGTCTAAAGACAAGACTAATGTTTTAATAGCAAATGTAGAAAAAGAGAAAGATGTTGTGAGTGGGCATTTAATTTTACATGAAAAACTAAAAATTATTTGATATTATAACCACTGCAATATATTTTTTGATATTATCTGATAGAATAAAAATTTAATATTTCTATTTCGCATGCAAAATATGAAAATTTAAAGAAAGAAGTAGCTATTTTTGAAGCACATTTGAAGAATGCCCGCAAAAGCTTGAATTATTTTATATGTAGTTGAAGGAAAAACTCAATGTTATTAATAAACAAAATAATACATTGATAAGGATAATAAAGGAGCTAAGATGGATCTAGAAGTCTTACTGAATGAAAAGACATATGTAGATGCAACACTTTTGTCTGTAGGAGATGTAGCGAGGGAGGAGCTGAATATACTAGAAAATATCAACACTGCAATAGGAGATCTTCAAGCATCAGGAGTTATTCCTCCATCTCTTACATAGGAAAAAGAAAAACCTTCACCTGCATCATAAAATTTGATAAGTTAGTAAAGTTCACCACGTGACAGGTGTGTTGTCACAATTCCGACACTGGCGTATGAATTAAAAGATAGTGGCCAACCCTTTTTTATTTTTTATTCTATGTGGCAGACGTAAGGACAACTATGATTTTGAATCATAGGAAGAAAAGAGGATGACCTCGTAATGTGTCCTTATATGACAAAACTTGTCCGGAAGCTTTGATATGTTATTACAACCCTTTTTTGAATTGTATTGGCCAAAAATGCTTTATGAATTTGTACTTTTTTCATAAAGTAATCTGCCACATGAGAAATCAATTTCAAAAGAACTTTGGAAGTTAGAATTGTATAATGTTACTATATATTAATACAAACTATGTTTCTTTTCTATTGTTTACGTAAATGTTGCTTAAATTTACACTATTTTGTTTCTTTACATTTCTAAATTGTTACAGATGTAAAATAAATAAATTAATAGATATAAAAGATGAATGTGTCCTTATTTCAGTCTGAATTTGAAAACCAAACATAAAAAAACAAATGGCATAATTGAAACATATAATGACATTATTCCAATGGCGAAGGATCAAATAATGACAAATATAATATTGCATTTATTGAAAGTTGTAATCATTGAATGAAGTACATAATTAGTCTCAATAATGTATAGAATAAATGAAATCTATGTGAATTAGAATAGTCCTGCAACAACACTTTCATTTGTGTCTTGGAAATCAACTGTAGCATGATTTGTGGATGTGTCTCGATCCCCTAGGTCATGCAGAATATTACTTACTCCTCTTTTGTCTACTAGTGAATTCCACAATGCCAGTGTTCTATCATAAGGAAAATACTCCACTGAGTAACTCGATATATACAATCTGAGACAAATTTCTAGATTCCTATCCAATCTATTATGAACTTTTGACTTTAAAAAGGATAGTGCACTGAAAACCCTCTCATCTACCACAGAACCCAGAATCATTGTTTGACAGAGCTCATACAACTTAATATAATCACTCAAATATTCACTTAGAATACGACTAGAACATATATCCTTCCAAATACTTTTCATGGCACTGTAATCCTATGGGTTTTGTAGAAGCTGAACTTGTCGTATCATTGTATCAAAAAAATCCATTGAATCTGAACTAAGTAGTTTTCTTTCCAAAATTCATTTTATAGAAACTCCATTTATCTCTTCTGTCTTACAGAAGTGATCAGTAAGATCACCAATGTTTTTGAAAAATAAAGGATTGATAGATGTATAAGGTTTGCCTCCAGAAAAATTCTAGAACTGTGGATTTACAAATCCCATTGATTCAAGTATTTTATCATTTTTGAATCTTTCTCGGATCTCTTTAGCTAAAAATTTAGAGATCTTTCTCAACTTATTCCTAGTTTTGATTAATACTGCATCATATAAATTTCTTGTCACTTTTACTTCTTCTATTTATGAGTTAGCCATATCAATTATTTTTTGGTATGTATGAAGTGGAATCTCTTTTCCATGTGTTGTTACACATAGATGATCATTTATATTGTACTTTAAGAAGCACCTAGAATTTTTCAAATTTGTCAACGCATTCCAGTTTTCAAAAGCAACACCCTGAAAACTCCCATCAGAAATATATAAACTTTCTAGACTCTAGCAAACACGTCTTCTGAGTCTTATAAAATCTGTAATGTAGAAAGACTGATATTGAGCATGCTTCATTAAAATATTAAGCTCCCTCAACATTGGCAAAATACCGCAAAGTGTGAGTAAATTTTCTATGTGAGTTAGAAAGCACAATAGATCTTTAGCTTTATCTACATCCTTGCAGTATTTAAACATAAATCATGTCAGTGAAGGCTATTCATCATATATTCTACAGGTAGGTTCTTACATAGATATCCATCTGGTATCTACATCTTTGAGAATTTTTTTTCCCTCTATTAGTCCAATAGAAAATTTTTGAAATTCTGAAAATATCTTAGGACTCTAAGAATAATAGGCAAGGATATCACGTATCAATTCCTCCACTTTAGCTACATTTTCAAATGTGCTCACAATTTTGTAGGTGAGATTCATTCTGTGAGACATGCAGTGGACAACAACCATATATAGAGCAATAGTTGTCTGAATTCTAACACACATACCATTTTTGGCTCCATGCATTACAGCTGCACCATCGGTTTCGACACAAACTAATTTTGTTGCAATGGAAAAGTCATCCATTCCAGCGATATCCTTTAGATTTGACACCACCAATTCATAAATATTTTTAGAATTGCAATTCTCTGTCATTTTATGAATTAATAAGAGGTGTGGAGTCCTCATTTCATTAACAAATGTGTAAACATGAATACATATCCATGAAGTATTATCAACTGCAGTAACCTCATCTAAAGAAAGGGAAATATACTTTGCCTTTTGAACACATAGTTTCAGATCCTCCTCTACTAAAGATAAACATTTTGCAATCTCCCAGCCGTTGGTATCTGACCAATGAGATTGAGGAGCGTTCTTTGAACCAATAAATTGATACAACATTTTATTTTCTCTGAAATCTGACATCGGTCTTCCCCTTTTCATTATATGAAATAAGACTGCAAATTGAATACCCTTTGCTTGCATTTCTTCCTCCATAGCTTTGCTCAATTTTTCTACCATGGTCCCACCTTTTTCATTTACACATTTGATATGTTTTTGTTCCTTTTCATACTCTTCTACGTATTTGACATGTAGACAATATTTTGCATCTATCCATTTATGTGTTCTGACTATGCTGCCATCCTTAAGGTTTTGGGAAATGTATATTTTCCCACAATGTTTTTCAATTGTGTCTAGTTTGAGCTACATCGTGTGATCCTTCCCCTGTTTCCAACCACATATTTTGCATCGACATTGTGTTGGAACATCATTACAATTTTCAGTGTACACAGGTTCAATAAAAGGATATTTTGTAGCCCATTCGAACTGGAATTTCCTTCTAATTGTCCAATTTGCCATCTTTCTTCTAACATATTTTCCTTTTTTCTCCTTGGGATTCAACTTCTGCATCTAGGCTGTTAGCAGAAATATTTTGAATCTCATGTCTCCTTTTTCTAGAAATAGACCTTGGAGTAGAAGCTTCCTCTGCTGGTGTATCCTGAGAGTTCGATGAATTTTCTTGTACTTTTATTTCATCAAGGGACGAAATGTTTTCCTCAACATATATTGGATCATCAATATCTATAAATTGATTATTCTATGAAGGAATTTCTGAAAACGTCTGCAAATAATTTTATAAAATTTTTACTTATATAGTATTAATCTTATCTATAGTTAAATTTTTACAGAGTATAAATGTCAAAGAGTTCCAAGAACAGTATCATAAACATAATTATTAAATTTTATAGATAAAATAACCTATAAATAACACTTGCCACATACCGATATTTTCAGTTGAAGTAGAAACTGACTTCATTTTTTGTGATTTTCCAAAATAGCCAAGCAAAGTATTGGCACCCTTTTTTAAATTTGCTGAATTTGTAATCTTCTTTCTCTGATTTCTAGTATCCATGACTGCTTACTGCTTAGGCCCTTAGGGGTGGCTCTTATGTTCCAAGGCTCTGAGAATGGATGGTAAATGGTTAGATGGCTATAGGGTTGGACGGTTTAGAGGTTGGACGGTTAGGGGTTGGATGACAAGGGGTTGGATGACTTAGGGTTGGATGGCTAGGGGTTGGATGCTAGGGGTTGGATGGCTCAGGTTGGATGTAACAGAGTTGGACGGTTCAGATTGCAGAGTTAGTCGGATCAAGGCTAGACGGCTCTTAGAGTTGGATGGTTCAGATTTCAGACTTCAGTGTTTGGCGGCTGAGGATTTTCTTATGTTTAATTCAGCGAATATGCGCACAATATGATTCGAAATGGTGGCGAATTAAATTCATAAGCTCTTATATATGTGTAAAATCTAGGCAAAAGGAATAGTATAAGGGACATGTTGGCCGAATTTTTTCAGTGAATAAGTCATCTCTGAACAACATAATATTCGCCATTTCAAATTTCCATAATCCTCGATTTTTCGCGAGTTTACAAAAATTTGCCACTAAAATTTTCCCTGGTTTGAAGTTTCATCACAATTCTAGTGAATTCTGCATGCTGTAGAAATTTAGCCCTTAGTCTACCATACAACGACCATCTATCCCCTATGACCTATGATTAGCCCTTTGTCCTACTATATAACCACTTACTTGGCATTTTTAACCCCCAAGGGACATACTTTCACCATTAAGCCCTTTTTTGGAGTACATTTCTTCCAGGGATCACAATTTTTTGATCTGTGAAGCCTGGGAAGATGCTTTTTTTTTCAAATTTCCCATTTTATCATGATCAAAACAATGGTGATGTCATTTTCCTTGATAAACACAATGGCGATGTCATATTTGCATTGGGGCCTGCCTTGTTAACTAAAATGGTCCAATATCCAATTTGTGTTAATATGAAATTTTTGATGAAAAAAATAAGACAACGGGATTAAGTCCTAGGTAAACTAGCTAGTTGCCTAGGGACTCTAACAATTAACAAACACAAAATTTATAATTGTTTTCATTAGTCAATAAATTACTTCAGATTAAACCATAAGAAAAATAATTACTTCAGTGTCAAATTTATAGGACTAGATTTACAATGCATACCAATGATAATATAATAAGTTCTTTGATTAAACATGCCTTAGATGGAATTATTCTTGGTGAGTTGTTTAAACTAATTAAAGAATATATGCATTTGCTATGATTATTTAAGGTGTCTACATTCTTGGTAAACATCAATTTTAGGGGTCATTTTTAGATTCTTTCCTTTAGATATGATTTATTAAATGCAATAATTTTTTTCATAAATATTATTAGAAAATGATGATACTAAATAAAAAACAAAATTCAATATAATTTTTTTTACAAATTAGGTGGGGGGTATTTGGCTTTAAGTATTGCATAGGGCACTCAAGATTCTTAATCTAACCCTGGAGTAACTTGCTTTCATTGAGTGAATGTAAATGTTTATGAGAGTTAAAGAAATATATTTTTTATTAGTAGGTTATAGATTGGAATAATGTACATTTAAAATTTATATGAACAAGTAAATTGAAACATCCAATTTTTTCCATCATGTATTGTATTGTTTGAAACTTATTTTTAGAAAGACTGTTTCCCCTTGCCTACCACATTAGCTAACAACACATATTGTAGTTAGATTGACAATATTTGTCAATAGTGTATGGGAATTTACTAAGAAAGTATTGAAATAAATAATAATCTTGATATGTGAGAAATAAAAGATAAGAGTATTGACATTAATACGTATGCATAAGTAAAAGAAGATAAACTAATTTTTTATATTCAAAACATACAATTAAATTTCAATTTATTTTTATTTTTTTATAAAAAATTAATATATTAAATTCTTTTATATTGTTGCTAGTATAATAATGAATATGCAAGAAAACATTCAGTGTGTGTGTGTGTTCTTTTCAGTAAAATAATAATATTATTTTAAGAGGAGTTTTCCTAAGGAACTTTTCCTTCACCACTTGGTCATGCTTTAGTCTAAAAATAGACTCGTACTATACATAAGATGCATGCTCTAAAACTCACCCTTCTCTATATTTAGACTCAAGCCTATGATTCTTCAAAACTGGTCTACTTTCTTCTGGACGCTCTATTTCCGTCCCATGCACTATAAATCCATGCATTACTTTTATCTATAATTAGTCTTGCATGCTTTTGTCCTATTATCGCTTAATTCTTATCCAATATTTTTCTATTCCCGTCTTGCTTCGTGATCAAGTCATCTTTGCTTTCCAATAAATCATCACCTGTCATACCCAGATGTGCTTGTCTTCTCTTGCTCCTGCACGCCAAATATTTTTCCATCCTCTTTCATACTTCCGCGCACAACTCCTATGCACTTCTCAACCTTCATGCACATCTCATACTTAGTCAATTTATCAGCGCACCAATGATTAAATTTTAATGACAATATGAATGAATTTAAGTTTTCATATGATAAATTTGGAATAAATAAATAAATCTAGCTATGGTAAGAGGGAACTAAATTGGATAAAGCTTTTGTAGCCACAAATTTTAACCACAATTTATGAAAATTAAATCAACATTAATTTATGTCTATAATTGTTTTCAATGAAATAATAATATATATTTTTTATTATTGAAAATTCCCCTTTCCATGATGAATATTATTTAAAAACTATTAATTATTTAAATAAATAATATTCAACTTAAAAACATTTTTTAGGATCATTTTAAAATATTAGAAAACAACATAGTAACTATTTGAGAAAATAATAATATCTGTACCCAACGCAAATAATTAAAAAAATACAATTTACCAAACACAATTTCAAATCTCATGGAAATTCAAGTGGATTGAATTATGAGTCATGTTAGTTATATATATATAATATATAACCAATTTCAATTATGTCATTTATATATGTATATCTATTATCCAATTTTCCATGGTGATAAAATGTTGGTTGTGTTTTTGAAATGTTATTATCAAATTTAGTTGGTGAAAAAAGGTGATTAATAGATAAAGAGTATTATGGTAGGATAAAATTTCAAGTTTAAGTTGGATATATTATTTTATTTGAAAAAATGGGAATTAAAGATTTTATAAAATATTGTAATATAATAATGTAATATTTTAATTAGATATAATTATTAAAGTGTTAAATAACTTTTCACTTTCTAAATTTTTAATATTTATTATCAAAGTATTAGTAATATTTAATAGATAAAACATAAAATAAAGAAAAATATTTTTAATGTGAGAATTATTTATTGATGTTTAGAATCACTTTATATAATCTACCATTAAGAAAAATTATATATAAAAATAACAAAATTAAATTCTTTATAATTTTAATTAAAAACATTTGACGTCCATAAGAACTAAATTACACATAAAAAATTAAATATAAAAATAATTATTATAAAATATTGTAAATAACTACCTTGAATTTATTGAATGCTCACCATTCTTGTCTCCAAACATGGCTCAATGCTAAGCCTTCATGTGTGTTTAAATTATGAATTTGCTTCCCTATCTTAAAAGTTTCATTTTTTTTGTTAAAATGATTTTCCCTTTCACATTTTATTAATGATATACACATCTAATGGATTAAAGATAATAGGTTACAATGCTTAATATTGTAATATAATTATTTTACAATTTATTTTATTCATTATTTAACCCTTTTAAATATCAAATTTTTTATATAAAAAATTAATCTTTTTTTTTTTAATTCAAAAATAAGAAGCGACATCGAATAAAAGTTCTCAATTTTTTTTTTTTTGAAAAATATTTATAATTTCTTTGTTAAACAAAACTTTTAGTACCACAAATATAAGACAACTATCCATATATAATTTCATCCTTATTAGAATCTACTTTAATTACCATCCTTTACCCAAAAATAATAAATTACAATACTTAATATTGTAATAGAATTATTTTACAATTTATTTTATTCATTACTTAACCCTTTTAAATATCAATATTTTTAAATAAAATTATTTATATAAAAAACTTTAATCTATTTATTTTTATTCAAAAATACTTTTTGAAAAATATTTCTCTAATTTCGTTGTTAAACAAAACTTTTAATACCACAACTATAAAACAACTACCCATATATAATTTCATCCTTGGTAGAGACTACCCATAAATAACTACTTTGATTACCATCCAAAAACCCAAAGATATATGCATATTCTTTGCTTGGAACTGAACTTATGTTTCGTGTACTTCACTCTTATCACTCTTATCACTTTCCTTCAAAGGAATGATCAGATTAGGCATATGAAAAGATAGCTCTCACTTTTCTTCCTTAGCCATTATGAAATTCTTACCCTTCTTTTTGTTGCTGCTTTCACTTTTTCCATTTTGTTTGGCACTTCCTCGTTTTTATTTGTCCACAAAAGTTGAGACTTCCCAAGTATATTGACTTGTTCAAGAAAGTTTGATGCCTCTCCTCTATTGTTTGTTAAAGTTCATGCTTCCTTCCAATACCTAATCCTATATTATTATTCTTCCCTTTGTTATTAAGTCGCATAGGTAACCAAATCCTATATTCCGGTTTATTTTTCTTTTTCATTTTCTATCTTGATTTTATAATAGCTTCCTCATCTTATCTATCACTTCACTTTTGTTTTTCAATTATGCTCTTATCTTATCTAAATGTAAAATTATGATCATAATTGAATACCTTAAAAGAGGAGTCAACTCTTAATTGAATACCTTAAAGAGGAGTCAACTGTTTTCATTTTCTACTAGATTTAAACAATATTTAGTTAAAGTGGGACAATTTTATTCAAGCAGCTTTTTAGTTATAAAATTTGAAAATCATTTTTTAATTAATTATGCAATATATAGTTAATAATATCTATTTTTGATATATGATTAGTTAGTTGTTATAGTACTAGTGTAATTATGTATTTATTAATCATTGATAGAAGTTAATTTTTTATAGGTACTAAGTTCTTTGTGTCGTTTGATTTCTGATTCATTTCTTTTATGTTTATGATATTTTAAACTTTGTGTTGATTATTTACGACCTCACATTCTTTTTATCCATTATGTAGTCTTCTTCATGTTGTCCCTATATGATTTCTTTAATTTCTATAATTTTGTTTTGTTTTCCCTACCTTTACTACTTATTATTAACTAGTTATTACATCATAATAATAGTAAGGTAGATATTTAATCCATATTAATAGGTTATATATTATTTTGTTTGTTATTAGGTTGCTATCATCTTATAATAAAAGTTGACAGCTTGTTATAATGCAACATATTATTTTATGCAACAATTATTATTAAATATAACTCATGTATATATTTGTAATTAGATTCATAAATCATTAATCAAATTCTTGATTCTATTTTAGTATCAAAGGGGGGAGTATATTAGCCCCCCCTCTATATATATAGAGCTAACGAGAGATAATAAGTGGAGCAATGGACCAATGAAGGATAGGATGTTGTTGGATACCACCAATGATTCGAGCACTGCGCCAGATAGTTTAGGGGAGGGGGTCATTGGTTGGTTGGTTGGTTGGTGAGAATTTATATAGGGCATGCAGCCTGTCGGCATGATAGATTCTCGATATGGCGCCCCTCCCTCCCCCTCCAGATTCAAGAATGCAGGGGGGGGGGGGGCGCAGGGCTCGACCCACCCATAGATAGGGATAGGGGCCCTCTCTAGATATGGATATTGTCCAGGCCTCGACCCACCCATAGATAGGGATAGACTGTGATACCCACTTACTAATAATACTACATTATCCAAACATGAAGCCCATACTAAAGCACAGAAAATATTTTGGATCGTGTATGAGACACCATGATACAATTGTATCACATCTCCAGTTCCACATCTATATAGAGATAGAGACCCCTAACCTATATACATGAGTCGTAGTCCCCACCCAAACCCTATCTATATATGGCACTCTCACGAGCACTCTGACCCTCTCCTGATGAGCTACTCTATATATATGGGAGAGGGAGAGGCCCCCAATATATAGATAGGATGCCCATATAGAGCGGGGGGGGGGGGGTACTTGAATTACGATACAATTCATAAGCTGATGTCCCCCGGTAACCACGACTCATACAATTTTGGTTATAGGGTCAACTAGATGGAAGGTTTCTCTAGACTGGATGGAACTAGACTGGACGAAAGCATATTAGGTTACTATCTATATATAGGGACTCAAGGACTCCGATAGCTTACTATTCCTATAAGATATTATCTCTCTATATAGGGGAGGGGCCCCCCCTCCTCCCCCAACCATTTCTCTAGAATCTCTCTATATGGGACTGTCTGCGGAGACTCAGACTCTATATAACCCAGAGATAGAGCTGATCCGAGCCGAGATATAGAGAATACCGAGCCCTTCTCAACCCTCGATCGATCTGGGGGGAGCTGAGATAAGATATAATAGAGAGGGGGTTCCCTCTCCCCCAGCTCAAGCTATTCACTTCTCGTATTGAAAAATCAATAGGTGACATAATTCGATGGATCATTCATGCCCATAGATATAGATATATTCTACAATTTATCCCCCAACCCCAACTCTAATGGATAGATATCTCCCAACCCTATAGATATACAGGACAATGAAGTACCTCAAGGGACTGGGGACCACCTTTCCGCTCGAGTTATGGATAGGGCTAGAGCATAGAGTGCCATCTAGAGTGCTGGGCCATGAAATATAGATATGGCCTACCCC
This sequence comes from Taxus chinensis, assembly GCA_019776745.2. Classification (NCBI taxonomy): domain Eukaryota; kingdom Viridiplantae; phylum Streptophyta; class Pinopsida; order Cupressales; family Taxaceae; genus Taxus; species Taxus chinensis. Next base: position 550,617,620 of record CM034155.1, read on the forward strand.
GACCATATTCTCTATATGGGGTAATCCTCGTTACTACTGTTGAAGCCAAGGGGAGGGGGAGAGATAGGGAAGGGGAAAGTGTGGTTAGTTAGTTCCCCTCCCCTTGGTGGCCGGTTAATCCATAGATGGTTCAATGCTTTTCGAGGTCTTGATCGCAAGTAAGCCATAGTTTGACTAACTCTCCAGCAGGATTTATCCTTGGCTTTTGGGCATGCACCATATCCTATCTATATATGGGGTGAGGTCATGTACTCTAACTATCGTATCAATAGGGGATTTCTATGACCTACCTACCTACACCTACCTATTGAAAAGGCCCTTTCCTTGGGAGGGGCAGTAAAGAAACCACCGAATGCCCACTTTAATCAACCACTATCTGTCTGGATGATCATGTACCAAGTGAGTGTCTCTCATTGTATCATGTAGAGAATATATACCATTGATGCCGCCATATAGAATCTAGTGATCTTTGAGTGAGTTTCTTGAGTGTATCCCATCTCTGCCCCGCTCCCCAATACAATAAGAGTACTCTAATCAAGCCTTCCAAGAAATCCCCCTATATATAGTTATGGAGGGCCTCCTATCTAGAATTTATATGGAAACCAATTATCTATATAATCCCGATGTCCTATTATAGAGTTGCTAGTTCCAACGTCAGAATGGATGGGATGGGTCATGGGTTCGGAGAGAGATATAGAGGGAGATCTAGTTAGTTGTGAGCTATTGGGAAATCCATAGATAGGAGATGGGATATCTAGTTAGTAGTGATGGGGAAGTCAGAGATAGGAGTGCCATATATCTCTATAGGGGCCATGCCCATTCCCATTAATTGTAGGCCAGACTAAGCAACGCCCACCTCTCTAGTAATTCTATTATGGTTGCCAAAAGATAAAAATACCTACCTCCCAAGAGAAATAATTTTTAATTCATCTTATTCAATTCCAAACCCCCATCATAGGGAGAGTTGCGACTATTAGATATTGATGCAAATGACATAGAGGAAATATTTTTTAGATTTAATTGAAATAAAGGGGAGTAGGGAATCAATTTATTGATTTTGATGATCCTAAACTTGTTTAGGATATTTGTGTTAGGTTATGGAGCCTATTTTCATGTGTGAAAGTGTTGCAGACTGTACACTAAGAGTACTATACACTTTCCACAGTTGTCTCTCTGGAGAATTTTTTTTTCCTCGAAAAAATGTGCCCAATATACCAGTAAACATGCTTTTCTCATATGGGTAGGATTTTGACCCATAGGTTTATGGGACAGTTTTGGCCCATGGTTTTCATACCCATGGTTTTAAAAAATTACTTAAGTAGTTGTCTACCTATGTGGTTTTGTGCATATGGTAGGGATTATGTAACATTGCAGATGTTTCTGAATTCGTGTGTGAATTCTGTAGAGTTATTTGAGCATAGCTCCGAACAAATTTGGGTATTATATTAAGAGAGTGGTGGCTTGTAATAAAATATGAGCAAGTGATTCTTAGTGGACGTAGCCCAAATTGGGTGAACCATGTTAATTTAATGTCTCTTTGTGCTATGTTATTTTATTCTACACTTTTATTTGAGATCTGTAATATTTTCTACTTATTAGTTTCTACTGTTGTGATTCTATGAGGGATCATTCCACATATTTTATCCCTTATTTCCTAACAAATTGACCTAGGAATATATACAGTGGGCAGCGGAGTCCTCTATATCGATCTATATGTGCCTACAAATCTAGTTATAGCTTCACCTACAATAGATAGGAAAAATACCCAAAGGGACAAAATTCTATTTACTGTGGATGAAATTCCCTTCCCTATATCCCCAAAAGGCCAAAGACCTCCCCCTTCCCTATAACCAACCTGAAAGGGATACCCATCCCCTCTAACCTCAAAGGGATGCCCCTCCCCTCTCCTATATTATATAGATTATATCAAGCTCTCTGTCTTTGGGGGGTATCCTCAGAATGTAGGAGTGGGGCTCTTCCTTTTGGGGCATCCCACCTCCTACTTTCTGATAGGCCCCCCTTAACTTGGGCCTTAGAATCCTAGCCCAACCCAATCGTAGAGCTGGCCATAGATTTGGGCTGGTATCGGTACTGGTCCTAGTACTAGTACTAGTACCGACCCAGCGTGAGCGTAGAGATGGCCATAGATTTTTTGCTGGTACTAGTAGGCCTTTCAGGAAAGGGCACCCTTCAGAACTAGTACTGTACTAGTAATAGTCCTGGTACTAGTACTGGGCTCTGACATGTCCCTCAGGAAGAGTAGCATGAAGCTCATAGATGTTGATAAAGAGGAATGAGTCTAGGGTTAATATCTTGTGTTCAGATAGAGATATAGAGTTCAGATAGGGGCTCTCAATTTTTTCCCTCTATTTTTACAAGCACCTATTTGTAAGTATTACGTCAAGATCATGCGAGTGCCTCCAATGCACTTAAATCCATTTTCATCCATACATTCAAGCTTTAAGTGACATAATTCAACTCTATTGCAATTTGGCATAAAGTCATTCTAACATTTAAATATATTTCTATTACATAAGAGAAAATGCAACCAATATTAAATATCTATGAGTATTTTATTTAATTTGGAGACTCGATTTAGAATAGAGAGGTAACCCAAAAGAAAAAATAGCAACCAACAAGAATAAGCCATCAAAAGTCATACAAGGTGATGCCAATACAACCAACATCAAGTTTTTCTCATTTTATTATAAAGTTTCTTGCTTTAAATAATCTAGGGAAATGTTTTTGAAAACATATACATATATTATGTTTTGTAAATTTCTTAATGTATCATGAATTTGTGTTTCACTTGGGTGGCCAAAATCATAATTTTTTATCTCTCATGTGGATCACTTTACAAGGGTTAGAGAAAACCCCATATCAACTAAACTACCTTGTAAGCCTTAAAAATAGGTTTGGGTAAATATTCCCTTCACTTGATCGAGTTCTATATATATGTTGTGTTGTCAAAAAATGACATTTTTTTCTCAGTTGACAATCAACAGTGGTTCACTTGAATAGTCTTTACTAAAAAAACCCTCACCAAGATCATGTGTTTCCATACATTGGATGCTTCCAGCCTTTAAGGTAAGAATTTTTAAATTTTTTTCCTTAGGTTTTTGTGTTTTCAAATGCATAAATGGGTAGGTGGAGTTTTTAATAATTTAATTAAAAATTTCTAAAAATGGGAAGGGTGGGGGGAGGTAGAATTTTCATTTTTAAAAATTGAAGGATATATATTCATTTTAAGTGTATTTTAAATCATAATTTATATATTGATTATCATGAATCCTCCTTGTTTTTGTTGGTGTAAGGTATTTTCCTATTCTTCTTGAGGCATTTCCCACCTCACTTTGTGATTCATCTCACTTAGGTGAGATCATAGGTCTTTAGGAGTTATATGACATATTCCATCATAGAATCATCCATTGTCATATGTGTCATTTGTGTCATAGGAGCCACATTCCATCTTGGGAATTGTAATTCCTCTTTCCCTCATGGAGGAAATGATTGTACAGGCATGGGAGTTACACAAAACTCCCACATGTACCCTCTTTTTGATCTATGAGAATGAGCAAACCTTTTTTTTCCCATGCATGATTCCCGTTGTTCAATTTTACACTTTTTGATTACTTGGAGCTTGTTGGTTTCCGTTGCAATGTAACTTTTTTGATGTGCATAGGTTTCTGTTTGATCCTTGCAGAATAATGGTATCAAAGATGTGATTCTATAAATGTGTACTCACATTCATTGTTGTTGAATACTTCTAAGTTTTTTTATCGCTTCTCATGCAAGTTTTAATAATGTTTAGATCATGTTATATCTGGATTAACATATCTTGTTTTTGGAGGTATTTATGGTTGTAGGTTTTATTGGTAATATTTTAAAATTTTAGTTTTTTGAAATTATTTTCCTGTTTCCTACTCTTGTCTTCCTCCTCCATGTTGCCCTACTCCACCCAACTCTTCCCCATCTCGATGGAGCCCCCTCTTGGTTCGGTGAGTGTAATGTCCCCTTTTCAATAATAATAATAGTTAATTTTATTACCTTGAGAGTGATTTTTATCATTTGAAATTAGAGGGTAATATTATTAATTATTATAATAAGAGGAGAAAATAATAATTATTACTAAAGCTAAACTTTGGCATTCAATTTAATAATAAAGTGGTAATAAATAAGGTCGGCAAGAGGGAAAAATAAAAGGCACCACAAAGGTGTTTTAAGTGATTTTTGAATGAAGTTTCCCTCCTAAAGTGATTTTCTCCATTTGGAGAGAGGACTATAAATACAAATTAAGTTCTCCAATATGGGCATGCAGATTTGATAAATTGATATTTCCTCATGCTTGAAGAAAGGGATGTATGCCTAATGGTTCATTGTTGTCTGAAGCCCTTTTGTGTTGCTGTTAGAATATTTTTTCCTGTTTTTGATTGGAGATATTTGTATTGTTGTTTGAAGACTTCATTTGTTGAAGGATTTTACTTTTGTACTTCATTATTTCTCCCTCCCTAGGGAAATGACTAGTTTTGTACTTTTGAGTGTTATTTGGGTAGTGATTTGGCTATTCAAAAATTGTAACTCCTTGATCTCTTGATAGCCAATGATTTATTGATGAAGTTGTGTTTTGGTTTGTGTGTGATAAATATCATATTTGAGTTATCTTGTGCAAATGTAAGGGTTTCCAAGTGGTGCACACTCCCTTGGGGTGTTTTTACATGCACAATCAACCCTAATTGTGATGGGTGAAATACTAGGAGGGCCATTTCTACAGTTTAGGTATAAACTGGGTTTATTCTGATTTTACATTCATAAAATTCATATATAACCCCAATATCTGAAGTTTGAAGTGATTTACATGGTTGGTTGAGTGGGAATTAATTTAATAATTTTACAGCAGTCTAGGGTTTGTTTATTTAATTATTTTCAAATGTTTATAATCAGATTGTTGTTAATTTTAGTGTGCCCGTGCCATTTCTAATTTAATCCACTTACCTCCACTACTTTCTAACTCAACTCTGGGTTAAGAATAGTAGACATTGGAATACTTCAGGAGAATTTTCATAAAGGTTTCATTGAATTTGGGTGAATATTGAAATACCCTAATTTGGGGACATTATAGTGGTATCAGAGCATCGTTTTTCAACACATGTGAGGTTTTGTGTTGCAGATCTAGTACCTAGATAATGAAGTAGAACCAAGTTTCATTTTTTTATGGCACTAATAATATTTATGCTAGATATTGGTTGGAGAAATTTAAAACATATTTGTGAGGGAATATTATGTGTCAGGATGATGCCCTCATGCTAGTCTCTATATACTTGAATGAAATGTCACATAAGTAGTGGCATCATTTGTTGAAGACCTAAGGGTTTGAATTCATTTTCTCCTTTGAATATTTCACACTTGAAGGTTCCTAGAAAGGTTCGATGTGCCAAATTGCAAGGATGAGCAAGGTTAAAATCCCTCATTAATTAAAAAAAATTCTTTTCCTTATAATGATTGCATGCATGTTAGTGAAGTGACAAGAGGGGAAATCAAGGAGTCTACACCAAAAGTGGAATAAGATTCAGATCTAAAAAATTAAGGAAGGGAGTTTGGTGGTTGAAGAACCAATTCTTAATATGGATGTTGATACTCACCTTACTGTCCTTTCCAAGATAGAAATTCAAAAGGAGCATGAAAAGGGTGTTAGCCCTATATCAGAACTTTCTGATTCAACTAATCGGGGTAGATAAAATGATGAAATTTTAAGGTATGAAGAGGTTGGTTTATGGTTGCATAATTTTCCATTTCATATTTATTTTCCTCATGAGGAACATATAAGAGATGGAGATAAAATGAGGATTTTTGGGCTGCAAAGCGAGGCAAGAAGAATATTTAGTTCAAAATCACTTGCATATGAACTCTAAGGTATGGGATCCATGTAATTTTTCACATTCTAGAAAGGTTATAAATTATGATTTTGTGATATTTATGAATGATTTCATGAGAATAAGTGAAATTCAAAAATTATTTGTGGTGAACATGAGTAGTGGCAAACATGATTTGACCTTAGGAGATCTAGGTGCAAGAGACAAAAGTACCTTCCAAGGTACTAATGAAAAATTTATTCTTGATGGACTCTCTATGGCATCCACTACATGTAAGCTACTTAGTTTTATTTTCACTCAATTTATTTTTGATAACATTACTTGGGCTAATGCATGTGAGGAAAAGATTGATGTTACATGGGTAAACGGTTGGTGGCTAGACAATGTGCATGATAGGATAAACATCTTCCACTCGCATATGCTTTTTGGGTTAGCATACAGAAAGGGACATATGAGATATAGGGATAAAGATGTTGTTTGGGAAAAAGAGGGGTGCATGAAAATGAATTACAATATGATCACAAAACATGGAGAAGAGAGCTAGCCTAGTATTATAGACTTTAGTAAACATAATGAAGTGCATGATTATTTTTCTTTGCTACTTAGTATGGATTGTTTTGACATGCTCTGGATATCATGGTTTAAAGGTTAGGATCAAATTATCATTCAAGGGGAAAAATGATTCCTTACATGTGTGATTTTTCACTCTCCTACATGCATTTTTGTTTGGACTAATATATGTATGCTTGGTATGGAGAAAGAAGAGGATAATTTTTACTTCATATTTGCTACTCCTTATTATATGATTGAAACATACAAAGTTTGGGAAATGTATCACATCATATATTCCATTGCTTCTCACATTTTTGATGGATGTATGAAGATAATTCAGAATAACCATGGTTGTTTGGACCCTGTGCTAGTGGCCATAACAAGTACAATGTTGTTCCCAAGCACATGGTTCTGAAACAAGGTATGTAAATTTGTTTCTAAGTCAATTAAAACCCTTACAACTCAATTTTTATGTCCAAAAATTCAATATAATAGCATGGAAAGTAAGGTAAGGATTTTGCATAATGTTTGGCATGAAAGGATTCCTTATGTAAGAACATCGGATGCAAAGTATTCGTTGTCTGGTGAATGTTACAATCATGATAAAACCATCTCATAGTTAGTTTTACACTCTTTTCCAAAGAAGATAGCTTGCATGATTTTGGAGAGGAAAATGGGGAGAATAGGCCATGGTCCCAAGGACTCTATATGGATTGTTGGTCATTACGTGACTTCTGTTTTTTGCATTCCCAGTTTGTGTTGTTCACTAGTTGCTGTCACAAGGGAAAATATGGATAAGGGGAAGTTACATCTTCCACGTCTTAGCATTTTCATGTTATTTGAGAAAATTTCTAGTGAGTTATCAACCATCATGAACCTCAAAATAAGTACCAAAATAACACACTATAACCAAGGTATGATTTTGTTACTAATTCCATATGATGACATGAAATAATTTTACATGGGGGGATAACATAACTTGGTGATTGTTATTCTATACATTTTAAGTTTGATCCTCATTTACTTAATACCTCCATGGTTGTATTTTGGCACTTGGGAGATGTTCTTTCCACCCCTTATAAACTGGGAGGTGTTTTTTGCAAGTGAAAGTGGATTTCCAACCACCAATATCATAAGTTTGCATAAGATCATACATTGTTAAAGCCATGACACAATGACACTCTCTATTTCACATGTTGCAATATCAATGTTTCTTTTAGAAAAAAATAATTTGAAAAGCTTGAGGATGTCTCATTGGTATAAAATGTCACTGGCAGGAATTCTTTAGTGGGGAACACTAATTTTTTTTTGGAAGTTTAATACCATGAAAAGATAGAGACAAAAGCATGGGGGAAACAATAAATTTGGGTTTTTATACTACCATCATCCCCATTTCCAGCCACCTCATGATTTCATTTTCTCTGATACAAGTGGGCTCATAGGTACCTTCAATCATGAAAAATAATTATTTTTGGTTTGGGGTTGTTAACATGGTATTTTTACTCCTTGCATGGTTGTTTTCATTGGTCAACTTGTTGAATGTTGCAAGATGTTGGGTTGGTACTAGATGTATCACTTTCATGTTGGTTTCCATAAAAATTATATGTTTAAGGATGTTGTTATCATTTGTGAACAACAAAAAAGTGACACCATGTAAAGGGGGAATATTGATGGAAATAGATGGAGGAAGGGTTCAACTAAAATGTCCCTTCATGGTAGCCACCAAGGTATCGAGTTGGGTGAATTTCTAAGGGTTATATGGTTGTTATGAATTATTTCCATCCCACCCACAATCTTCTTGGTATCATATGAGGAGTGGGATTCACAATATGATCATATATTTAAGGCATGATGAAGGAGAGACAAAAGTGTTGCTAAAATTTCATGTTTTTTCTAACATGTTTGCTTCATGTGTAGGATCAATAAAAATAAAGAAGGTTGCCAAAATTTTGATTTGGCCAAAATACAGTAGAATCCAAAGCTTATGTTGGCAAGAGATCTATCATTTAACTGGCACCGGATCAAGGCTTTGGGAGAACTACATCATTCCTACTCTCTTGGATATAACACTTGGACATATGAGCTTGCATTTTCTTGAGGGAAAGAAAATTTGGGATGGGTGCACTGTAATGTCCCCTTTTTCAATAAAAATAATAGTTAATTTTAATACCTTGAGAGTGGTTTTTATCATTTGAAATTAGAGGGTAATATTATTAATGATTATAATAAGAGGATAAAATAATTATTATTATGTTATCTGCCTAGTAGTAATTATTGTTACTAAAGCTAAACTTTGGCATTTAATTTAATAATAAAGTGGTAATAAATAAGGTCGGAAAGAGGGAAAAAGAAAACACACCAAAAAGGTTTTTAAATTGATTTTGAATTAAGTTTTCCTCCTAAAGTGATTCGCTCCATTTAGAAAGAGGTCTATCAATACAAATTAAGTCCTCTGTTATGGGCATGTGAATGTGATAAATTGATATATCTTCATGCTTGAAGAAAGGGATGTATGCCCAATGGTTCATTATTGTCTGAAGACATTTTACATTGATGTTAAAATATTTTTCTGTGTTGTTGATTAGAGATATTTGCATTGTTGTTTAAAGACTTCATTTGTTGAAGGATTTCACTTTTGTACTTTGTTGTTTTTCCCTCCCTAGGGAAGCGATTGGTTTTGTCCTTTGGAGGATTATTTGGGTGGGGATTTGGCCATTCAAAAATTGTAACTCCTTTCTCTTTTGATAAAAAATAATTTATTGATGAAGTTGTGCTTTGGTTTACTGGAAAATATTGAGTTTTGATAAGAGTTATTGAATTTTTAATTTTCAGTTGTCTACATCTAATCAAAAAATCAGATTTGCATGTTTGTGAGTGATAAATATCATACTTGATTTATCTTGTGCAAGTGTAATGGTTTCCAAGAGGACCGAACTACCTTGGGGTGTTTTTGCATGCATAATCATCCCTAATTATGCTAGGCAAAATACTAGGAGGGCCATTTATGTAATTTTGGTAAAATCTGGGTTAGTTATGATTTTACACTAATAAAATTCATATTTTATAACCCCAATATATGAAGTTTGAAGTGATTTGCATGGTTGGTTGAGAGGGAATTAATTTTAGAAGTTTGCAATAATCTAGAGTTTGGTTATTTAATTATTTTCAGCTATTTATAATCAGATTGGTGCCAATTTTTGCGATGTCCTTGCCATTTTTTTTATTTATTCCACTTACTTCCACTAGTTTCTAACCCCACTTTCAGTTAGGAATAGTAGACATTGGAACACTTCAAGATAATTTGCATAAGAATTTCATTGAATTTGGGTGAATATTGAACTTCCCTAATTTGGGGACATTACAATGAGCTCCTCCTATAGAGATCCTTAAGCTCCTCCTTCACAGCTCACTTGGGCGAGTTGGTATCTTCACCGAGCTGCCTTGGATCACTTTTATCTTGCTCAGACCATGTTTTCATTTTCCTTAGTGTCTTGGTCGGATCTTCATTGGCTTAGTTGTGCTCCTAACTCATCATGTCCTACGTTTGCACCTCGACGTTGTTTTGTGCTTAGTTCATCATGATCTGGGTTTCTTTGGCTCAACCTTTTCCATTGAGAGGTCTATATCTCTCATCTGATCTTTGTCTTGTTTTCACCCTAGTTATGTCTCTCCTTATTTCACTTGAATGGTTCTTTGGATCTATGTTTGGGTTAAATTTGGGCTTGTTCTCTGTGTCAAGCTTGTGTTCGGCTCTTGCATTTCTCGAGCTCCTCTTTGGTGTTAAGCTTGTGCTCAGCTCCTCAGCTGTGCTCAGGCTTTCTCATCTCCACCATGGAAGCTCACCCTATTTCTTGGTTGACCTTGTATTGGCTTGTGATTTTTTCCTTTATCTCACTTTCTGTTCAACAGATTCATGTAGCATGTGTTAGGCTGACGTCATCTGGGTTATTTTCTCTTACTCAATCAGAGTTCTGTTATTCCTTGACTGACTCGCTTGCCAACCTCCTCAAGCCCCTTCCTCATCCTCCCACTTGGCTGATCACCTTGCCTTTTAATCTAGGCTTTGTTGATTATAACTAGATTTAAGTAAAATTAAATATCAGCCATATTATTTTAATTTTTTTTGGCATATATTAAAACAACTTAGGTTATAATAACTTTTAATATTTGAATAGGGATCTCTTACTTTTAAAGGAAGGAAATATATTCGTAAGTAGGTCATTATTTTTTAATGGAGGTCTCTTTTTTTTATATTTAAAATTAAGAGATAAGTTTTTTTGTCAATTAAAATTTTCTTTTGATTTTCAAATATTTTTAATAATTAAATTAATTGGGAAAATTAATTATAAATTTATCATTACTTGACGTTTTTTTTTTCGTTGACAATTTTTTGGAGGTGTGTAGCGTGTAGTACTTTTTGGGAGGCCCTTCCATGCTTCTGGAGGATTTTTTGACTCGTTTTGAGTCATTTTTTTGCTTATAATCACTCTTGTTACTACTTGTGGGATAGTGAATGCATCCACCATAGCCTTGCAGCAAGGGATTTATCTTACGAGGTGAGAAATTGTTTCTCACACATAACTATATTTTTCTCCCCTCTTCTTATTTTCCACCTTGTTTTATGTTTTCTTGTGATGTTGAATTGTTGCAAACACAAAAAATTGATTATGGTCTCCACACTTGTGCGTTTTTATACGAATTGCAAGGTGATTGGTTGACTATTTCATGATACACATTCAAATTTGATTGTAATCAACACACTAAACTATAAAGTGCCGCAAACCAGGGGTGAAAGTATTGTTTTGGGTTGTGTGTGCGCTTCTTTTCTTTTTGAATTATATCTTTCTCTATCACCGCAATGGATGATCTTTCTATTCCTTTTCTCACGTCGTTTAATTTCCTTAAATGGAAATCTAAAATGGTAATGAAACTAAGGGTTAAAGGGTTATTTCACATCACCATGGGATTTGAGACTTATCTTGATGATGAACCCTAGAAATATAAATGGTTTAACCAATGTGACGAATCCTTTTGTATTCTTTATATGTCTGTCTCTCCCGACTTGCTCTTCCACGTCAAGTCTTCCACAACACCCAATGGAGCCTAGAAAAATCTTGACGATATGTTTGGAAAAAAATATGACACGAGAGTGCATGAATTGGAAAATTAATTGCTTTGATTAACTCATGGTAACTTTGATCATCTACTGGATTTCTTCTCAAAGTTTGTCCACACTAGATTGTTGTTAAGGGAATGTGGAGTTTAGAAAAAATATGCCCATTTGATCTTGTCGATTATTTCTAAACTTGGCTTTGAATACTTTGTCTTCATTTCTACCTTCCTTACCATGAAATAAGTTATAGGGAATTCTTAGAAAATTAATGTAGAGATTATATCACTTTCATGCATTCAATAAACTCTTGGCTATAAAAAAACTCAACTCTACCTCTAAAGCACCTAAATCATCATCCATAACAAGATTGATTACAAAAAACTAGTTCTTCAACTTACACTCACCATGTAAACCAATAATTCTTGGTTAGATACCTCACATATGAGCTTTAAAATCATTCAAATGATCATTAGTAAGAGTAAGTATGTTTACCATTCATGAAGACTACTCTATGTTGCTTTAAAGGAACCAAGGTGCTTAGGATACATAAATTTTATCTTCTCAAGAATGGCCTTCAAACACTACCTCATACACTACCTTCTAATTCTTGAACTTGAGGTCTTTTCCTTTACTAACTTCTCCTATCACAATCCAAAACTCATAACCACTCAGATTAGCTCCAACTGTCCCTTAGGATTCAACCAATTTCATTTTCTCTAAGATTACAACCTTCAAATCCAATACAATTATGGGTTCATTAACTCATTATAATTATTCAATCATTTATTTAAGACCTTTTACCTCTAATCAAACTACAACCACCATTAAATTGACCAAAGTTATTCACAAGTCTCAATTTCATCATTCTTGACTAAAATTGACCCTTTTTAATGTACAAGAACACACCCTTTGTTCCATTCATGATTGAATTGATATAGGAGTCATTCATGTGAAACAAAATAACCTTAAATATCCATTTACTTCATTAATGGTGTGTACCAAATTTAGATATATAATTCCTTGAGAAAGTGCACTTTTTAGTATAAGTCCTTCTTGACTGCTCTTAGGTCTTTTCTAGCCTTGACTGGGTGGATTATCCCCTATAAATATTATTTTACTCACTCATACTAAAATGTTAGTATTCATTCTTGACACTAATAAAGGTATTATCATTGCATTCCAAAAAACTTAGGGGATTCCCTCACAAAATCACTCTAAACTCATTAATCTTAGTCTTGAATTAGGTCACCTACAACTGTGCTAATGCCATGAGACCAACTGTCATAACCTATAGGAGTTATAAGATCAAAGATAAACTATAAAACCATTAAAATCTCCCAAATGAAGGTGTCAAATATCATTAGTTACAAGTTTCATCTCTTAAATCCATCATTTGAGCCTTCATACCCAAAACCCTTTCTAAACCCTAATTGGGTGCTTCTACAAGCACGAGTAAGAAAGAAATACAATAACTTGTGCTAGAATTCAGATTCAAAGGCTAAAATTAATACCATATATCTATCATGGTATATTATTCATGATTCTCTTACCAATAGCTCCTGTGATAGCTTCAAACCTCATGACTTATCTCAAAAGTTGCTACTATGCTAAGAAATAATGAGCTTACTCTGTATTCGTTCTTCCAATCTACTAGTCTTCCTCTATAGGTGTAAGCTCTCTCATGGATGGTTATAGGTCTATAAAATGATTACTAATATGCTATTTTTCAATGTTTCTTTTTTTGAGAAAAATATTTCTCATTCATACCACAAATTTGTATGTACAAGGTTTCCAATACCCTATCTTAGTTAGCACTATCTCATTAAGACAAAATTATCACTCTCTCAAATAAGGCACTCACTCAAACAAAAAAATAATTACTCCAAATCTATAGGAACACCACTATGTACATCATGCAATTCATATCATCCAAAATTAGAAACAAGATATTCAAATGAATGAAGATAAATTTGCTAATAGGATGTCACAGACGTATTACAATGACTGAATATGCACAAATTATTTCTTTCCTAGGAGATACACATCTTTGTCACATGTTGTATATTATTCAAAAATATGAATAATAAAAAATGATGAATCCTTACCACTTGTAAACTCCTTCAATTTTCATGCATAGGGTTTTATCAATCATCCACCACCAACTTACTTACAACAAGCTTCCAACCACCCTGTCTCAACTTGCCCAAACTTGAAAAACATTAAACTTCCTCACTCTTAAGCAATATAATCACTCCATCCTTTCAAATACATAGATTTATCTCTCTGAATAATTCCTATTTAATCTCATAATGCTCATATAAATTTAATATTCTTTAACAACACCAAGAAAAGCATACAACTGTTATAATAAGAATGTATTCACAAGAAACTTCACACAACTTCCTGTTAGTGCGAAATCACAACACCCCCAAATGAGTTATGGATCTAATTTTCTAAGGCAGGGTCATTTGGTGTGATTGCCTAACATTGAACTTTCCTCTAAGGCGTGGGACCTTACAAAATGGAAAAGCTCTCCAGATCAAAGGCTGGTTCCTTATCCCTCTATTTCGGTGTATACGTAAGGATTTGCAGCGGATCTATCTCTATACCTAATCTAAAACTTGCCAAGGAGACAAAGATAAAAGATTATAAGAAATAAGAAATAACTAAACTACCGGGTGATGCACCAAAGGAATGATGAACACTTATCTTGCCAATAGACACAAACTAACAAAATGCATACAATAAATAAGCACAAATAGCCAGATCTATAATAGAAGACCAAATGAAAGCAAAAGAGACAAGAAAGGATCTAAGATTGATCATAGACATGTTTTATTGATATGTGAATTGATATAGCTCATTACAAGTAGCCAGAAGGCAGAAACATATTAAAATTTTGATGGAAGGCTTGAACCTCACAATTCCCTTTGCTAAGAGGAGAAGGGAGCCTACAAAACTAAGAATGTCCAACCCTTTACAATGAATCCTGCCCCCATATTTATAGATTCAACTTGAAAGAAGAAAGAGAGAGAGAGAAGTGGGAAAAGTAGGTTGAAACTTAACCACTACTGTTAATGCTTCTGATAAAATCTTCCCCCAAATATGTCTTTACTGCATCAATCCTTGGTTTGGTGCCTTAAAGGAAGAGGAGATGACGAAACGGATCAAATCTGATATGGTTGTTGAGGTAAGAAGATCCTGCATTGAAAGATCAAAGAAGTTTCCTCCATTTCCTTCACCTAACCTCCTCAAAAATAAAGTCTCAGACATCCATTACATGGGCTGAGGACGAGATCTTTCCAACGGTGTTAAATTTGCAATATTTCGAGCCCTGAGTCGAAAGATATGCCCCTTCAAATTTTGTATCGGGTTTGTACAAATTGGTGGGAAAAAAAATTTGAAAAAGGGTACCCCTTTTGGTATGGGACACGTGGAAGCCTTACTGGAACAAAAATCAGGCTTACGAGTCCGCAATTTATGTTTTTTCCCTTTAGCGCAAAAAACACAACTCAAAAAAATCCTGCAGCCCCGAAAATCTGTCTGGACACGTGGTTCCTTTTGGTTGGCTAGGAAACGTGCTTGCATTTTCATCTTTGTGCCTCTTGGAAAAAAGGAAAATTTTCACCTTTCCTCCGACTCCCCACTTTGGTTTTGACTTGGGCCCAAATGCTGACTTTTTCCTTAGGCATAGTTGTGGGCCATTTTGCAACTTTTATCCTTTTGAGATAACAAGGGGAAAAAATTAAAAAAAATTCCCCAATGGCCCGCTTTCCCCTTGGACATGCAACATTCTTGTGCTCGTTTGGAAACCTTTTCTTTACTCAACCCTTGAATTAACGTTGTTAGGACACGTGGCTTGTTCCGCTGCCTTCTTCATACTTAGTCATTTTTGGACCTTTTCCTGAACCGTTTCGAGCCCGAGGGCTTCGAGTCTTCACCATTTCTTCCCCTTCTTGTTTCTGGTTCCTATGCTACACTGCCTCCTCCTTTCTAACGCTACTATCCATAGTTGAGTCATCCTGTGACTCGAAGAATGGATTTAAGATGTGGAAATGACCCGACATAGTTGTTTCTTTTGTACAAGGTCCTTTGATCTCTCTTGGCCTCTGTCACTCCATGGTCGAGTCCTTCTACGACCAATTTGCAAGATCTGAATGAGTTATTTCAGGTTCCTTCTATGTAGGGTCGTGACTGATCCAATATTTGGCACGGGGGAAAAATATGGATAACAATTTGGTGACTCACAGGGGTATCTACCTGCTAGATGAAAAGACCAATGACCTTATCGTATCCGTTGGGTATGGAGTTGAGAAAGACAGTCTGATACTAATTTTTCCTCTGATTCATGAGCCTGACTGCTTGCACTCCCAATTTTCATAAGAAATCTCAAAATGAAAGTTTTTGAGAGTATAAAATTGTTTTGATCTAGGGCTTCATCTGTCTCTCTGAATGGACTACATAAGAGCAACAAAACAACACCACACTATTTACAAAATTTGAAATCATACATGCTCCAAATGGGACATGCAGAGCATGCAAAGCACTTAGGAGAAAAGCAATATGCACTACAACAAGACAATGTGCATAAGCACTTAGAGGAAAGAGAAAACTAAACTAACATGTACAAGGTGATAACTTTCCCTTTAGTAGCAGTGCTTAAGATAGATCCTGTTCAATGGAATCTGTAACTCTTCGCCCTCTAATGTAGATAATTGGAAAACATTGTTACTTTTGCATCTTGTGATCATATAGGGGCTGCTCCAGATGGCGGTCAAATTTAGAATGCCTTCCTGGTTTTTCTCGATCTACATCCCATTTCAAAACCAGGTCTCCTTCTTGAAAGTTCCTTGCTTTTTCTTTCTTGTCAAAGAATTTCTTGATTGAAGCCTAATTCTTCTCTATTTCTTGGAGAGCATGCTCTCTGGTTTCTTCTAATTCCATCAGCTCCACATATCTAGCCTCCTTTGGTCCAAATTCATACATCTTGAGTTGCTTCACAAACTCCAATGCTAGAAACTCAAGCGATATAGGAGATATTGCCTCTTTCCCATAGAAAAGATTGAATGGAGAACTACCTATAGATCTCTTGGGAATTATTCTATCAACCCATAAGGCCATTTTGAGCTTTGTGTGCCAGATCCTTTGATTTTCATCAAGAGTTCTTCTGATGATCTTTAGCAGGTTTTTGTTTGTGGACTTAGCCTGACCATTACCTTGAGGATAATAGTTTGATGAAGTACTCAAATAAGTCCCATTCTCAACATCCCATCCTGTGATCTTGGAACCTATGAATGCTAATGCCTTGTTTGATATGATGGTGGCTGGCACTCCAAATCTTGTCATTATCCCTTCATAGAAATCTAGGATACTAGACTCATTTACTTCCTTGAGTGCCACTGCCTTGGTCCATTTGGTGAAATAATCTGTCACTGTCAGGATCCATTAGTGACCTTAGCTTGAGTTTGGATTGATGACTCCAATGAATTCCAATCCCCATTGCATGAAAGGTTTTTTGACTGATATTGGGTGTAATGGAAGTGTTGCTAGCCTTTCCTTGCCTTTAAATAATGCACAATTCTTGCACCTTTTGATCCATGTGTAGTCAGTCACTAAACACTCTGGGCCAATAATATCCTACTTTCATGATTTTGAGTGTTTGTCACTGTTGGAGAAAAATGGCCTCCAGCTGCTTCAACACATAATTCTTGTAGCAATCTCTCCACCTTATCTGTCCCAATGCATCTCAACAGAATGTCATTAATGTCCCTCTTGAACAAGACACCATCAATAAGAACATATGGGATGGCTTGTAGCCTGAAATGCCTTCTTTTTGCTTTGCTCATCCCATGAGGACACATGCATGTTTGAAGGAAGTGCACCATGTCTTGGGTCTAACAAGGAGCAGGTACATCATCTCTCCCTTCTTCTTGATCATATTGTAGAACAAAAACAACCTCCTTTTCACTGTCTATTTCATCTTGTTGACCTAAGGCTAGTTGTTCACATAACCCCTTCCCATGGACCAGCTTGGTGACCTTGATCTCAATGTAATATTCCATGACACAAGTGATCCATCTAGCATGCTTCTCATTTAGGTCCATCCTGAGAAGGAACTCTTTAACTCTTGCATGGGAGACCAATAATTGGATCTTGTTGTTTGAAACCAAATGCTTAAACTTCTTCAATCGTCTGATCACCACCAGGACCTACTTCTCAATGAAGGAGTACCTCACCTCATAATCTTCTAGACTCTGACTGAAGAAAGAAATTGGCTATTATGTACTCTCTTTGTTTCTACTGTACCAAGATTACAGAAATTGTGTCGCTACCACTAAAGGCATACAATATGAAATATTTGGGTTCACAAGAGTTGGGGCTTGTGATATGGCTTCTTTGATAGCCTCAAAACTTTCTTTTCCTTCAGCCATCCACCTGAATGTTAATCTCTTCTTCAGCATCAACATTATTGGCTTATCAAGGGCAGTAAATTTTGGAACAAACCTATGGAAAAAATTTATTTTTTCAAAAGAAGATTTGAAGAGCTTTCTTGTGACTTGGCAATGAAAATGCTCTTATTGCTTGAAATCTCTGAGGGTCAATTTCCAATCCTTCCTTTGATACAATATGGCCTAGAAGCTTACCTTCATGGGCCAAGAATATGCATTTTTTGGGGTTTAGTGACACCCCAAAACACCTGCATCATTGGAAAACTTTCCTTAGGTGGAGGAGATGATCTGTTACATTTTTGGAAAACACTGTAATGTCATCCAGATAGATCAACACTATTTTTTTGATTAGCCCCTTGAATGCCATATCCGTTGCCCTTTGAAAAGTGGCTATGATGTTGGACAATCCAAATGGAATTTTCTTGTAGGAATAGGTGCCCCGTTTTGGTGGTGAAAGTTGTTTTGAATTGATCATCTTCTTTCACCATGATCTAGTTGTACCCTTAGTAGCCATCTAGGAGGGAGAACCTTTCTGACCTAGACACTACTTGCAAGATATGCTCCATTGAAGGGAGTGGGTAATGATCTTTGAGGGAGGCTATGTTCAAATCTCTGAATTCAACCCACAACCTGATTTCTCCACTTTTCTTTTTGTTTGGGACCATATTTGTAACCTAGCTTGAGTGTTTGATTGTAAATATGATGCTTGCCTCTATCAAGTTGTTCATCTCCTCCTTCATCAGAGGCTCAATATGTGGGTTGACTGGTCTCTGCTTCTGCCCGATGGGCTGAGCAGCTAGATCTAGTTATATTATGTGTTGTGCTAGCTTGGGATTGAACCCTCTTAGGTCTTCATAACTCCAAGCAAGCACATCAGGAAATTATTGGAAAATTTGTATGAATTCATACCTTTCTTGTTTGGTGGCCACTTTTCCAATTTGAAGTGTTTTGTCTTCTCCAACTAGGATTGACTCTGAATCTTCTCCTTTGATCTACATGTTAGCCTTCTCCTTCTTGAACTGATCATTAGGATTGAAAATAGATTCCAGTGTCACTAAGCCTTTGGGAAGCTTGTTTATATGTAGCTGTACTATCTGATTCCCATACTGCTGCTCTAGTCTGCTCTGGTTTATAGTTGAGACTTCAACTTCTTCTTGTAGAAAGTTAATGATTTGTTGATCATTCTCAAACACATGCCAACATGTATTAGTATCTAGCACTGCTGGCCTCAAACCACATGGATATGTGGCTATTCGTTGTCTCTTTTAATGTTGTCAACCACATCAAATGTTTCCCTGACTACTGCAAATTTGTCAGCAGATTCATTCTCCTTCCTAGGCATGGAAACAATATTGAAGGCCTCAAAATCCTCCATGAGATCCCATACCCTAATCTTGTAGTTCTTAAGTAGGTCATTTTTGATAGTATTTAGTCCTCTAACTTGATTGGCAACTAGTTCACTGTCACCAAACACTTGTAAGTTTTTGATCCCTAGCTTCCTTTCCTAATGAAGACCTTGGACTAAATCCTCATATTCAACAATGTTATTTGAGCAAGCAAATTGTAATCTGAAGGATGAATAATACCTCATACCTCTAGGGGACACAATCATGGCTCCTCCTCCAGCTCCTTGTCTACTCCTTGAGCCATCAAATAACAATTGCCATACCTCATTGTCATCCTTGTATTCTTGCTTGATTAGGTTAGGAAGAGGCTGATTCTCTTCATGTAGGTAGTAGACACCTAGCTCGGATTCTTCCATCTCCCTATAGGGATCAAAAGCATGGATATTTTGGCCCAATCATCGAGATCAAAGACTGGGATACATCCCACCTTGGTATTTTCTTCAGAAGTGCTTAGGAGGTCTTCTTGATCAAAAGCTGAGCAATTAGCATTGATCAGGATAGGTACATAGGATTAAATATGATAATCAACAATAGGTTCAGATATGATTGTGGCCTTCACCACATACCTTGTCCTAAAGAGAATATGTGACCAATCAACAGATAGGTAGCCTCAAATTTTGGTAGTGAAGTCCCTGGACAGAAAAAAAGCAAAATGTGGTGGAAAATATATGATTGACACATTTTGCAAAACAATCACATTAGGGAAAGCGTGTAGAGTGAGACTCAGATCCTTGATGATTCCCATAGTGTTCATTATTGTCCCATTTAATTGGACTACTCCTCTAGAGATGAATTCATATTAGAGACCCAATTGATCAGCTATTTGTTTGGGTATCGTAGAAATACTAGCCCTAGAATCAATCATACAATTGTGCACCAATTTATCTCCAATAATCAATGAGACATAGAAGGGAGGAGGTCTCGGGTTCTTACCTTGTTGTTCTCCATGGTTTCTTCCTAGTTGAACCACATTAGCAAGCAATCTCTCTTGTTGGTTAGGGGGTGATTTGAACTTAACCAATTCTACATAGTAGTCTACAATAGATCCCTCTGCCCTAGAATGGCTAGTGACTCCCATAGTGAAATATTCACACTTTTTCTTTTCATCTACTCAATAATATTGAATGAGCTATCTTTTTGCTGCCCCTTCCTAGACACATTTATTTCTTGCACATGGGTTGTTACAACCAGTGCTTGACTAGGTTTGGAAGGTGGTTTGGAATGGTTCAGCATGTTGGGAGTTGTACTTGGAGCACCAGGACCTTGTGGAGTGATGGAAGGTTGAGGGTCACATAAGTTTCACTGGTTGGCCCTCTCCAATATTTCTCCTTTTGGACCGAGTGTTTTGGTAGCCACACCTTGAGGAGGGGACTGATTCATCCCACAGAAGTCTTCAGCCTACCAATTGACAAACATAGTTTCATTTGTGGGGCCATCTTGTTGAACTCCTTGTTGCTGATCGTCCTCTTGGCCAGGTTATTGTGGCACCATACTAGTTTGCACCATCAAGGCCTGATTTAGAGCACCATTAAAGAATGTTGAATTGTTATGTGGCTGATCACATGGAAAACACCAATCATATTCCTATGCCATATTGTTCTATGTTAGGACCAATTATCTTGACATTGAAGCTGTGTTAGGATCATAAGGCTTGAAAGTTCTAGTAGCTTGGGTTGTCCTTGGTTCTGGGTTTGGTTTACAGTCTGAGGTGGTGACCTATTTTGTTGATACTGGGGTCTAACTTGATATTGAGCCTGGGGATGGTATGGCATGGAACTCTATGTTTGTTGTCTTTTGAAGGTCACTAGCTCGTTCCTAAAATTCTGAAGTTGCTTCATCACTTCCTGAAGCTCTTTAGAGGTATTAGATGATGAAGTGGAAGCTTCAGCTGAGCTTTGAATCCTGGGGGAGGGTATAGGAGCTAATGTAGGTGCTTGGCTAGTATTTGGGATTCCTAACTCAGGGTACAGAGAGCATGGATGGCCTAGGAGTGATTTTTCTAGCTTGAATCAAATAGTTCTCAGCCCCTATGGAGAGGTTATAGGCTGTAGGTAATGTAGTGCCCCCCATTGACTGAATCATCAGAGAAATATTAGAATTTAAAGCCCTAAGAAATTATAAGAAGGAAACTTCATTAGTGGGCTTTACTACTGTTGGAATCCTATCCCAGGTCCACTGGAATATGAGGCTGAAATCTGTTAGCTGCTCGTTCATAGGGCTCTCTTGATTGTTGTTAGTTGCTCTAACAAAGACAAGTTATCACCTTTTTCCTGAAACTAATTATGAAGAGCCATGCACAGCTGGTTCCAGTTATGGATAGAGCCTGCTTCAAGACTCCTAAACCATTGTGAAGCTTTCCCTTTGAATGAAGAGGAAAACAACTTGACTGCAATGTCCATCTCATGGATGTCGTGGATTATATAGAAATTTTCAATATCTTGGACATGGTCACTAAAAGAAGTTTGATTTTCCCCAGTGAAATATGGAATGCTCTTTAATGCTGCAATCGGAACTGGGTTTTATGCATTCAAGGTGAGTGGACTACTGCCAGTGATGTTGACATATGGATTTGGTTGTGCCATTCTAATAGGCCTAATAATCCTTACAGACTGAGAGAAAGGCCTTACAGGTGGAGGTGTTGACAAGGTTCTGATTGGTGGAGATAGAGACCTCTGAAATCTTCTTCCTCTCCTTTCTCTACCTGAGGATAGACACAAGTATTCAAATATACCTTCTTTCCTTACTCTGGACCAGGTTTTTCTCATGAATCTCCTAAGCTTGGGCTGCTGAAACTAGTAGATTTGTTTCTTTTGGAGTCACCAGATGTACATTTTTAAGGCTTCCTAAAATCTAGAATCACAACAAGTGTACATCAATCCCTACTTTAATAAGATGGATACTTCTTAGTCCCATTGGGCATGCCAAAACTATTAGTGTGAAATCACAACACCCCCAAATGAGTTATGGATCTACTTTTCTAAGGCAGGGTCATTTGGTGTGATTGCATAACATTGAACTTGCCCCAAGGTGTGGGACCTTGCAAAATTGAAAATCTCTCCAGATCAAAGGTTGGTTCCTTATCCCTTTGTTTAGGTACATATGTAAGGATTTGCAGAGGATCTATCTCTATACCTAATCTAAAACTTGCCTAGGAGATAGGGATAAAAGAGTATAAGAAATAAGAAATAACTAAACTACCGGGTGAAGCACTAAAGGAATTATGAACACTTATCTTGCCAATAGACACAAACCAACAAAATGCATACAATAAACAAGCATAGATAGCCAAATCTATAATGGAAGACCAAATGAAAGCAAAAGAGACAAGAAAGGATCTAAGATTGATCACAGACATGTTTTATTTCTTTGTGAATTGATATAGTTCATTACAAGTAGCCAAAAGGTAGAAACGTATTACAATTTTGATGGAAGGCCTGAACGCCACAATTCCCTTTGCTAAGAGGAGAAGGGAGCCTGCAAAACTAAGAATGTCCAACCCTTTACAATGAATCCTGCCCCCGTATATTTATAGATTCAACCTAAAATAAGAAAGAGAGAGAGAAGTGGAAAAGTAGGTTGAAACTCAACCACTGTTGTTAATGCTTCTGATAAAATCTGCCCCCAAATCTATCTTTACTGCATCAATCCTTGGTTCAATGCCTTGAAGGAAGAGGAGATGACAAAACAGATCATGTAACACCCTGAACTGTTGTTACTTTCTCCTGGACATACAAGTGTTGATATGTGATTTCTTGTATAAGGATGTGTTCCTCGATTTAGAAATCATGCTTGATATGTATTGTAATTTCCTTGCAGATTACAGATCTTGACTGAGTCAGAATATGATTAGACTCTTTTATTTATTTCATTTTGTGTCTGAATATTAATCTGATCATGGAATGAATTATAGAGATATTCATCTATAATATCTAGTCTTGGATCAGTGGAATTGATCCAAGTAATGCTTTAAATTTGTTTGTGATGAATTAGATCACAGACCTTGAACAGGTTGCAAGGTATGGAAGCATTGATTAAGCTGGTCAGGAGTATGACTCAGGCTGATCTTGTGAAATAATTGGTTCCCAATATGGAAGTATATCTGGAAGGTCTCGATTGTGGACCAGGTAATAATTCGTTACATACAATTCTGCAGCAGAACTGGAGCTAACTCTGTTCGAGAAGGTGTGATACAGGTCTTTCTGAGTTTACAGGACGAAGACCTAACAGGAATTATTAATGGTTAGTAGCCTAAAACTAAAACCTAACCTAGGGGTTAGATTAGTGTTAATCTAACCTAGACCTAGGCTATGTGTTAATATCCTAAGTTAGTATCTATGTGTAAATTGGTTAGTATGGGTATTACCCTAAATTCTAACCTAAGATACTAACCTAACTAATGAGGAGATTGTGAAGGGGCCTATGGAGGGGTGCGAACCATGGGCGGCGTTTTCTATGGCAATTAATGCTGGGGATAAGGATGACGGACAGGTCATGGCGGAAGGTTTAGCAGCAGCTAACTTGTTTTGACGTGGCAGGTCGCTGAATTTGGAAATGAACATGAGGTTTCATTGGACTGTCGCCAATTCTGGCGGTCGGTGGAAGTTGAGTTTAAGTGGGAAAGTTGGTTTAATGGCATTCAATATTCTCGGAAGTCGAGCTCGGAACTTGCGAGAAGGCATGCAAACGGGAAATTTGTGGGTTTGTTTGGCTTGTCGCGATTTTCGGTCTTCTCTCTCTCTCTGCTTGTTTACTGGTTCTTCGCACCAGTTCTCTTTGAGTTGCATGGCAAGTATGAACTGCTATAGCTCTTTTCTCTGTCTTGGAGGATATATATGTGATGGAGATAGCAAAATTTTGTTGGTCGCTTTATCGTGGAAAAAGAAAAGGAAGTTTGAGCTCTTCCTGTGGTCTGCTTCGGAAAATTGATCAAAAATCCAGGCATGTTAGGCCCTAACCTTTAAATATCTTGCTGTCTTTCAAGTGATTTCATTAGAACAACTCTGTTCAAATGTCTTGGGAAAATAGATGATTTTCCATGGAGATCTTGTTTGATTTTTGGTACTGTATCTCTTCTGGTTCGATTTTTCAATTTCCTCTAGATGGGTGTTTGTTAAAATCGAATTGTGGCTCTATTCCTTTGTGTATTCTTTCTGGTTTAAATATTGTGAGATATTTATATGTAAAGAGCATGAAAGCTCGGCCTGTTTGGCGTGAGCCCATAGGATATACCTGTGTTGTTATAGACCACTGTATGTTGTTGATTTGTGGTCGCTGTTTCTTGTTGTGGAAACTGTATGGAAGGATTCTGTTAGATACTGTATGTTTGATCAGTTCTACTGCTCCTTTGGAAACTCTGTCGTGGTTTTTGTTGACAGTGTATAATGATACTTTTTGGGTTTTAATTGTCTTCTAATTTTTGCTAGGATCAGGTAACTGTTGTGTTACCGTAGTCTATACGACCCAGCAGAAGTTGTTTTCCTTGTTATTGTGGTAACGGGATTACTTGTTGACTGTGTATAATATTGATACATCTGTATTTTATTTTATCGACATCAGTGGAGTCTATGATTGAATCGTATGTTGCTATCTACTGCTGAGAATGTAGATTTATCCATAAGTTTTGTCATTTGATTTTCGTGGAAGCCTGGTAGAGGAAACAGGTCTTTTGGCCACTGTTATTTGAAATAATTAAAGGATAAAGACTTCCTGGGTATGCATTTTCATTTCTATGTGAAAGCTGTTCGAAAGTTTCGAAGCGGCTCAGTTGATTTCCTTGCTTGAAATGGGTATTTGATTTGCTTACACTTGTTTCATTCTGAATGTTTGCCATGGAGGGTATAGAAGGATTTATCAACTAATTCCATCTTATACTGTTGTTGGGTTCTGCGATTATGGGCGTAAACCCGTTATCAGTATGTAATGTGTATTTATAGATTTATAATGGTTGTATTCTGAACGACTCTGAGGAGACGATTCAATGATTTATATTTCTATTTGGGCCGCTGTTCAATTCGAATATGTTTAATAGTTGGTGAATGATGAACCAGTGGTTGGAAGGAATGACATGTACTAAGACCTCTGTTATTTCCTGGAATTACTTTTGTGTTGCATGGATTTTGTTGTACAATTTCTTGGGTATATTTTTGTGTTCGTTCCTTGAAATCTTGTGCGAAAAATTGGTAAGACTTAGTCGGGTTTCTTGATTTGAAATCGTTAATTAAAAGTTCTGCCTGAGTTTTAGTTTATACACTATTTACTCGTCCAAAGGGAAACAGTGACAATCGTTTACCATTTCACTGTTGTTCAGGTTTAGAGAATTGAGGAAGTTAACTTGTATCTTCTTTTGTCTCAGTTGAAACTTGACTTGATATACTGTTGTTGATATTGGACATTTTGTCAGAGTAATGGTCTGTATCAGGTAACGTGACTCTGTATAAGTGAATCGTGAGTACTTTTGACTAACTCCGATTAGTACAGATGTATTTACAGGGTGTTGTGTTCCTTTCTGATTTCTTATAGGAGGCGATAGTGTATACTATGGCATTGGTAAGGTAATCTCTGTATGGTCTTATAGAAGCTTCAATCACTTATTGTAAATAAGTCTGTGTTGACAGCGATACGCTAGAGGTTCCTGATTTCGAACTTGGTTCGAAAGCCTTACTGTGTTTAAAAAGAACTAGTATTGGGCTTAAGGCTGATATATGGATTGTTGATGTGTTAGTTGTTGTACAGGAGTTTTGCTGTGTTTCTATTTCTTGATTTAGAACAGCGATCTTGCTTGCGGCTTGTCTAACTTGTTCATTTATATACTGGTTGAATGTTTTCATATGTGAAGACGGTACAGTGATGAACTTATGTGAAAGGAAGTATGAATGGATTGGTTCTTTCTCTTCCTTTATTTAATATTTGTTGATATTTGTCTAACAGTGGGAAATTGTTTTGTAACATATTGGTGGAATCCCGAATTGTTATGTTATTTCTTTTTTTGGAAGAATGAAACAATCTGACCAATGTTGTGATTTTGGATTCAATGATTGTTTGTGTACATTCGTTCCTTGTTTCTTAATATTTGATGAAATATTAGAAAGTGATTAAGACTATTTTGTAACAATGATAGAGTTACATATTTGTAATCATTTTGTATTACAAGGGCATAGTCTGATTATGTTTACTTATGTGAATATTGATCTCATTTAAACAGGGTGTTTAATGAAAACAATTGATGGATAGCAATTGTTTTAAAAGTTAGTGCTTATCATGCTCAGTTCATTGAACTGACTCATGTTGAATATTTTTGCAGATGGTTGCCGTAAGAGGTAAAAGCAATGCAGATCTGACAGGCTGATCAGATTGTTTATTGGATTTATAATGAATTACAGCTTGATTTTATAGATGTACTATATGTGAAAAGATGTTTCTTTTCCGTTAGCATCGTATCAAGTATGCTGTTGCATAAAATGTAATTGTATAGTTTTGATAGGAATGGAAATAAGTGTTTGAAACTTATGTGTTGAATTCTATTTCTGAAAGTTGACCTTCTTCGGTTTATGTAACGAAGGGGCATTGTTATCATTGTATAATATGGATGCTTTTGTGATTGACAATGAAAGCTTGCATGAAAATGAGATTGAATTCTTATGAGAGTTTAGTAGTTCTAATTTGTTCTAGCAAAAGCAATATTGGATTTAAATAATTGTCTTTCTAGAAGATAGGTTAAAAATGAGCCTAAAAGAGAACGCTAAACAAGCTGGATTAAATTACTAATCCCTAGTCCTAAGGATAACAGGACAATATTAAATTGGATTCTTAATCATTTATATCTTTATACCATAAGTATGATATAAATATCAGTTAAGAGAACTGATATACAATCAAATGGAGTTCAGTTGGCAATCTCAAGCAAAGGTTATGAGATATTGTCCGATTCTGTTGCTTTAGAATCAGGTGTATTCTAATGACTCCTTGATGAAGAACTTGACCTTAATATCTCTACCAAGTAATGGGTTTTATAGAGGAGGGTCATCCTAAGACGAAGAATCCAGGGATCGGAAAGGCTAAACCTTAGGGAAAAGTCTTTAAAGTAATTTAAACTCAAGTGCGTAACGCTTGTTACTGAGTAGATCTTTTCGAGGCGGATTTAAAGGTTGACGACATAAGTCAACTGCAGAGTTGTACCTCCGAGAAGATTAGGATCTTCTCGAAGTTACAATAATGCAGATGACTTATGGCGACACCCCTTGCATTGATCGCTAAGATTTACACTTGATTTCGCACGAGTTACCCTGGGACCGATTAAGAACGTGGTCATGTTATAAGGCTGCCTAGGAGATTCGGGGTATCATGACACACTGGTTGAACTGCAAGGTTGAACCAGTATGTCATCATATCCCTAATCCTCGTGGGCATCCATATAACATTATCACCTTGTTAATCTACCTCCGAGTGATTCAGTTGTGAAAGGAAGGACTGACAGTAGTCAGTATAAGACATTCTATATAACATATGAATGGGGTGAAGGACGTATTCCAGATTGACGAGTATGTCGTTAAGGAATACGAGACATGAACAGTATGTTTCAAATCTTTGGCCAAAGTATCGCAAGCTGCTGATTGCGTTGTCCTAATTCACCTAGTCTAAGGGATGAGATGCCGATGAATAATAGTAACAATTATTCAGTTAGATTCCTTGGACAGAGCATTCTGAATCCTAGATTAGGGAAGAGAACCGCAAGAGTAATGTGTTAAATAAAAACACCGACTCTTATTACTCATGAATAGATCGGTAGATTACCGAGTCATGGAATGAATAGATCGGAGGTACTCCGAGTCATTACAGCTGCATATGGTTGTCTGTTATATAAATGGTTATTTGAATTGTGAGTTCTAAATTATGTATTTAGAACCAGGATGCAATTATAAAAAAATAAAAATAAAAAAATTTCACTTGTTCTAAAGTATAAAATGAGGATGTTACAGATCAAATCTAATCTGGTTGTTGAGGTAAGAAGATTCTACATTGAAATCCCAAAGACGGTTCCTCCATTTCTTTCACCTAAACTCCTCAAAAATAAAGTCTCAGACTTCCATTGTGTGGGTGAGGCCGAGATCTTTCTAATGGTGTCATATTTGTAATATTTCGAGCACTGAGTCGAAAGATATACCCCTTTGAATTTTGTATCGGGTCTGTAAAAAATCGGCGGGAACACAATTTAAAAAATGGGTCCCCCTTTTGGTATGGGACATGTGGCAGCCTTGCTGGGACAAAAATCAGGCTTACAATTTATCTTTTTTGCCCTTTAGTGCAAAAAACACAAAACTCAAAAAACTCCCGCAGCCCTGAAACTCTGCCTTGACACGTGACTCCTTTTGGTTGGCTGGGAAATGCACTTCCATTTTCATCTTCGTGCCTTTTGGACAAAAGGCAAATTTTCACCTTTTCCTCTGACTCCTTGCTTTGGTTTTGAATTGGGCCCAAACATTGACTTTTTCCTTGGGTGGAGTTGCGGAGCATTTTGTAACTTTTATCCTTTTGAGATAGCAAGGGGAAAAAATCAATTTTTTTTTCCCCAACGGCCTGCTTTCCTCCTTGGACACGCGGCTGTCTAGCGCTCGTTTGGAAACCTTTTCTTTACTTAACCCTTGAATCAACGCCATTAGGACACGTGGCTCCTTCCATTGTCCTTCTTCATACTTAGTCATTTTTGGACCTTTTCCTAAACCATTTTGAGCCCGAAGGGCTTCAGGTCTTTGTCTGTTTCTTTCCCTTCTTGTTTCTGGTTCCTCTGCTACACCACCCCCTCCTATCTGACCCTACTATCCATAGTTGAGTCAACCTGTGACTCGAAGAATATATTTAAGATGTGGAAAAAGCCCGATAGGGTTGTTTCTTTTGTACAGGGTCCTTTGATCTCTCTTGGCCTCCACCACTCCATGGTCGATTCCTTTTGCAACCAATTTGCAAGATCTGAATGAGTTCTTTTAGGTTCCTTCTATGCGGAGTCATGACTGATCCAATATTTGGTATGGGGGTGAAATATGGATAAAATTTTTGTCTGAGGTCTCTTCATGATTCTCATTCTAATGGGAATGAAGAATTCAGTTACATTTTATAATTTATAGATCTTGACATCTGGTTCTAAACCGAGGAAGACACCTATACCCTTTGGTCACATGAGTGATTTTAGTCTTAACACAAAATTTCTTGACCTAGTGACCAAGTTCTTGACTTCCTAACTCATATGGCGATTTCTAGTATCTGAGAGGACCTGAGACACATGTTTATACCTATTTTCATCCTTTTACAAGGTTACAAGCTTCAATAATTCATGAAAAAAATAATAACAAGATAAAAATGGCCTTGACATTAAAATCTTACATTTTAAAGGGAAATGCTCCATTTGAATTTTAAAGAACCTAGACACCAACTAACACCTCTAAATGACTTTGATTGACCCCTAGGAGCTATAACCACACATGCAAGCCAAAATTTGGATGTTTCCATCATTATACACATGCCATAGGTGATGCTCCTATATCATACTCTAGGGGTAGGGAAAATATTGAACTCCATGGCTTTGTTTTGTTCTTCTTCTTCAAATTTATTTTCTTCTTCACCTTTACTTTGATCTTCTCTTATTCATCTTATTCATCTTGCTCATCATTTAAGTCTTCATTCATGTGCTTTGATTGGTTCTCATTATACACTATGTATTTATAAATGAGGTATGTTTCTAATAGAGCTAATACATAAGATTCTTCTTCTCCATTCTCCTCTTTCATCTTCATATCTTCCTCTTGGACATGTTGCTGATGCTACTCAATTTTGAGTTCATTTGATTCTTCATGGATGTTTTCTTCCTTTAATTCATTTATTATCTTTATAAGTTATTTATATTCTCTTTTGTAGTCTTCCTCATCCTAAAACAAGTATGAACTTTAAGGTTTTTGCATGATTTTCTGCCACGTAAGTTCTTTATCAGCTATCAAATCTTCTTCACTTTCATTTATTTCTTCATTTTCAGTTTCTTCATCCTCTTCTTTGGAATTTTTATTTGTCTCTAACTTTTCATCTTCACCACCTGCATTCACACACTCAAAGGAAAAATTAGAAATAAAATAAGGAGGCCTTATAGCCTCATAGGATGCTCCCATCAATGAGCTCTCCCTCAACTTCATTCTGTTGCTCCACTTCATCACTTTCTTCCTCTTTTCCGATACAAGATAAAAATCTTGCAATCACCTCTTCCTCGTCCAAAATATGAGTTTATTCATACACTATTTCCTTGTCAACTTCTTCCTCTTGCTTTCTCATCCTGTTCTCTTCTTTCTTTAGCTTCCTCTTCTTCGTTCCGTAGCTCTTTTCTCAACTACTTCTCTCTTTTTATTCTTCACAAGTAGCTCTATTGGAAACATAGCTATCTTCTTGACCACTATTCCCACTTGTTCCTCTACTTATCTCTCATTTTCCATCATCTCTAAAAAATTTTCCACATCTCTCTTCAACTCTTGTACCTCTTTTTGCATCATCAACTCTCTCTCTCTCTCTCTCTCTTACTAACTGCTTCATCTTTTCTTCTTTTATTTTCCTATCTCTCTCTCTTCTTGTTCTCTTTTGCTGTGACTTATCGATTTCCACAACTCTCTTACCAAATTCTCTCTATCCATTGTTTCTATTGTTTCTCCTTCATCATCATCATCTATTATATCTTATCTGTGAGGCCTAATAGCCCTCCATTGTGTCTCTTTGCATGATTTCCTTATTTCCATCATCTTTTTCATTTTTCTTTGTTATTTCTAGTTCTCTTATCCTCTCATGAATTTACCTTGACTTGATATATTCTCTCTATGTTACTTATTTCTTCATCCACTGTGGCATCCTATACCGATGGTCTATGACATGGCTCCAAGAACTTCTCTTGGCTCTTCCTTTCACCCATCTTCTTAATAATATCTTCTCTTTCTTCTTCGTCGTTGCATCTCTCTTTTCTCAACTTATTCACTCTATTTTCTCCACTCTGATAACCAAATGATGAAAATATTATATCAATTTCATCTAGTCAATACACTTTTTGCTATAAAAAGAACTCAAATCTACCTCTAGAGAACATAAATCATCATCTGTGATATGATTGATTAACAAAAAAAACTAGTTCTTCAACTTACACTCACCATGCAAACAAGTACTTATTGGCTAGATACCTCATATGTGAGATTGAACATAAATCAAATGATCATTAGTAAGAGCAAGTATGCTTACCTTTCATGAAGACTGCTCTTTGTTGTTTTAAAGGAGCCAAGGTGTTTAGGATACATAAATTTTCTCTTCTCAAGCATGGCCTTCAAACACTACCACATACCTTGTATTGTAATTATTTAATTTAAGGTCTTATACTTTACTCATTTCTCATATCACAATCCAAAACTCATAACCACTCAAATTAGCTCCGATTGTCCTTATGCTTCAACCAATTTCATTTTGTCTAAAATGACAACCTTAAAATCCAATGCAACTCTGGGTTCATGACATCATTATGATTATTCAATCATTCATTCAAGATCTTTTACCTATAATCAAACTACAAACACCATTAAATTGACCAAATTTAGTCACAAGTCTCAATTTTATCCTTCTTGACTAAAACTGCCCCTTTTTTAATGTACAAAAACAAGCCCTTTGCTCCATTCATGATCGGATTGATATAAGATTCCTTCATCAAAAACCTAAATCAAATTTAATATCCCTTTAATTCATTAATGGTGTGTACCAAATTTATTTATCTAATTCCTTGAGAAATTACACTTTTTAGTATAAGTCCTTCTTGACTGCTCTTAGGTTTTTTCTAGCCATGACTGGGTGGATTATCCCTTGTAAATTTTATTTTACTCACTCATATAAAAAATTAATCTTCATTACTAACAAAAATTAAAGTATTATAATTGTATGCCAAAAATATCAGGGGCTTCCTTCACAAAATCACTCTAAACTCGCTAATATCAGTCCTTGAATTAGATCACCTACAAATGTGCTAACACCATGAGACCAAATGTCATAACCTATATGAGTTCTAAGATAAATGCAACTTTTAAACCATTAAAATATCCAAAATTAAGGTTCAAATATCATTAGTTCTAAGTTTCATCTCTTAAATTCATCGTTTGATCCTTCATATCCAAAACACTTACCAAACCGATAACTGGGTACTCCTACAAACCCGAATAAGAAAGAAATACAATAACTTGTGCTAGAATTCCATTCAAAGGATAAAGTTTATACCATAGATCTGTCATGAAATATTATTCACGATTATCTTACCTATTAGCTCCTAGGATAACTTAAAACCTCGTGAATTCTCTCAAAATTCGCTACTCTTCTCAGTAATAACTAACTTTCTTACTTTGTATTCATCCTTCAAATCTACCATTCTTATTTTATAGGTGTAAGCTCTCTCATGGATGGTTATAGGTATAAAAAATGATTACTTATCTATTATTTGTCAAAGTTTATTTCTTTAAGACAAATCTTTCTCATTCATACCACAAACTTGTATGTACAAGGTTTCTAATACCTTGTCTTAGTTAGCACTGTCTTGTTGAGACAAAATATTCCACTCTCTCAAGAAATACAATCACTCAAACATACAAATACTTACTCCAAATATGTATGCATACCAATATGTACCTAATGCACTTCATATTCTCCACAATTAGAAACATGATATTTAAATGAATGAAGATCAACTTGCTAATAGGATGTCACAGACTGTTTACAGTGATAGACTCAATATGTACCAAATCTTGCTTTACTAGGAGATAAAAATCTCTTTCACATGTTTTATAGTCTTAAAAAACATGATTAATACCAAATATTTAATCCTTACTAGTTGTAAACTCCTTCACTTTTCATGCATATGGTTTTATCAATCTTTGACCACCAATTTACTTTCAACAAACTGTTAACCACACTTGTCACATCTGGCCCAAACTTGGAAAACATTAAAATCCCTCAATATCAAGTAATATAATCACTCTCTCCTTCTAAATATATATATTTATCTCTATTAATAATTCCTAGTTAATCTCACAATGCTCATACAAAGTTATTATTCCTAACAACACCAAGAAAAACATACAACTGTTACGATAAGAATAATATTCACAAAAAGTTCACAAAACTTCCTTCTGAGATCTCTTCATGATTCTAATTTGAATGGTAATTAATAAATCAATTACACTTTAAAAGTTATAGCTCTTTCCATCTAATTATAACCAAATAAGACACCTATACCCTTTGGTCACACGAGTGATTTTAGTGTTAACACTAAATTTCTTAGCCTAGAGACCAAGTTCTTGACTTCCCAACTCATATTGTGATTTCTAGTCCCTGAGAGGACCTAAGACACACATTTATGACATATTTTTATCCTTTTAAAAGGTTACAAGCTTCAATAATTCATGAAAACAACAATAACAGGCAAAAAATGACCCTCACATTCAAATTTTACATTTTGGAGGGAAATGCTCCATTTGAATTTTGAAAAACCTAAACACCAACTAACACCTCCAAATGAATTTCAATTGGCTCCTATGACCTATAAACACACTTGAAATCAAAAATTTGAATGTTTCCATCATTATACACATGCCAAAGTTGATGCTCTTGCATAAAAAATGCCCTCATTTGACAACTTTTCATCCCAACTCATTTGAGAATAGGATAAGTCGATTCAAATGGGGAAACTCAAACCCAAGTCACATGCCCTTATAAGAATTATTAAAAAGGGAAAGCAAAATAAATCAGAAAAAAGAAAGAGAAAAATCACTAACTAAAACCAAACCAAACCTAACACAAATGCTTCTTCTTTTGAGCCCAAAGAAAATAAGGAAAAGTGTAAATTTTCCTATTGCAAGAAGGCTAGTCATGAGGAGCATCAATGTATGAGAAAACCAATAGATCATGTATCTCATTTACTTGAGAAAAATAACATAATTTTTCATGATTTGATCAAATAAAATGCTCCGAAGGATGATTCTTCCAAAGTAAATGATTCTAAATTTGAGAAGAAGAAATGAAATGCCTTTATAGCTATAATAGCTCCTTCATCAATGTGGATCATTGATTGCAGTGCATCACACCACATGTGATCTTCGCATATTGATTTTTCAAACATTGAATCATGTGGCATGTCCCAAATCACATTGGGTGATGATATTACAATGTCAATTTCTAGTAGTGGATATGTAGAGATGGATGGTGGAACATTTAAATAAGATTTGAGTGTTCCTGATATCTCTACCAATTTTGTATCAGTTTACTAAAGCACTCATCTTGGTGAAGGAATTCAATTGGAATTTAATCCTAAATTGGTGATTTTTCATGAGATTCACAATGACACTATAGTGGATGAGGGAAATACATATCACTAGTCCTAGTTATACACCTTCTCCCATTTTACTTCTAATTCGATGCCCACTACCTTGCTCACTCATGTAGATGAGGTTATAAAGATATAACACGAGTGTTTTGATCATCTTAAATATCATTAATCTTAAGTAGTTGAGCCAAAATGAGATGGTCAGTGGGTTACCTTGTGTCAAATTTTATAAGGATATTTGTGAGGGTTGTGCCCTCGGAAAGTATCCTGAAGAAAAATTTCAAAAAAAGTAAAATCCTGGAGATCTTCTCATCACTCGGTCTTATTCATAATGACATTTTTGGACCATTCCCATCTCCTTATTTGATTAGATCTCTCTTTATTATTACCTTCATTGATTATTTTTTTACATTTTACTTGGGTGTATTTTCTCAAACAAAAATTTGAAGTCTTTGAGCACTTTCAAGACTTCAAGGTTCTTGTTGAGAAATAAGCTGAAAGATCTATTAAGGTTCTTTGAACTAAAAATGGAGGTCAATATGTGAGCAACATGTTTGAAAAATTTTGTACTGCCGAATGGATTTCTTCGTAGCACATATTTTCTTATAGCCCCTTCACAAAATGGAGTTGTGGAATAAAATAACCGAATGCTTAATGAGATGGCCTGCTTGTATGGATCACTCAAAATATCTTCCTCCATAGTATTGGGATGAAGCCATGAACTGTGATTTCTATATTTATAAATGTGTTTCACTCAAGTCCATAAGAGAGATGACACCCTTTGAATCCTGGTTTCAACGTAAACCCGATGTCGATAAATTTCCCCTCTTTAGATCAACTATGCTATGGATTAGATTCCTAAAACGAGACGCAATGCTTTGGAACCACAACATTGACCTTGCATATTTTTAGGGTATCGTGATGGCGTGAAGGGATATAGATTATTGAACCCTACTATACATCAGACTTTACATTGATAGAAGTGTGAATTTTTATGATTCATATTTGAATTCCAATTCTCCATTAGGTGAAGTCCTTATGACCATATCTGATTTTAATTTTTATTCTTCTAATGATGATTTTGTTGAGCCTTTTCCTCCACTTGATCCTCCTTATCCTCGTACTCCTGATCCTCACACTTTGAAATTCTTATGATTCTAAAAGTAGTGACAATGATGACTATGTCCCATCTCGTTCAAGTGAATAATCTACAAATTCTGAGCTTGACTCGCCTCTTAGTACTCATTAGGCTAGGAAGACTTTATAAAGCATGGAAGACTAGATAGGGGATTCTTTAGACAAGATACTGACTCGCTCAGATTTTATTGAACCCCACTCCTTTTAAACCTCCGCTTCCAAACCTCAGTATTTTTGGAAAGCTTCTAGGACTCCTAAGTGGGATTTTTCCGTGGATGGGTAGTACTCCTCACTCATGAAGATTGATATTTAGGACCTCACCCCTCTTTTGAAAGGAAGAAAAATCATTTGATGTAATTAGGTGTACCGAATAAAGTATGGTTCCATTGAGAAATATAAAGTGTGATTTATATCTAAGGGTTTCTCCTAGGTATTTGGGGTTGATTATTCATAAATTTTTTATCCCATTACAAATATGACTTCTATATGACTAACCCTCACCTTCGCTACTGCCAAAAGATGGGAATTCCATCAAATGGACCATTAAGAGAGAATTCATTCCTCTAGGAAGAGATCTACATGGAATAACCTCTGGGTTATGTCCATGATCCCTCCCTCATTTGAAATTTAAATAAGTCTCTCTACAACCTTAAATAAGACCCTTGGGATTAGTATGCTAGAATGGACTCCTTTCTCCTTACATCAGGGTTCACTAGGTGTCATTGTGACCCTAATTTTTACATTCTACAACAAGATGACTCTATGCCCATCCTTGTTCTGTATGTCACTGACTTGTTAAGCATGGGAAGATCTTCCTTGATCATTGATTCTATGAATATTTCCTTGGTCAACACGTTCTCTATGTATGAATTTGGTTTTCTTCATTACTTTCTTGGGATCCAAATTTCCCAATCTAACTCGAGAATTGTGATTGCACATCCTAATTACTCCCTTGATTTATTAGCAAGATTTCACATGTTTTATTTTACGCTTTATCCTACTCCCTTATTTTTCATGGTTAATTTATTTCTTTATTGCTCCACTCCTATGGATGATGGTATCCTTTATTGAAAGTTTGTGGGGAGCTTGATTTATCTAACTCACACTTTTATAGATATAATGTTGTTGGGATCGTGTCCATATTTATGCAGGAGACACATGAGTTACATTGGAGAGAAGTGAAGAGGATCCTTCACTATGTTCATATCACTCATACCGATGACATTCACTATTTAGGAGGGATTGTTGGATCTCAAACTTGCACCGGTCATAGATCAGGATGAACTAGGGTGTTGAAGAAACATAGGACTGTCTCCAAGTTGTGGGACTTTACGTGCTTGCGACATACCTCTAGAGAAGGATAGTTCCTCTACCTATTTCTATTGCTATAACTACTCCTAATGCTAAAATTGAATCCTAAACTAATCATGCCAATGGACTAGAGTTAAAAGGATGTGCAGAAATGAAAACCTAATCTAAGGTAGGAGATATCACCAGAAAGAGGTGGGAATGAACATGGTTATATTTAATCAAAAATGAATAACAATACATACAGAGAGGATAAACACATGTATCACAGTCTGAAACACACCCACATACTCATTTTCATGAGACACACTTAGAAAAGCAACTTGCAGGGACATGATAAAGCCCAATAAACATGCAATGTAAAATAAAGGCAAGGAAAAACAATAAAAGAGCCAGTGAAGAGAATAGCCTCAAAACAAATCTTATATTGATTCCAGAAAATAGCAATCAATTACAATGACGTATGAGGCTGATATACACATGCAAAGAGATAAATATGAAGGTATGCAACTTAAAATATGAATGAGCATAGATCTTAGTAAACTAAAGGGTCTAACAACAACCTTTATAATGATCATATCTCTTATATTTATATGAGGAAAGAAGAAGGTGAGAAAGAAGAGAGAAACTTGGATTTGAAATGTAACCACCAACAACAAGCATTCAATTCCTACAAATCCACATGTAAAGTTGTTAGATGCACCTACCCATGTCTGTTTGGCTTGTAGAAGAAGGAAGAGGAAAGATCCAATAAAATCTAGGTGGTTGGGCTAACTCAAACTGTGCATTAATGACCTGAGATGCATTTTCCTGTTTCTCACCTACCAATTCCCAACAAAATATGAATTTGAATGATCTAGAGTGTGACACACGTCAAAAAATTTCCAACTAATTAAAATAAAATGTGAATATTCTAGTGCCTAATGTAATGTTATGAAAAATAGTAAATAACAACTAATATGAATAAAAGAAATGATTCAAGTATATCAAGTAAATAGAAATGTGAAACCCTAATGTGAAAGAGAGGGTTAAGAAGTCCTTAGCTGATTCAAAAAAGGTGCAGGACCATGTCGCAGTGTGAAACCTAGGTAAACAAGAGGAGGAAATGACCACACAAAATCCTAAGAAAGTACAGATCTAAGCTCTCTGACTAGACTTGGGGGCACTTGGAAAGGAACATGGGTGCCTCGTGGGCAGCATGGTCTGAGATATGGGCACCCTGGTCTACAGAAATGGCCTATAAAACCTCCTATGAGGTGTCACTAGATGTTCAGCACTGTATTTTCCTTCATGTCATCACTAATGTCACTGAATTGAGGTCTGGATGTCACTGTAAGACATGTGATAAATAATCATTTGCAAAACCCCAAACAAATCATCAAAACCCTAAAAAATAAATATGCATATAAAGGGTTCTAACTATCCTCAACAGACACAATGGTGGACTTACTAACTGAGCACTGCACTACACCTCAGACCCAATGTAGTTCTAGGTGTGTGTGTGTGTGTGTAAATCATGCCCTAGGTTTCTCTTGTGCTAGTCACACTTTGTGAAGTAGTGAGCAAATAACTAGATGTAGAATGTAGTAAATGTGTGCATGGAAACAATAGACTCCCCTCCTATGAAGTGTGATGTAAATGAACTATCCTTGTGTGCCTTGTGATGGAGCTAGATGGATGCAAAATGTAGCTTTAGGTGCCTTTGATGGATGCAAACTCTAGATGGTGATAGTATATGCTTATTTCTTGGTCCCTCATTATGGTATCACATAACTTTATATTTATATGAGTTCTCTTTCTCTAATTTCATAATAAACCCCAAAAAGGCTAGAGCACCAAAAATATAGAAAGATCAAACAGACTAGAAAGTGCCCAAAATGTGAGAGTAAAGTGAAAAGAGGATCAGGGTGCCCCAGAGGGGACCAGGGTGCCTAGAGCACCCCAGTCCTGGTTGGGTGCACCCCAGTTAGAAATAGGAAATACACAGAATGACAATAAAGACTAGAAAAGTGCAGGTGTAAGATCAAAAGTACCATGACAATAAGAAAAGTAAAAAGGGAAAAATACATGGGTTAATTATTACTCTCTTCACTCAAGAACCATATGAATAGTAGTATGAAACTGAGACTAAAATAATGACTCAAAGTGTGTGATTTAGTGACTACATTTTCTCACCACTTTATGTTGGTGAGTAGAAAGCTCGGTAACATAAAGTAGATAGAGATGCATACCTGATAATCTATGTAGAGTGATGTAGAAAAAATTTCAAAGGACTAGACAAAGTTTGGAGTGACAAAAAGATGGAGTGTGGAGACTAAAGATGCAAAAGTATAAAAAGTGATGAGAGTGAACCTAGGGCGGAAGTGCACATGTAGATGTCCAATGTGTGTATTGTACCTACATGGTTAGTATACATGTGTGTGATGTACTCGCCATGTGTGTGTTGTTATTGAATTATTACCTCCCATATGGATGGACCTGCAAAAGAGAAGATGATCAAGTAGTCAAATATGCATGTATATGTGTAAAAAAGCATGTATACTAGTGAAATAAACTATAAATGAAAAAATGACAATGAAAAAGGAACATGTGCACCTGATCTGTGATGAGACAAAAGGGTGTAGAAAGGATATCTTGTAATTGTTCAGTGAAGTGTGATTTTTTTGGGCAATCTCATGCCACTATGGCTGAAGAATTGTAGGGAGAAAGTTGTGTTATTCTCCAAGCTATAACTGCTTCCCTGAGATTCGTGAAGAGATCTTGTACAGTTTGGTTTTTAGGACGATCTGACACCGTTGGCTGAAGTAGTGTAGGGAGGAAAGTCCATTGTATCCTCCAACCTGTAATTACTCCCCAGAATACTAAGGACAATCTTATCCTATAAAATCTGTTATGTATCAGGGTTCATAGACTAGTTTGAACCCACTCGGTGTATAACCCATTCATGTCATCATGGACAAAAACTGAAAAATGAACTATAGATTGAACCATGGACTGAAATATGGATTGGTACCATGTGTAAACCTCAAATGATGCCCCCCCTCTTTGGGGGTGCATGCAATTTCATGGATAGGAGAATACAAACCCAAAAGAGGACCGACACGTGTATATTAAAATCTGTGCCTTGTATGGGGAAGGGAATGTGCTTGGTAAAGACCAAGGCACACACAAACACAGTGGATAGGAAACAAGTGTTAGTAAAAACAAACATGCATGTAGAGAACAAGTATAAGAAAAAAACAATGCATAAGCTAGAACATAAGCAAACAATGTAAACACCCAAGAAGATAATGTAGGCTGCATAAAGCCAGTTGCAAACATGGGACACCACTCACTGTATTCACAAGACACTCAAGGCCGTCATGGCCACAAACAAAAAAGTGTGCACACAATACAAAGGGAAAATAACAAGCAATAAGAGGGGCAACATTAACAAACAAGTATGGAAGAAAATATCCCTGCATAACAAATGTTTCACATGAAGCACTCATTAGCATGTTAGAAAAATAGCAAGTATGTCCAAGAATGTGTATAACTTGATAACGGAAAGTGCTAAGTACAAAATGAAACAATAACACATGTAGTGTATGAATGTGGATGCCCCCAGTAGGTAATGTGTCAAGAATCGGTGTTGCATGTAGAAGATCTGTATCTGCAATCACAACTAGAGAAGGAATGAATCATGTGTGTAAAGATAATGACATACAAGAGATTTATCTAACATGTGTAGTAAAGTGAACATGTAAAGACAAGTGCAAACAAGAGTAAATGTAACCATAAAATGTCATTTGATGTGGATGGATGGAATGGAATGCAGAGTGAATGATAGGAGCCACATGCCTCCTGGAGTGAATGGAATTGTATGGAGTGAGGGAAATTTAGTATATCCCCCTTAGCAGTCAAGAATGAACCATAAATGAGAGTGCATCATTGGAAAATGGTCGAAATGTGTGTGGTGTGTAGTGCATTGTGATGAGTGTGTGGTGATGAATGTGACATAACAATGACATTGTGCATGACCCTATATCCTAAGTGTATATCATGACGAGATGAGTAGAAAGGATTGGATATTTAGCCTAAAGCATATACCACTAAACAATGTAAGTGAAAATAATGCGTATACCATATCACGAGATGATGCTAGGAGAAGGTGACCCTATAGCTTAATAGTTGTATATCACTAATCCTAGGAATGTCACATGAGAGAAAGATCACATGGTGAATGTGGGAGTATGTTGTGGTCCATTTGTGTGATGTAAACCCTCAACAGTCTAGTATGGACCACAAGACTCAGAGTGCATCATCAGAGTAGTGAGTGCAGCACGTAGAGGTGAATATGTAAAATGTGTAATGTATAATGATAGAATAGGATGTAATGTATGATGTTTCCATTCCCTAAGATGTATAACATAGCAGATGTAAAATGACATGTATGATGACATGTAAAATGGAATATAAGATGACATGTATGATGTGTGATAAACACACAACATGTAATAGCTATGATGTATCGTGTGAGTTATGTGTAGTGATGTATGTAAGACATGACTATGTAGGATATAAAGATGTAGGATGTATGAAGATGCACAATGTCTATAACATGTGATGTGAGTGTATAATGTGTAGATGATGTAGGATCATGTGATGATATGTGGTTCCTAATGTTTAGTAACTATTATGCAGTGTGTGGGGTTCATATATGTATATATATAATTACCTCAACAGTCAAGTGTGAACCAAAGCAAAAGAGTATGTCATTAGGTAATGATCGATGTTTAGAGTGTAGATGACAATGCATATGCTAAAAGGTTTATGTGATGGTATAAAACATGTGTTGATGCTAGGGTGGGGGATGTGTGGATGCTATGCTCCCTAAGCGTGTGAAGATGTAGAAGTCAATCATGTAATATCATTTAAGAGGTTGTCATTATTATGGTCAAAACCAAATGAATAAGCATCTAATACCTACTAAGTGATAGTGTCGGGTTGATCATGTAATGAGCCATTAAGGTGCATAAGTTGTACATACCCATAGCATATTCCTCATTAGTGAATTGGTGGTAAGTGGATAACCTGTGTGCATACCAAGTGAGTAAGATTATACGTATATCTAAAAAAATAGCTATTGCAAATGAATACACGACCAAAAGGAAATGGGAAATGATATATTTGTATGGTCAGGATCTAGTGTGCCCCCAATGTAATCGAGCCAAGATTTTCCTAATGTAAATGGTGAAGAGTGATAATATCGTGCAAGGAAGGTACCTAGAGATGAAATACATGCATAGGACCATAAGTGGTAGTAATGTGAATGAATTCCATAATAAAGATGAGAAGAATATGGTGGAGGAGTAAAGGTCCTCAAAAGAAAAGGCCTAGATCTAGTCAAGCCCTCATGTGTACATACAATGTCATCACAAGTAGGATGAAATGGAATATGTTCCCAATATGAATCATTCATGAAAAGTGTACATGTAAAAGATGGGCATGCTGATGAGGGTGGTACATGTGAAGGTCTAGAGGATAGAGCAATGTTCATAGACTAGACACGCCCTTGATAAAGAATCATAGTCAATACTAACAGCATGTGGAGGTGATGGAGTGGAAGAAACTACATCTATCCTACAAATAACACCTTTAAGTGGTGGAAAATGAGGTGGTTCATCCATAGGTTGAGGATCATTTGTAGTATCAGTGTGTGGAATAGGAAGACTAGTATCAAGAGCTTGGTCACCATATTGGAATGGATCAAGGTCATGGAAAAATAGTATATTCAATGCCTTCATGTAGGAATTTTAGACAATGATGTACAACAACTTGCATGGTGTAAAGCCATGACCTACCAAATAAACAGTTATAAGGTACTAGGAAATTGATGAAGAAGAACATGGTGTTAACAATTTTTGGCCCTATGGTAATGGGTAATGTAATGCGACCAATGCTTATGGACAAACCGAACCATCAGATGCACATAGTGAAAGACAAGATGGACTAACATGGTGAGTGGAAATTCTTAGGTTCTTAATGAATGACATGGGACATAAGTTGAGCTTAGACCCCATTGTCAACTAAAGTACGCTTGACACCGTATATGCTTATGATACTAATCATGATATACAAGGGTGGGTTATTATCATTAGATGAAAATTATACAGGATGAAGAAAATACATCATCAAATGCTTGATATAGACAAGTATGGGGTGCATATGAATGCGAGAAGCAAAAAGAAGATGTTGGAATCTATGCATTAAATCATCATGATCAAAAAATTAATCATTAAGTGAAATACTCATGATGACTAGAATCTAAAGGGAAAAGTAAAGAATGAGGATCCTAAAAGTGTGAAGATTGAGTATGGGTTCACCAAAATGATTAACTAAAATAGGAATATTTTATCCTTATCTGATGTTATGCAAAGAAGTAAATAACAACTAAATAAATAAAGGAAATGACTGAAGCAACTAAAAAAATAGAAATGTGAAACCCTAATGTGTTAGATAGGGTTAATAAGTCCTTAGCTAATTCGAAGAAGGTATGGGACTATGTGGTAGTGTGAAGTAGGTAAACTAGATGAGGAAG
Source organism: Taxus chinensis (assembly GCA_019776745.2). Taxonomy (NCBI): domain Eukaryota; kingdom Viridiplantae; phylum Streptophyta; class Pinopsida; order Cupressales; family Taxaceae; genus Taxus; species Taxus chinensis. Next base: position 550,661,405 of record CM034155.1, read on the forward strand.
AAACCACACATAAGCCTAAAAAAGTATAGATATAAGCTCTCTAACTGGACCAAGGCATCTGGAAGGGGACAAGGGTGCCCGTGGGCACCTTGGTTTGAGATCTGGGCACCATAGCCTATGTAAATGGTCTAAAAAACCTCCTCTGAGGTGTCACAAGGTATTTTCCCGTGTTCACCTTTAGTCATGTGTATGTCACTAAACTGCATCGGATGTTGTTGTAAGACCTGCAATAAAGAAACACCTAAAAACCCCCAAAAAAATCATCAAAACCCTAAAAAGGAAAGATATATATGAAGGGGTCAGACTATCCTCAGTGGCCATAGTGATGGACTTACTAAATGAGTGTTACACTACATATCATACCTAATGTAGTTCTAGTGTGTGTGTGTGTGTAAATCGTTCCCTATGTTGCTTTTTTTCCAGTCGCACTTTGTGAAGTAGTGAGAAAATAACTAGATGTAGAATGTAGTAAATTTGTGCATGGAAACAATAGAATCCCCTCCTATGAAGTGTGATGTAGATGAACCAGCCTTGTGTGCCTTGTGATGGAGCTAGATGGATGCAAATGTAGCTTTAGGTGCCTTTGATGGATGTAACTCTAGATGGCGATAGTAGATAATTATTGCTTGGTCCCTCATTATGGTCACATAAATTTATATTTATAGGGTTCTCTTGCTTTACTTTTGTAATAAACCTTGAAAAGGCTGACCACCAAAATATAAAAAGATCAAATGGCTAAAAAGTGCCCAAAAGGTGAGAGTAAAGTGTAAAGAAGATCAGGGCGCCCCAGAGAAGACCAGGGCACTTGGGGTACCCCAGTCAGAAATAAGAAACACACATAATGAAAATACAGATCGGAAAAGTGTAGGTGTAAGATCAAAAATGTGATAACAAGCAATGCAAAAATTTCTCAAGACGTGGGTTAATTATTACTCACTTCACTCAAGAACTATATGAATAGTAGTATGAGAGTGAGACTAAATAATGACTCAAAGTGCGCGTTTTGGTGACTATACCAACAAGACAAAAAACACATTAAACTGAGCTCTACAGAAAAAATTATGATGATCTGAGGGTTTGCAGTGCAATCTAGGCATGTAATGACATATGGCGTGCTATGATTGGTTGAAAGATCAGCGAACTGTTCATCTGTTTTGTTGTTCTTCTGCCATGTGTCATGCATTATTTTGTCACAAGGATTTGGTGCCATGTTGGCATGATTTGATAGGTTACGTGTAGCACACTCAAGTCTGATAGGTTCCATGTGGCATAAGGACCAACGCGGAAGGATGCCCAATGTACGTGCATGAGAGAAAGAGGTGCAAGAAGGGAAAAGAAAAAGACAAGTGTGTAGAGGTGACACACGTAGAGGGAAAGGGTGCATATCTGTAAGAGAAATATATTAAATCAGGGTGTGAGTATTCAATTAAGGAATGCGCGACAGTAAGAAAGGAAGAGGCATGGAAAATGTGCTAGTGAATTAACTAATCTAGAAGGCAAGTCAGAGAGTGCATGTGCAAGGTGCACAAACTGCTGTGAAGAAGGAAAACCTGCAAGGAGTGCGCGTGAGAAAAATGGAAGGAAATAGAGGAATGGAGAAGGATGGGCATGGGGTGTGTGGAAGAACTAAAACCAAGACAAATGTGAGAAGTAAACACCTAGAGTGCGTGTAACCTACAACATTGATTTTCAAATCCAGAATTGGAATGTAAGCTGTCAAAATAACTATGGGAGTTATTTTGGACAATAGTTTGGAAAATTTTGGGGAAATATTCCTACTAGATGAAAGAGATCAGTAGCCTTAAAAGCATCCCTTAGGCACGGGGTCTGCATGAGAGCATGAGATACTAATTTGAACTTGAAGAATTGCCCCTGGAGTCACTTGGAGCACTGTTTGAACTCTATATAACTACCGAATACTACTGGAAGATTTCTGAACCAAGCTGACATCTTAGAGGCAACGAAAGAGAATACTCTAAGAGCGCATGAAAGGAAATAATTATGTACAAAAAAAACTATGTAGAAACCGTACTTGTAGGAATTGAAACTACTCATATAATGATGCAAAATACTTAATGGAAGTGTTTGAGATAAATCCCATTAACTAGGATTGATAGTGCACTTTCATCAAGGTGAGACAACTCAAAAGATTTAGCCTATTTGTAAGAACTGATAGTGTATGGGCCACTCCAAAGTGTATCAAAATTCAAATGACACCCTGGTTTGGCTCTATCAGCATCCCATTTTAAGACCAAGTAAGCAATATTGAAAGCTTGAGGCCTAGCCTTTCTGTCAAACCATTTATTTGTCGATTGTTGATGTTGTTTTAGCTTGATCATGGAAGAGTCTCTCAATTATTCAAGTTAAAATACATTTTCCATTCTAATTCTTATTTGATTTATGCCCTCAAAATCTAACTCTTGGGAAAGATCTAATGAAGGCAACTCAAGAGATAAAGGAAGTTTGGATTCTTTACGATAAACCAACTTATAAGATGAATTGAATATTTCCTTCTTCACTGTGATTCTGTCTGCCTAGAGTGCATGAAAGACCTTTGTGTGCCACTATCTTCGGTTAATATATATTGTTCATTTCATGATTCTGATTAGGTTTTTGTTGGTAGACTCAGCCAAGCCATTACCCTGGGGGTAATAGTTAGAAGAAGTATTCAAGTAAATTCTAAGGCTTAGCACCTAATTAGAAATATTAGTACGAAGGAAGGATTTTTCATTATCAGATTTAATGGTTTGAGGAATTCCAAAGCTTGTTACATTTCCCTCAAGAAATTCAAGGATGATGACTTGGTTGATTCCTTGATAGTAAAAATTTCTCTCCATCTAGTGAAGTAATCCATAGCTATCAGAACCCATTTATGGCCCACGCTTGAAGGAGGATTGATCATGCCTATGAAGTCAATACCTCACTACATAAAATGATGATCCACTTGGATTGATCTATGGGGAAGCACTTCCAATTTCTTCTTTCCTACAAAGAAAGTGCATTCTTTACATTTCATGACCCACTTGTGTGCATCTATGAACAAGGTAGGCTAAAAGTATCATGCCTTGTTGATATTCATCATTATTTCCTTGGAAAAGAAGTGTCCTCTAGAGAATCCATAATGAAATTAAGCTAACACATTTTCGACTTGTGCTCCGTCAATATATCTTAGCAACACACTATCAATGTTTCTTTTGAAGAGAACACCATCAATCAACACATATGGAATAGACTGCAGCCTCAGATGTATTCTCTTTGCTTTGTTCAAAATAGGAGGGTATACACCATTGAAAAAGGAATGTGATCATGTCCTTCATCTAGGTGTGCACTCTAGAATATTTATTCTACTCAGATTCAACGTGCGAGAGCTCTTCATCTAGAAAAAATGAAATATCATGTTCAAACTATGCATCCTCTACAAGCTGTTTATAGAGCATGATGCCTCTGACAAGTTTAGTGGATTTGATAGTCACATCATACTCCATGATTTTTTTCACCCATCTTGCTCTTTTCTTTCTAATTTCTACTCACATGATGAATTCTCTCACACTTGAGTGTGAAACTAACACCTTGATATGATTTGTGGTGAGCATACTTTTGAAATTCTTTAGTGCACGCATGATAGTGAAGACCTTTTTCTCCATGTGAAATTATTTCAACTCATAATCCTTCGGTTTCTGACTAAAGAAAGCCACTGAATGCATAATACCTTTTCATTTTCTTGTGTTAAGAAAATAAAAACACTTGCATCAACTCCATAAGAATACATGATGAAATCCTTGGAATAAATGATTGATGATTGTTGGTGCACAAGAAATTTCTTGATTGATTTTTTTGAATATGTCTTTTCCTTTGGTTATCCACTTGAAGGTTTTATATTTCTTTAGCATCATGGTGATGGGCCTAACTAGCCCTAAAAAGTTAAGAATAAACCTCCTAACAAAATTGATTTTTCCTAGAAAATACTGCAAGGCTTTCTTATGCATCAACAGGGAGAGGGAAATTATGGCTAAAACATGCACAGGGTCAATGCCAATGCCATCCTTTGATACCATTTGTCCCAGAAGATTTCACTGCACCACAACTAAGTTGTAATTATTAAGGTTAAGAGATAACCCATATTCTCTGCATCTATCAAATAATTTTTCTAGATGTGCCATATGATCTGCACCCTTCTTTGAGAAGACCATTATGTCATCCAAGTAAAGTAGGATAAACTCATTGATATATCCTTTGAAGGCAATATGCATGGCTTGCTAGAATGTTGCACTGACATTTGACATAACAAAGGGCATCTTCTGATATGCATATGTCCTCCATTTGGTTGTAAATTTTGTTTTGAGTTGATCCTCTTCTTTGACCATGATCTGATTGAAACCAAAATACCCATCCAGTATGGAAAATATATGTGCACAAACCATGTTTTATAAAATTAGCCCCATATAAGGCAAAGGATAATGATCCTTCAAATATGCCTTATTTAAATATCTAAAATCGATGTAGAGTCTAATTTCACCATTATTTTTTCACACTGGAACAAAATTTGTAACCCAATTAGAGTATTTGATGGGGAATATTATCTTTTCCTCAATGATTTTAGACAACTCTTTCCTCATGCGGGGATATATTCTTGGATTGAATGGTCTCTTCTTTTGTCTAATGGGCTTGATACTAGGATCAAGTTCAATGGAGTGTTGAGAAACACTTGGATCAAATCCTTTTAATTATTCATACTCTCATGAAAATATGTTTTTATATTTCTAACACAGAGAGATGAAGTCCTAATTTTTATCATGCATACAATCTTTACTGAGAAATAACTCATTACTACACATAATAGTGACTGGAGTACAATATTCTTATGCTGCGCACATATGCTTTTCTTCACCCTTGAACTCATCATCAGGGTCGAAAATTTTCTCTAAGGTGACCAACCCTTTAGGCAACTTGTTTGACTTGAATTGAATTACTTGGTCACCATAGCTGTCATGCAAGTCATCTTGCATATTCTAGAAGAGAACTCAACCTCATTCTGAATGAAATGGAAAATTTTCACACCGTTATCAAATACTTTCCAGATGGTGTAATTATTTGGAATAGATGGTCATGATCACCATCTTAACATGTTGCACATTTCCTTTGACAAAATATTTAGCAAGTGAGAACTGTGAACCGAGCGCGGTCATTTAATCTAATTCATTTTTCATCTTCCTTAGTACCACCTGTAGATTCAGAACATCAAAGCCATCTCGGAGGTCCCAAACTCTATGTTTATAAGATTTTAGAATTATATTCTTTGTTACAATCTTGTTTTTGACCTGATGGATAACCGAATCAGTGTCCCAAAGATCTATAACTCCTTGACCTTTCTCTTTTCAAAAATAAGATGATCATGCACCAATGTAATGCATTCTGCTATGTTGTTAGAGCATACAAACTGTAGCATGTGCATAAAGAATAATTTATCATCCTTGAGATAAATGATAACAACACATGTTCTTACACTGTTTCTGCTTCTAGAGCCATCAAAGTATAACCTCCATAGACCAGGGTTTTATTTGTTTTTCTTGAGTGTGCGCTGTAACAAAACTTCTTCTTTAATGATGCAATAAGTACCAAGTCCAATTTTGAAGGCTTCAAGTTCTTCAGCATATGGATCAAATTTGTGATGTCTCTTAGCCCATTCATCTAGAAACATATCAGGAAAAGGAAGGGTAATAAGTTTTTCTTCTGAAACTGAGACTTGCTCTTGGCCTTCTTGGATTAGGCAATTATCTTGGAGAGGGGATGGGTCATATGACTTAACATGATAGGAAAATATTGGTTTAGATTGTATGGTAAACTGAGTACCATACCTTATTCTTAGTAACATATGGGACCAATCAGAAGACAAGTAACCACCCACTTTAGCAGTGAAATCTCCTGATAGACACAAGGCAAACAAAGGTAGGTCAATGATTGAAAAATATTGAGTTATTATGAGGCTTGGATATGTATGGAGGGTTAACTCAAGATCCTTGATGAATCCTAGAGTAGTAACGTTTGAGCCATCAAGTTGTAAGAACCCTTTGGACATAGGGTTGTAGTTTAGGCCTGGGACATCAACAATTTTCTTTGGCATAACAGAAGTGCTAGCACCTGAGTAAATCATACAATTGTGGATAAGGTGTTTACCTATTATTAAGGAAATATAGAAGGATGGGGTTTTAATAACCTTACTTTCTTCTCCTCTTCTTGATAGATAATTACAGTAGCATGATATTTTTGGACAATTGGATCAACATGCGAGATTTGCACCAGAGCTTCATGCAACAACTCACACTGAGATGGGATGACTAGGGAATCCCACATTGTAACAATTACATGTTTATTCTTCATCTGGTCTAAAATTTTAAATGGAAGGCCCATGGAATTGTGCATTTTAGGAACAACAACATCTTTTCTTGATTATTCAGGTATAGAGGTAGGGGACTTAGCTTGCACAGATGCTTGACCTACTAAAGGAGGAGGGCATGCCACTTCTATCGGAGCATTACACAGAACCTTGCATGTATAAATATGTGTACCAAAATTGTTGGTCTGATTTTCTACATCTATTTTCTTTTGAGAATCAGCCTGTGTAACAAGAGTTGAAATTTGTGCACCAGATTTAAGAATTCTCTTCTTGTATCTTGTGTTATTAGAAACCTAGGTGTGTGTACTACTTGTGCTATCTAGGGATTGATTGATTGCATATAAATATTCGGCGCCAAAGAACATAAGGTTGGCCTCAGGAAAAAATTTTGACATTTCTTAATTTTTACGCTCGCGCGCGTTATTGGAAGGCTCATAGTTTGAAGTAGCTTGAATCATGTAAGCTTGGGTGTGCAAGGAATTAGTGCAATTATACTGGCTATGGAACATATTATAAGGAAAACACCATTATAAATCTTATGTCATATTTTTTTAAATTGGAACAAGTACTTGACTTGAACTGGACACAAGAAGAGGTTGCACAGGGGCAACAGTCTAAAGAGGGACGTGTGCATTAGCATGCCATCTATCATTCTACTGGTTCTTCCCATATCTATTATTTGGATATTGGTTTCTAAAGGGTTGATGGCCTTGGTTATACCCTTGATTAGAATTATTCCTAAAGGCTTGCACCTACTACTTTTCCAAAGATATAACTTTATTGGACATGTTTCTAATCAGGGCCTTCATTTCTTCATCCTCCTTCTGCTACATGGGATAATAAGATGTGGATGCAGCGGGTTGTGTTCTCTATTGAGAATAGGGTCAAATGAAGGCTGGTGCACTTGAGGTTGTTTTAGAAACAAGGGCATAGGACGTCTAAGAGATAACTTTCCTACCTGAATTAGATAGTTCTCAACCCTAATAGCCAATGCATAGGCCCAAGAAGTATTGTGTCACCCATGGATTGGATCATGAAAACAATATCATAATTTAAACCCCTTAAAAATTAAACAAAAATTCCTTCTGGAGTTGGTCTTACCAGGATTGGAATCCTTTCCCATGTCTTCTAAAATCTTATGTTGAAGTCTGTCATGAGCTCATTGGGTGCACTCTTGATGGTTGTGAATTGTTCAAGATAATGAGAGATTGTTTTCCTTCTCTCCAAATTGATTACAAAGAGATGCCCCCAAACTAATTCCAATTTTTAATTGACCCTACTGCTAGACTCCTGAACCACTACAAATATATCCCTTTAAATGAAGAAGCTTATAGTCTAACAACCACATCTTGTTTAATGATCTGGTTGGATGAAACAAACGTTGGAAATGTCTTGTATGTGGTCAGTTGGATTAGTATGGTTTTTCCCTATGAAGAAAGGGATACTTTTAAGTGTATATGTTGGAATAGGATTTTGAGCATTAAGATCTTGTGGACTACTACCAGTGAAATTCACAAATCCTTGATTTGCTTGATTTTGTTGTGCTTCCATGATGATAGGCCTGAGAGTTCTAGTAGACTATAATGAAGGCTTGCCAAGAGGTGGTGTTGAAATTGATTAGTGCGCTAGAGATGGAGATGTGCACGTAGTTTATTTGTTGTGTGTTATTGTTAGAGAGAGCTGGAGGTACTCAAAAGAATTTTTAGATGTTGCACTTTTTCTTGTATGCATTCTTCTCATAAAAGGTGCACGAACTACTAAAAAAATAGATTTGAGAGTTGGGAGTCACTAGATGTGTTGAAATAAGCCTCCAAAGGTTAGAAATCACTAAGTCACACACCAAAACTTAACAATGATGGAATTTAATATTTCATTACTGGTCTCACCGAGCATGCCAAAAACTGTTGGAGCTCAAACTTGCACCCATCCCAGATCAGGATGAACTATGTTTTTGAGGCAACATGGGACTGTATCCAAGTTATGGACCTTGCGCACTTGAGACAGACCTCTAAAGAAGGTCGGTTCCTCTACCTATTTCTACTATTAAAATTACTCCTAATGCTAAAATCAAATCCTAAACCAATCATGCCAAAGGACTAGAGTTAGAAGGGTGTGGAGAAACAAAAAACTAATCTAAGGGAGGTGATAACACCAAAAAGAGGGGAAATGAACACAATTATATTTAAGTGAAAATAAATAACAATGTGTACAAAGAGGATAGACACACATATTACAGTCTGAAACACACCCACATACTCATTTTCATGGGACACACTTAGAAAAGGAACCTATAAGGATGTGAGAAAGCAGAACAAAAATATAATGCAAAAGAAAGGAAATGACAAGCAATAAAATAGACAAGACAAAGAATAGCCACAAAAAAAATCTTCTATTACTTCCAGAAAATAGATGTTGATTATATCCACATATGAGGATGATATCCACATGCAGAGAGCTATATTTGAAGGTCTGTAACTTAAAATGTTAAGGAGGAAATCTATTAACAAACTAAAGGGTCCAACAACAACCTTTGTAATGAGCATGGCTCTTAAATTTATAAAAGGAGGAAAGAAGAAGGAGAGAAAGAAGAGGGAAACTTGAATTTGAAATACAACCACCAATAAAAAGCATTGAATGCCTGTACATCAACTTGTAAAGATGTTAGATGCACCTCCCCGTGTCTGTTTGTCTTGTAGAAGAAGGAAGAGGAAAGATCGAATCAAATTTAGGTGGTTGAGATAACTCAAACTATGAATTACTGGAATAAGACATGTTTCCCTATTTCTAACCTACTAAATCCCGCCAAAATCTGAATTTTAATGATCTGGAGTGTAACACATGTCAAAAAAATTCCAACAAGACCAACCGCACATTAATCTGATCTCTACAGCAAAATTTATGATGATATGAAGGATCGTAGTGTAATCTGGACACATAATGACACGTGGCATGCTATGATTGGATGAAGGATTGGCCAACTATTCCTTTTTTTTTTTGTTTCTGCCACATTTCACCCATTGGTTTGTTGTAAGGATTTGACACCCTATTAGCATGCTTTGATAGCTTGTGTGTAGGATAATCAAGTCTGAAAGGTTTCCATGTTGCATAGTGACCGGTTAGGAAGGATGTGCAAGGTACGCACTCGAGAGCAAGGGGTGCAAGAAGGGAAAAGTAAAAGAAAAGCATGCAGAGGTGATGCACATGGAGGGAAAGGGTGCATATATGTAAGAGAGAAATATGCAAGCGAGGCACGAGAATTCAATTGAGGAATGCACAACAAAAAGAAAGGAAGAGGTATGGGAATTACACGAGGGACTTAGCCATATTTGGAATGTAAGTTAGAGAGTGTGTGTGCAAGGTGCATGTGAACCACTGGGAAGAAGTTAGACACACAAAGGAGTGTGTGCGAGGAAAATGGAAGGAAATAGAGGAATGAAGAAGGATGGGCATGGGTCATGTGGAAGAAGTGCAACCAAGACAAATGTTCCAAGTAAACACCTAGAGTGCACTCAACTTGCAACATTAATTTTTAGAGCTAGAATGGGAATGTAACTTGTCAAAATAGCTAGGGGAGTTACTTTGGAAAATAGGGAAATTGACTGATTTGGTTGGATTTATAGACTCTGATTGGGCCGGTGATTTGGATCATCAAAAATCTACCTAAGGTTATAGTTTCTCTCTTGGTTTAGGTCATGTCAGTTGTTCGAGAAAGAAACAAAATATGATTGTGATATATTCTAAATAGGAAAAATACATAGGATTAGTCAACGCTACCATAGAAGTTGTTTGGTTGCAAGTAATTCTAATAGAGTTTGGAATTCATTTTCAGTGGCCTACTATCATTTACTGTGACAACATGATAACCATCTCGATTTTCCAAAATCTGGTTCATGATCAATAGATGAAGCATATTAAGATCCACATGCATTTCATATGAGAGTTGATACATGAAGACATCTTTGATTTGCAGTATTATCATAATTTTGATCAGGTTATAGATATATTCACCAAGCCCTTCATTAAATCCAAGTTCCTTCACTTGTGCTCTCTTATTGGGGTGAGGTCCTCTACAGTTTCTCATCTTCTTCAGTATTTCTAGTCCTCTTCTCCTATTCTTTTTTTCTAGAAAGATGCAGTTTGTACATGGGTACCTCATCAAGCCTTTAGTTTTCAGGACCCATATAACACATCTTTCATAGTTTTCTAGGGGATTTATATTTATTTTATAACTTACCATGACTTCAACATCAACTTCGATAAAGGTTGGATGTTGGTGTGAGTTGTTCTCCTTGTCATCTTGGAGAATTTTCCACCTCACTTGATGATTCATCTCACTTAGGTGAGATCATAGGTATTTTTGATTTTATGATGTATGATAAATTCTGTCATAGAATCTTTCATTGTCATATGTGGATTTGGCATCATAGGAGTTACATTCCATCTTGGGAATCATAACTCCTCTTTCCCTCATGGAGGGAATGATTGTCCATGCACGAGAGTTACAAAACACTCCCATATGTACCCTCTTAGTTTTATCTATGAAATGAGTATACATATTAACCTTCCATGCATGATTTTCCTTTTGTTTGATTTTCCACTTGTTGATTACTTGGAACGTTGCTCATTTCCATTGGAGTGAAACTCTGTCGATGTGCACAGAGTTTTGTATTGATTCTTACAAAACAATCTCACATGGTATTCAACAACCTACATGTTCGGTAAATGTGCGCTCATTTATTGAAATTGCTAATTAGATTCCAGTTTTGGTTTTATTACTATTTGTAATACCAACAAGTTTTTTTTAACATTTTTTGAATCTAACTTACTCTAATAGTTTTAACTTGGAAATTGTCAACCCATGTTATACATGTACAATTATCATAGGAGTTTATCTGTCAACTTTAGTAGTTAGTAGCTACTATGTGAGGGTATAAGGACATTTGGAGGTAGGTTATGTAGATTTTAAGTTATTATCAGGGTTTATTTTTCTACTTACAAAGTGAATTACTTAACCCTTGTTTACTATGTGCATGATATGCCTCCCCCAATGTCCTATCTCCTTTGGATTTGCATTATGATTTACCCCTACTGCCTTCTCCCTAGTCTCCAAATAGCTTGATCTCACCTGTTTACTCTTGGCAATGCTTATAACGAGTATAATTACAAGTAAAGTTTGGTTCAACCATGTTGGCTTGGGTTTTGTTCCTTTCTTTGCACAAGAAAATATACCAGTATAAACAGTCTTTGACCAAACACATAATGATGAACAAACATTATTTTGCCTATGAGTTTAAATTTACATTGAGACTATCCATAAGTTTTCAAACATTAAAGTTTCGGTAAGTATGTTTTGAGGTTGCCTATTTACTTGGCTTAGTTTGCTAAAAATGATTTTGCCTCACCTAGTGCTTGCGACACAATGTATTCCTATCTAAGGTCTACATCTGTCTAAACATTAACTATACATTTTCCTAATTATGTTCACAAAAATGGGCTTGCTAAGCCATTCTGACTATGTTCAAACTATGCCAACTTTTGTAGAACCCATACCATTTCTTGTGGATTTTAGTGCCATCAAGATGCAATGCCTATGTCTCTGTGTGTCATGACACTTAAAGCATTGGTAACCCGAAGCTCACTTGATAATGTTATTATTGACTCTATTCCCCTTTAGCCATGACTTATGCACCTATTTCAAGTCTAATTCACTTGTCCATATTTGTGTTGTAACAAGGTTTGATCACCCTGATTTGTCTTTACTTTGCCACTCCTACATCCCATCATGGATCACTTAATCTTCAATGAATCATTCGACGAGCTCCATGTGGATTTGCCACCTTCATCCACCTCATGTTTGATATAGCCTTGACCATCTTCCCTTTGTTACCTTGAGTCGAGCATTTAGGTAACCTTATCTGATATTTAAATCCATCTTGATTTTTAACTCATCTTATCTATAACCTCACTTTTTTAGATTAAAAAGTAAGGTTAAAGCGATGGTTATTATAGTTGAAGGTGGTCCCTTAGTCTATTAGGTGGCTGTAATTTTAATTTCAAGTAGATCCCACCAATCTAATTAATTATGAGTGGCAAGGCTTGGATTTAGGAACATGAAGAGTATAAATTTTAGGAGGCTTTTAATCATCATGCCCTTAGTGACTTTAATTAAGTTTATTTAATGTTACTCGTTGTACTTAATCCCTTTTAAGGTGATCACTAGGCTAGTTTTAGGATTACTAAAAGTGCGTAAACTAGCGTTATTATGATGTCCTCTTTAGCATGCAAATATGCCAACAATCTATGTGATCTAGTGCCCTTCCATGAGTGCACTTTCCATAAAAAATGATTATCATAATTACGTAGCTTAAATAAGAGTCAATTGTTTGGAGCCTAAATTCATTGCGTTCTATGAAATTGAATTAATATTGCTCAAAGTGGCATGACAATTTTATTCAATCAAATTACAGTTTTTTTAAAGTTGCAAAACACTATTTCTTACTATGTAGTATAATACAAGGATCCCCTATTGTAGAGACCTTTTTTTCATATAGGATTAATTTTTTACGAATTGTACTACTGTATTTTAGCATATTATCAATCACTTGGTCTATTGTTTTATTTCATAGGTGCAGTTTACTTCTGGTGTTTGACTTTCAACTCAATTCATTTCATGTCTCTAAAATTTTTAACTTTGTTATCATTTATGACCTTACCTTGTTATGCGATTCCTTATTCTTCTTCGTGTTGTCCATATCTGATTCCTTTTTCCAATTTCTATGATTTCCTTGATTTTATTTTATATTCCTCTACACATTGCTACTTGTTATTCATTGAGTTAAGTTACATCATAATGAAAGTAAGGTAGATATTTAAGGTCCATTTTAATATGTGAGTAATATTTCAGTTGTTATTAGATGTTAGCACATATAGAGGATTTTTTGAAGCTTGTTACAATATATTGTTGTATGTGTCAATTGTTGTTAAATATAACTTATACATTTGTAACTTAGATTCATAAATCATTAATAAAGCATTCCTAATTCTATTTTGGTATCAAAGTGGGGGGTATCATTACAAAAGATTTGAGGAGAGGCAAGAATTTAAAAATATAAGAATTGAAGAGGGCCCAAGAAAACTCCACAATACAAGCATCTGCATAAATTACTTAAATGAGAGAAAGATATTCACAAAAAAAAATCACATTATCTTGTTTCCTTTAGTTTAATTTACAATACTTTTTTTCATTTGTGAATCTCTTTCATCTCATATGAATAATTTATGTAGACATTCCCTGCATTGTGACAGTTTTCTTGGGCCCTACTTTATTATTAGAACAGTATCAAATCATTCATATGCAATCTCCATCTCAATAATTTTCTTAAATATGGTTTTTTATTCAAATTTAATTACAAGATTGGTTACATAAGAAGGGATATCTACCTTAACATCCATTTTTAAGTGTTTGGTGGATCTCAAATTCCTTTTTGAAGGATTTTTGAGATGTCCTATTTCTAGAACCTTCATCTTTTACATAATTACAATGTTTATTTCCAAACCCAACTAACTCATTTTTGAGACAACCCACATAAGTGTGGAGTTTATCAAACAAAACTTTTATAGGTTTTTTGGGTTTTTTCATTTTCTAGAAGGGAGAGTCTTAAAGCAAATGGGTATGATTATTTTCTGAGAAGAATAATTAGGAAAATGCTAGAGCATTTCAACGCGGATTATTTTTGGTGATCACCAATGTATCTTCTACATGTTGAGTTTTTGAACATCAGATCCATAGTGGATGTACCAAAGAAACATATATGACAGTCAATATGTTTACTTTTCCTATAGCGGGTCGGTAGAGATGGGTGATTGATCTATGTTAAACAAATTTTAGATTCCTAATCTCTCACCAATCTCCTATAGAAATTTGGACTAAATCAATCAATGGAGAGAAGACACCCATTGCTTGAGTTGGAATTTCATCCTAACTCAATTTGGGAGCAGTGCTACGCCCTTAACCTATTGCTTGTATTAGGATATGAGTAGCCGACTTGTGGCTTACCATATCATTTTATTATATCATTTATACTTTCTCATGCTTAATAGGTCAGCCTTGGTGATGGCCATAGCATATGAATAGTATATATAGGGGATTATAGGTAGTATTTCATTATCATTTGAGCATTTGAGTCTTATTATATGGTTTGGAGGTTGCCCCCTCGAAGTGGCGAAGCTATTCTAATTGCATATTGAGATCATTATTCCAAAATATTATGTTATTTGGTGTTCTATTGTTGCTCTTAATCTGAATTATACAAGTAATTTCATTACAAGTGGTATCAGAGCTACGATCCTGGGCCAAAATTAGGGCAAAAACCCTAATTTTTTGTTTCCGCCACATATTTGAACCAGAGCGAATTGGGGGGAGATATTTTTACCATAGTTGAAAGCATTTCAAGTAAGGTTCCATGGGTTATTGCAACTTTATTTTTTCATAAAATCGCTCCCTATGCTGCAAATTGTGGAAGTTCTTTACATTTTCGGAAAGCTATCAAAAAAATTAGTTAAGTATATTCTCTGTGTTTTTTCCTGTGGCCGAAATTGTAGAAACCCTAAACCCTAAGGTTTGACATCATGGCGGGGCCTTCCACAAGAGCAAAAAAGAATCTGGTTACTCCAGGTAAAACCCTAGATAAAGATGGGGTAGTGATTGAAGAGATGGAGTCAGAAGGGGTAAATACAGATTCCTCATTACTAGGGTTTACCTCAGTTGATCATAAGGTGAGCCAACTTGAGTATGAGCTGCGAAATGTACAATCTGAGATGGCCTCTAAAGGAGACATAGCCCAAATCAATCATCGGTTAGATGATATCATGCAACATGTAAAGGGTAACCAATATGGCCCAAATCCAGCCCATATCAACCAAGGAGGACCTTCAGTTCAAAATCATGGACAAAATAACCATGTTGGATCACTTTTCCAGTCCCAATCAGAATCCAACTTATTCTGCAACCACGGAACATGATGCCGAAAGTGGATATGCGCAAATTTGATGGTAAGGATCCCCTGAATTGGATAAATCAAATGGAGAACTTCTTTGAGTTACATCAAACACCATCAGGACAAAAGGTGACATTGGCATCCCTATATCTTGAACCAAACCAATTTGTTTGGTATCGTTGGTTATGTGCTCAGAGGCAGAAGAATGGTCTAGGTGTCACTTGGACAGTTTTTACCGAGGAGTTACAATTGCACTATAGTTCCAGTGTTTCAGAGAACTACTTTAGTCAATTAGCAAAGTTACAGACAAACACGATCAGTCAAAGATTATGTGCATCAATTCCAAAACCTATCCTTAAGGGTGGAGAATATTCCAGAAGAGAATTTGAATGACTTGTTTCTTAGGGGTCTTAAGGACCACATCGAGCATGAGGTATGTATGTTTAATCCACTCAAGCTTTCTGATTCTATTATCATGGCATGTCGTGTAGAGGAAAAAATTCTTTGTAGTAGGAGGCCACCTTTCATTAACACTAGAGACCGTAGTATCTCTTCCCCTTCATTTGCTAGGCCAATTAGACTGACTCCTCAACAAATGGAAGAAAAAAGAGCAAAAGGATTATGTTTTAACTGTGATAGCAAATATAGACCAGGACACAAATGTGCTGAGAAGAATTTGTTCTATATTGATGGAGGTAATGAGGATGACGAGGAAGCTGAAATTATAGGAGAGGCTGAGGAACCAGTAGAAGATGAAGTAGAGGATCACCAACCTACAATTTCTTACCACACATTATTAGGTATTAGTACTCCTCAAACACTCAAGGTTATTGGCTATCTCAAAAAATAGAAGGTGACGGTGTTGATTGACTCGGGGAGTGCTCATAACTTCATAAATAGTAAGTTAGTTTCTCTACCTCAATTGTTTTATTTACCCAACTCCAGAAATGCAAGTTATGATTGCAGATGGTGGGACAATCAAGTGCACAGGGAAGTGCCATAGTATCAAGCTTTCCATGGGAGACTACATGTTAGACTCACCTATGTTTGTCTATTTCCATGGGAGGGGTGGATATTGTTTTGGGTGTGCAATGGCTCACAACCTTAGGTACTATAGAGATGAATTTCCAAGAATTGTTCATGCAATTTCATTCATATGGAAGGAACAATACAATTAAATGGGATGGTAGCTAAGTCTCCACAGATTATTAGCTCTCATAAGATGTAGAAGGTTCTAAAAAAAGGAGTAGATGGACTTTATAACAAAGTTATTTTCCATAGAAGTACAAAATACAGAGTCTTCAATGCCACTCGATCTTCAGAAGATTGTTGATGCTCACTCATCTGTTTTTGATGCAATTGACTACCACCAGTTAGGGATAGTTGCCATTCAGTTGATTAGGGATCCAAACACATAACATCAGACCATATAGATTACCCATATTCCCAGAAAAGTGAGATTCAAGAAAATGGTTCAGGAAATGTTGAAGGCAGGTATCATCAAACATAGCCAGAGTGCATATTCTTCACCAGTGGTCATGGTACGTAAAAGGATGAAACATGGTGGATGTGTCCATATTACCAAGAAATCAACAAGTACACCATCAAAGATAAGTTTCCTATTCCAGTAATTGATGATTTACTTGATGAATTGCATGGTGCTGTTTATTTCACAAAATTAGATCTTCGTTCGGGGTACCATCAAATTAGAATAAAAGAGGAAGATGTTCATAAAATGGCTTTCAGGACTCATGAGGGCCATTATGAGTTTTTGGTAATGGCTTTTGGTCTTACAAATGTGCCCTCAACCTTTCAAAGCTTGATGAACACTGTTTTTAGGCCATTTTAAGGAAATTTGTATTAGTTTTCTTTCATGACATATTGATTTACAGTAAGCCATGGGAAGAACACTTACAACATGTAAATAAAGTGTTGGAAGTTTTGGAGAAACATACTCTGTATGCAAAGCCATGCAAATGTTGTTTTGGTGTATAAGAGGTAGAGTACTTCTGGGTCACATTGTATCCCATGAAGGTGTCAAAGTTGATCCTCAGAAGATCAAAGCTATGGTGGAATGGCCAAGGCCCAAAAATCTCAAAAATCTTCGTGGGTTCCTAGGACTAACAGGGTACTACAGAAGATTTGTGTGGGGATATGGTAGAATAGAAACCCCACTCACTGCATTGCTAAAGAAGGATGCCTTCCATTGGATAGACGTAGCCACTAAATCCTTTGAGCAGCTGAAGGAAGCCATGTGCAGCACCCCAGTTTTGGCTACTGCCAACTTCTCAAAAACCTTCATTGTTGAATGTGACGCTTCAGGATCAGGATTGGGAGTAGTTATAATATAGGAAGGAAGACCAATTACATTTGAGAGTCACCAATTCAAAGGAAAATATCTGCTCAAACCTGTCTATGAGAAAGAAATGATGGCTATTCTTCATGCGGTCAAGCAATGGAGGCCGTATCTCATGGGTAGACACTTCAAGGTAAAAACTGATCATGATAGTCTCAAATACTTTTTTGAGCAAAGGTTATCATCTGAGGAACAAAAAAAGTGGGTAACAAAAATGTTGGGTTATGATTTTGAAATCATATATAAAAAGGGTAAAGAAAATGTAGTAGCTGATGCGTTGTCTAGAAGGGATACATCTGCAGATGCCTTACTATGTGGAATGTCCATGTTGATGGCCAATTGGGTGGAGGAAGCAAGATTGGAATGGAATCAAGACAAGGATACACAATCTCTAATACCGTAATATCAAGCAAGGATCTATGACATCTAACAAATTTGAGTGGAAAGGTAATGCCCTATGGTACAAGGACAGGTTATACTTGAGTAAAGATTTTGAGTTGAAGCATAAGATTCTTGCAGAGCTACATGCCTCACCTGTTGGAGGACACTCTGGGTTTTTGAAGACATATCATAGAATAAAAAGAGAATTCTTTTGGGAAGGACTCAAGGGGGATGTAAAAATTTTTGTATCAGAGTGTTTAGTGTGCCAATAGAACAAAGGGGAAACAATTAAGACACCAGGTCTGTTGCAACCCTTACCAATTCCTAGCCAAAGATAGGAGGAGGTCTCCATGGATTTCATCACCGAATTGCCTTGTTCAGAGGGTAAGAATGTTATTTTTGTGATTGTGGATAGGCTCACAAAATATGCCCATTTTTGTGCCCTATCACATCCATTTGTAGCTAGTACAGTTGCAGTTATTTTTTTGGAGATATTTCAAAGGCTACATGGAACCCCAAAGATAATTGTGAGTGATCGGGATCCTATTTTCACAAGTAATTTTTGGATGGAATTATTTTCATGTTTGGGTACTCAGCTAGCTCATAGTTCATCTTATCATCCTCAAACTGATGGGAAAACAGAAGTGGTCAACAAATGCTTAGAGGGGTATTTACGTTGTTTTGTATCAGATAAGCAAGAAAGGTGGATTAAATGGCTACCACTGGCAGAATGGTGGTATAACACATATTTTCATACCTCTTCTCAAATGACCCCATTTTTAGCATTATATGGTTACCATCCACCTTCTATCACTTCCTCCTTGAGGGTGCAAACTAAGGTCAGAGATGTTGAGGAACACATTCAACATCAACAACAGGTTTTGGCTAGTTTGAAGGAGAATTTAGCATTAGCACAAAACAGGATGAAACAACAAGCAGATCAACATCGTAGTGAAAGACATTTTGAAATTGGTGACTGGGTTTTTGTACATCTCCAACCTTACAAACAGATGTCCCTAAAGCAACAGAAAAAGGAAAACAAACTTGCTCCTAAATATTATGGCCCTTATCAGGTTCTACAGAAAATTGGTAGTGTTGCTTATAAACTAGAGTTGCCTCCATCTTCACACATACATCCAGTATTCCATGTTTCATGCCTGAAGAAGGTTATTGGACAGAAATTTGAAGCCCAGATAAAGTTACCAGAACTTGACGAGGAAGGAAGAATCATTTTGGAGCCAGAGAAGATTCTGCAAACACGTACTAAGAGGCTGAGAACTAGAGACATTAAGGAATATCTGATCAACTGGAAGAATCTGAGCATAGAAGACGCCACCTCGGAGGATGAAGGTTTTCTGCAGCAACATCTAGGATTATTCAACGTTGAGGACAACATTGGTTTGAAGGGGAAGGGCATGCTACGCCCTTAACCTATTGCTTGTATTAGGATATGAGTAGCCGACTTGTGGCTTACCATATCATTTTATTATTATCATTTATACTTTCTCATGCTTAATAGGTTGGCCTTGGTGATGGCCATAGCATATGAATAGTATATATAGGGGATTATAGGTAGTATTTCATTATCATTTGAGCATTTGAGTCTTGTTATATGGTTTGGAGGTTGCCCCCTCGAAGTGGCAAAGCTATTCTAATTGCATATTGAGATCATTATTCTAAAATATTGTGTTATTTGGTGCTCTACTGTTTCTCTTAATCTAAATTATACGAGTAATTTCATTACAGCATTTTACATTCTTGACATCACTTATGCATTTTTCATGCTACACAAATTTAGTTCTTGGTCGACCATACAACCACCATATATCCCCTATGACATATGCTATTCCCTTTGGCCTACCATATAACCATTTACTTAGTTCTTTTAAACCCCAAGGGTGATACTTTCACCACTAAGCCCTTTTTTGGAGTACATTTCTTCTAGGGCTCATAACTTTTGATTTGTGAAGCCTAGAAAGATGTTTTTTTTTCAAATTTCCCATTTTTTCTTGATCAACACAATGGTGATGTCATTTTTCATTTTGAAGACCTATATTTTTAGAATTGGTAGTTTTTTTTCATGTTTAACTGACCAGATCATGTATTTTATACCTTTATGATGCCATAAATTTCACAGGTAACTCATATTTTCATGTAATTTATTTTAAAAGTGTATTTTTTTACTCTCTGAATTTTAAGTATATTTTTATTGTGATGTTGACTCATATTTTATTTATTTTTAGTTTGATGGCCTATTTTATAAAGTACAAATCATATTAGACAATGTATTTATACTCAAACTTATTTATAATGTGTTATAGGGGGTTCTATATTTGTCTACCTTCGTGTGCGTGTCTAATTTTTTGTATCCCCTTTTCACATATCAGTTGGTAAGTTCTTCATGTGGCAATTTTGGGCACTCTCACTATAGTATTGTTGTGATTTTTGGGCACACCTACCACATTGACACTAGTTGGAGATATTGAGCTGAGTTGTATCCAATCACTAACTAGCATTATGGGGGGTTTTGTCTACTACTAATTCTTCCTTAGATCTTTAAGTATAAGAATTATATTTTTTTGTTCATAGAAGATGTAAAAGTTTTTTTTTTCATCTTAGATAATTGTTGTGCCAACCCTTATGGGGTTTTTAAAATAATTTTCAATGCAAAATATGCAATCGAGCCAACCCTTATTTGGTGTTAAAAAAATAGAACAATTTGCAAGCCAACATTATTTAATTTAGAATAGTTTCTGATCCAACCTTCTTTGGTTTTCACCATGTAGTTTGTTAAAACATAACACATATCTATAGTCACTCATATTCACATGATGATATTGTTTGGAAGCTAATTTTTATTCATTCATTTGGAGGCTTGATCAGATTCAAAAGACATTTACTTCAACAACTTCATTTTTCAATTTTATCTATCGTTGTACATGGGTACCTCATTAGGCCTAGCTATTGGGACCCATATTTAGGAGAATAAGGCTTCTTCTCTTTTACCACATCACCTAAGTTGATATTCAGGGGGTTTTCATGTGTTTCATATTCACACTTTTGTGAATTCCACCTTGGGTAGTGTTATTGCCAAGGTGAGATTTATTATATGACCAACATTCATAAATGCACATTTAAGTACTAGTTATACTCACATGTGTGAGAAGGGTGAGGTACAACTTTCACTTAAATGTAAATTTACCACTTTTTTGGACATAATAAATCTCACCTTTTTAATATAACTACCTAAGGTGTACTTTATAATAAGTCTAAATATAACACACACTAACATAAAGGAGCTCTAGTGCACTCAAATTCATTTCATCCATGTTCAAGCTTCAAGCGACATGATTCAACTCCATTACAATCTGGCATAAATCCTTATAACATACTAAAATATTTATATTTCATAATATAAATTACAAGCCATAACATTAAATAGCCATGAGTATTTTATCTTGTTGGAGAAAAAATTTAGAATAAAGATGCAACCCAAAAGTAAGAGAGAAACCCAAAAGAACAAGCCATAAAAATGTACAGAAGGTAATGTCAATACAACCAAAATCATTTTTTTATTTTATTTTATTATGAATTTTCATGCTTTATACTAATCTAGAGAAATGTTTATAAAACATATACATATATTATGTATTGTAAAGCTTTTAATGAAGCATGAATTTGTGTCTCACTTGGGTGCCCAAAATCGTGAATTTTATCTCTAGTGTGGATCAATTTATAGGGGTTAGAGTGAACTAAAAATCACCCAAACTACCATGTAATACTTAAAAAAAGGCTTGAGTAAACACCTCTTTACGTAAACCTATTTTATATTGGCGGTGTTGTCAAACACCACCATTTTTTTCTCTGTTGATAGTTGACAATGGTTTTCCCAAATATTATTAACTTGAATAACCTTCATCAAAATCCTATATTTCCATCCATTGGATGTCAAACCTCTAAGTTAGGCATTTTTTTCCTTTATCTTTTTATGTGGTTTCAAATGTAGAAATGGGTAGGTGGGTTTTTAAAAATATTATAACTAAAAATTGCTAAAAATGGGGAATTGTGGGTGTCAATTTTTCTATCTATCTATCTCTCTCTCTATCTATCTAGATATATCTCTCTCTATCTCTCTCTCTCTATCTATCTATCTCTCTATATCTCTCTCTATCTATCTATCTCTCTCTATATCTCTCTATCTATCTATCTCTCTCTCTATCTCTCTCTCTCTATCTCTCTCTCTCTCTCTATCTATCTATATGTCAAGCAACTCAACCACACTCTACCCCAACACTGGATGTGAGTATATCTATATGGAAACTAATTTTACCGGAGAGTTTGAATATTGTATGCACTGAATTTTGGTAATTTTCCACTTGATAGTTATAATATTGAATTAATCTCTTTAACCATTGCTTGTGCACATATTTCAAGATGAATAAATAGTCCATCTTTAGTCCTATTGCAAGAATTTTTCTCCTCATTGTAATAATCATACAATTATAGAAATTATTACATTAGTCATGAGAAGTCCACTTCATATGACTTTTGTGCGCATAGCTCCATAACCTTATATCTTCTTCTTAGACCAACCCGCCAAATGGTTTGGTCATTTCCAATCCAAGGCAACCCGTCATATTTTTTATTTTATATATTTTTATGGGTCAATAATTTCACTATGGATCATCCTTAATGAAAAATTATATCCAAAAAACCATATATAATAAATTATAGTGCACTCATTTACCCACCCAACATTCAACTAGAAATTACTTGCAAATATCACTGAAAAAGGAATATAAATATCTCTTAAAGTTTCCTATAGTAGCATCAAACACTAGAAGAATCCCCCACAGGTATGAAGCACTCCAAACTAGGCTCAAGAATCAAGCTTCCCAAGCTTAAAGCCCTTAAAGAAAATTTAATGAAAAACAAATCAAGTCATTAAAAAATATTATCAAGTGATTGGGTTGTCAAATATAGATGCACATGTGTATTATTATGTCACTGCTATAGGTGGGAAACTACATGCAATTTGAGGTCTCTTTGGAGTAGTGCCAATGTAGGCAGTGTACAGATTCAAATTTAACCCAACCACTAACCTTTTTGTAAGGTTTTTATCATAGGTTAGTGTTTTGTGAAAAATTAGTTCATTATAGACGGTTTTGCACATTTTTTAGACCTAATAATTCACAATGAAGAATATTCCAATTAATCACAAAGGTTTAGAAAGTTTTAAAGTGACATTTTCATATTGTATAGTAGAAAACATTGTTAAACAATTTGGTTAGAGAGGAATGATTTTGTCTTTGTAAACAATGTAGATCTAGAATTAGAGATAGAGCATATGAAATACATTTATATGCATTTAATCCATATTTCATACCCATATCAACTTTCAAACCAATCATTTAACTAAGTACACTCATCTTCTCATGTCTTACTCTATTTAGCACATGATGTCTTTGATCTATATTTGGTATTCTCTATAAGTATGTTTGGATCTAAATTTTAATGACCAATTAATAATCTAAATCATACATATTTATTATTAGAATAAAATCCTTCCCTTCCCCTCTTTTTAACACTTTTATTTTTGGTTAAATCATTTAGTGAACCCACTTATTGATTGAATCCTTAACTTATTAAGCATAGGTCATCCTCTTCCAAATTATACCTCCTAAACAAAATCCTAAATATTTTTGTCGAATTGATCTTATTTTAATATTCCTTTATCATATTTGATTTTAAAGTATTGTTATGGTTACCTTTTATAAACTCATTAACTAAGGATGTTACTAGAGATTCTAGCTCCACTATGGGTTTAGGGGATAAAGTGTGATAACGATCTAAGGCATCTCCAGTAAGAGTCTTAGCTAAGATTTTAGTGGTAGCATAAGAATTAAATTGTATCCATTATTTATAAATGTTTTCAAAGGACTTGATTTGTAAATTAGGATTGGTTGATCCATCATATGAAATAAAAAGGGCAATGCCTCCAAAATCCATACTAGAAATGTAGGGCACTAAAGGCTCTTGTTGGAATTCCTGCAAGACCTTATTTTGAATGGGAGGTTGGTAAATAGGTGCCCCATTATGTCCATTGGGTAAGGGCCAGTGAATTGCACCCCCAGATTCCTAGAGAAAGATGGTTAACCATTTGTACCATATTAGCTTGCATTTGAAGGAGTTGGGTCATGGTGGTGATTTGTTGTTGACTAATCTTATCTATGATTTGGAGGACAAGGATAGTGGGATCAGAATTAGAGGTATTTTCAGATGATCCTACCATAGTAGCCTTCCCACTATCCACCCTATTCTCAAGATGCTTAGATACAATTTCAAGGAGTTTATGAATTACTGACTCAGGTTCCCTTTGTATTGAGGAAAATTATCAAGGAATTTTTGAATCTCAAGTGGAATATCATAGGTTTCCTCAATCTGAATATATTCCTCTTCATCACCTATTATATTGTTATAGCGGGCATTATAATTTTTTCAATTAAAGCCTATCACACAACATTATAAGTAAAAAGTAAAGTTGGATTTTGGGTGATTAATTTCTGAAAATGACTATTCACCAGAGTTGGAAAGCCCCATGCCAAGATTATCCTTGATGGATTCTTTATATGACCCATAAGAATATCATAAGAATAAGATATTGACACAATCGGGCTCACAAAAAGAGTTTCACAGGGGACAAAGGCATTTGTGGTGGGATATAGATAAAACAAACATGATCGACCCTATAAAGAAATGACACAGGAGCTGATGACATTTTGGAAAATTGATTTTTAGGGTTTTATAGAATTTTTAAGGAGTGAAACAAGACAAAGATATGAAAATGGGTGATTTTAACAATTCATGTTTGATCTAATTGATTCACGTTGGGTTTATCAAGAATGTATGCTGAGAAAAAGTGTGTCTAGACACTATGCACTCATATCATCTGTTTAACCAAGGTATTTGAGGAAATGAGTGAGGGACACACTAAAACTAACACACAAATGAATAGAATTAAAAGGGGTATATGGACCACTATGATCACATACCCCAAGGGAAGTAACCCTTACAGTAGGACAACCTAAGGTTACCAATTCCATAAGTTGAAGAAGAGGAAGGAACCCTATGGAGGTATCAACACTATGGGGGATAATAAAAAAAATAAGCATGAAAATCCTATGATAATCGAAGTAAAGCATGCAACATGAAAGGAACTAAAATACAATATGATATCCTAACATGTGCATAAAATACTAAGCTAACATATAGTAAATAGTGAATGTAGGAAACTATTATATACAAAATGAAAAAAATGGGTTAGAGCACTTACCTATTGGGGGACAATCATTTATACATATATCTCCAAAAGAAACATGCAATAAGAGAGAATAACTTTCAGGTGGAGGAGAAATAATTTATTCCTAACTCACTATAGATTACCCAAAAGTGCAAGCAAACTAATTAAAGCAATAAGGAACTCCAAGCCAAGATTTAAGATGTAAGAAATTCATAAACTAAGTGAATAGGTGCAAGTTGGCACAAGAGAGAAAATCTAATCGAGAATTCTTGTTGATCTGATTTGATGATGATGTGAAAATTTGAATTCGGGTCTTTATACCAATATCATCACATGCAGGCGAAGGAATCAGCCAAGATTTTAAATTTACATAGACGCAATCACCCATGGGCGATGACATTGGAAAGGGATGAAAAATTTAATGGGAGTATGTAAATTTCATGAAAAGTGAATATCACACTGGGGTCATAAGTAAGTTAGATGTAGGAAGAATGCGAGGAAAAATAAGAAGATAATAGCAAAAGAAATACATAAATGGGACCAAATTTTTTTCTCTGTCCATGTATCATCCTAAACCCAATGGTTACGTGAATAACCATACCCCTATCCCAGGATGATCCCTTTAAGGCACCCATTCCTAGAAATAGATGCATTAGCAACCTCTAACCTGAAAAGAGAAATTGGTAGTAACATATATGAAAATAGAAAGCATAAAAAATTAGGTTTATACAGAAAATAATAGACCTAGAAAGTATCATGAGCAGAGGTTTTGAAGGGACAAAAGAATATAGAAAAATACCATAGCTAGGGTACACTTTGGCCCATTCCATCTACTTTTCTATGTGTCAATATTGCAGGATATAGTTTTGACAGTGATCCTCTGTTAGGTCACTTCTAGCCTTTTTCAATCATCAGACCAACCTAGATCATCACACAAAGTAGGATATTAGCTAATTCATCTTCTATCTCTCATTACAAGTGCTTTTTCTATTTGATGTTCATCATTGTTTCATATTATTAATATGGTTATTCCTAATATTATTAAAATTAGCTTTAGAAACCGGTTTATTATGATAATCTATTATTGGTTAATACCCCTATAAGAATTAATCAATTAGGTTAAATCATTTGGTGAACCAAAGTATTGAATGTTTTGTGTTGAAGCTATCCTCTTCTATTCTTCCAAGTCATTCTTCCAAACACTAGCAATCCTTCGATATTTCATTTCATGCCCAATACGCGTAGTGTTCATTTTGGTTCTCCATAATAGCTTGAGCTTTCACTTCCTAATTGGAATCATTCCAAATTCATGGTATCTTTTGTACCTATGAATGAGAACCCCCTATTCAATGTTACTCACATACCCTTATAATATGTAGATACTTTTAACAATAAGAATTCCTATGGTGAAGACATTAATGTTGATCAATACCAAATTGATGCTCTATTTAACTTATGTGCTCAATTTTATGATAACCCAATCCATGTGAAATTAATCCTTTAAGCTGTTTTAACAACAAAAATTTCTTGTAATAAGGATTCTCATGAAAATATGCTTAAAAATTTAGGATCTTCCTCTATACATACACTCTCCATTACTACTTTTTTTCCCTCAGTGGCACCTATATATTATATTTTTGTTTCTTCTTCCCACACCTCCATGGGGACATCTAGTCCCAATATTTCCATTCCTTTGTCTACCACTAATTTTTATTTTCCTCTTATCTCTCATATTCAACATAGTTCTTCTTCTATCTCCTATGCCTTAGATTTTTTGGTGCACAACCTACAAGCCCAAGTTATTGAATCAAAACAAGGTACCTCCATCAATTCTTTTATGGATTATTTTCTTATTCTATACAATCCTATTGTACCTAAGGTTACCTCTTATTCTCTACCTTTTGGTTTTGTTTCACCTAAGATTCCTCTTTTCACTGGTAAAGAATATCCAAAAGAACACATTAGATCATTTCATATTTCTTTCTTATATTATGATATTTATGATACATTGTTAATGAAATTATTTCCTATAAGTTTAGAAGATTATGTATTGCAAATGTTTTATGATTTTCCTATTAATTGTATACAATCTTTTACTCCATTAGAAAATCAGTTTTTATCACTTTTTATATTAATATTGAAGCTAAAATATCTTATACACAAATGGATAAAATGAAAAAATGGCCTAATAAGAACCATAGTGATTATGTTCTACATTATAGGACTAATCTTAATAAAATGTGAAATATCCTAGCTGATTTTGAATTGCAAGATCTACTTCTACAAATTATTTTGCCTTTAATCCATGAGTCAATCATATTTGATACATTTCGTTCCTTTGATCACTTATGTCATATCCTAGGAAATCCAATTTCCATGGGTAAAATCAAATATCATGATCATGATTCTAGTCAATCTAATTCCAAATTCCTAAGTAAATATACCTTCAAGAGAAAACATACTGAGCCCCGAGTTGAGGATAAAACCACTATGAATTCAATGTCCTAACCAAAAAATCTCCAAAACCAACCTCCTCAACAACATATTACTAAATTTCCAATCCCACCTCGATGAGTTTTGTAACAGCTCTTTGGAAGTAACCTTATCTCTCTTCCTCCACCTCTCAATTTGGATTCTAGTCATCCTAAATGAAAAAACTTTGATGAAAAAGCATATTGTGATTACCACAACTACAATAGAAATTCCATCGATTGATGATATATTCTTAAACATGTGATCCAACACTCAAATGATTATGCTGGCAATTGAGTGGGATGATCCTCTCACATTCAAACCTGAAATTGATAATGATAAGCTTAAGATATTTAATTACTCACTTCTTAAGCATGAAAAAGCTGCATTTGAAGTAATTAATAATCATTCTTACCACGTAGTTCCACCTCTAAAATATACTAATAATCCTCTAGAATTTATTTTTGGTACTACTACTAATGTACCACCATCAATTGCTTTTACTAATGTGAATTTTCATTCTTCATTCACATCTTCTAGGCTTCACATTTTTATAGCCATTAACCATCAAGATATCAATAATGAAATGATCAATCTTAATTTCAAACATAACATATGTTTTCTTCCCCTCTTGCGTGGTATTATATTTCCACTATCTCAAAAAAACTACAAGTATCCTACTTCCTATGAACATATATCTCTTCCCATCATAGTTGGGCCTCTTACTAATCGTTTTCCATTTTTTGTAACATTTTGAATCAAGTATTGTGACATAATATTAGGTCTTCGTTGGATTAATTCCATTATGGAGGTTCCATCTATTATAAACCAATGTGTCAAATTCATACATGACTGTCAATTAATCACCATTCAAGGTATCCCACCTCAGACACCATTACCTATTATATCTCAAGCTTCACATGTCCTTAACACTAGTACATCTCTTGCTCGAGTTACCATTACTCTTAGTCTACATGTTATTATAGTTACTCCTACAATTAACAATGTTACTCTTATAGTTTTTTTACATACTCCTATCGATAGTCCCACACTTTCACCACCAGATACTATCTTGCATAGGTATCCTCGACCTTCATCTCCCATCACTTGTTGGATATCTATCATTATCAGTGTGTATTGTCATTGATGTTAAGAAGCGACTGGAAAGATTGTTGCAAAAATCATATGGGGATATTGTTGGACCTCTGTATTTTTCATATGGGATGCCATTAATCTTAAGTTGTATTGATGATAAAATGGATTATTGGTAAAATGAGAAAGTAATAATAATGAAGGTTGATTGGTATTTTTAGCTCTCAGATGCCTCAAGATGGTCAAGGATAATTTCTAAGGGACTTAATCAACTTTGTTTGCATGCCATAGATATGAGGAGATATCCGTAGAAGTCTTGAAGTAGTCATCAAAGTCTGTAAGAAGCCACAGAAGACTAGAAAAGGCCACGGATAAAGAAATGAAGCCTCCAAAGAAAAAGGAGTTAAAGAATGTGCATTGAGTAAAAATGGTAAGGCCGTGGATGTGAAGGAAGAACCGTGGAAGTAAGAACTATCTAAAAGAAAAGCTGCGGGAATAAGGAAGTTTGAAGGAATCCAGGGTGTAGACACCTATAATTTGGCTCGAGAAATTTAAATACTTAAATTGCGCTAATTATACCTTTTCCCTCAAATCGACGACATATCATCAATATCACACATTTTCTCTGCTATCGTTATTAATTAATTACATTATGTTAGTTAATTAACTCTTCTATCCAACAAACGACACCAATTTACGACCTTCTGTTAATCAGTTTCCCCTTTCTATCTAGATTAATTAATTATTTATAATTAATTAAGCTCCCCTTTCTATCTAAATTAATTAATTATTTATAATTAATTAAGCTCCCCTTTCTATCTAGATTAATTAATTATTCTTAATTAAATTCTCTCTTCTATTTAATCAATAAATCATCATTTATTTGATTAAAATTCTCTCATAACATAAATCATACTAACTATTCCTCTAAAAAGCTTCTATAAGCTTACACACATATTAATTAATCACTTTGGTTAATTAATAAACCCCCTCAATCCCCATGAGTCACTAGAGGACAAACTAAACTCTCCTAAAGTAAACTCAACCACTTCTAAACCATGTTTATCCATAACTAACCTAGCTTTTTTACTCATCCACACATACAATAGGATGCAAAGCTTCTTCAAATCATTGGGTTATAAAAGGAACCCTCCTCTAACCTTTTATACTTACACCTAAATGAGCATAGAGCCTAAGCTATAACCATTTTACCATCTTAGAGCATTATTCATTGGAAGAGATATCTATTTTCATTTCTTGCATTCATTCTTCCAAGTTTGAAGTCATATGGAAATATGTCAAATGGTCTTGTAGCCATGGATTGACAAGACTTCATTCTTGAAACCTTCGGATTCAAGCATACAATCAAACCCTTTGATTGCTAAAGATATAAATAGGTTCATTTCATTAGCATTCAATTAGAGATAGAGGTTAATATGTTTAGCATGCTAGTTTGAATCTTCATTTCATGTTCTAATGCAAATATGTTGATAGATTAGCCTTGTTTAAAGCTCTAAGCATGATGGTATATTGATCTAGTTAGCATTGTATTGAAGCTATTAGGTGTTAGCTTTGATTTCCATTGTATTGTTAATTAATTCGTATAAACATTTGGCACATCTTGGGGGACTTACTCCATTGTCCTTTGGATTTAATTTCAAGTTTTTGTAGTTAAGTTTCAATTTTGGTTACTAACCCTCTTATGAACATGTTGATCTAACTTGTGTTCCTTAACTTGTTTTTTTGAGTTTGCATGTGTTGAGTCTTCCTTGTAGGTATAAAGGAGATGAAGTGCTATCAAAATTGGATCTTGATGGGAAAATTGAAATATTTCTCCATGTTTTCATGTTTAGAGTTTCATTTTTCAACATTTTACGTGCTAAGTTTTGTCAATTTATTGAAAATCTTAAATTCTTGAGCATGTGGGTTAGTCTTTGATAGTGCTGAGTCTTCTATTTACATATTAATGTGGTGGGTTGCTATCAAAATTGAATCTTGGTGAGAAAATTTCAATATTTCTCCATGTTTTTTATTTTAAGAGCTTACTTTTTCAACATTCAACATGCTACAAGAGCATGGAGGGGGAAGGGAGCATTGATAAGAGTCAAATTGAAGACAATATACAAGAAGCTGACCTCCTTAGACTCCCGCCTAGGGAAGGCTAAGAATAGACATGATTACAACATTGCCACCTTTAGGGCCATCGAGGGAGTTCATCGAGGGTCATGCCAAAAGTGTTTTCCAACCTCAGCGGTGTCCCCGGCTGCACTTTGGGGCAATGAAAAAGAGAGCAAAAGAACCATCGAGGAGCTCGATAAGATGGATGTTGCCCACATGACTTGCATTGGGAATGTTTCATGCCTGGAAAAGAGTCAAGATCAGTATCGATAAAGCTGCCAAGAAGTAGTCATGGATGCTTCTGCTGCTTTTAGTTGTTATTTTTGTTGTTTCTTGGCAGTCGGCTTACTGTTTTTTTGCTGTTGTTTTGCTGTTATGTCTTGTTTGTGTAGCTGTTTCTGGGCTACGTAGAACTTCATTGTAATACTTGGACTTTGTTCCATCAGCTCTGTTTCTCACTCTTATTCCGGCTTTCAGGCCTTCTTTTGTATTCAAGGGTACAGTCCCTATTCAAAAAACTAGTTGCCAAATATTAAAAAAAAAACATTCAACATGCTACATTTTTCAATTTCTTGAAAATGTTAAGTTTTTTTATCATGAATGCTAATGTTTGATAGTGTTGAGTCTTCTATTCATATACTAATGTGATGGGTTGTTGTCAAAAATTGAATCTTGATTGGAAAATTTTGGCCTTTTTACAGACTAAGGGACGTTGTTTTTCACATTTTTTGAGTACATGTAAAGTGCATACCTATGAGCATAAGAGCATATGTGCGTAACCCATCTTCCGAAGCCCATAACATTTTCTCCCAAAATCAAAATGACTCTGTTTTTTTTGCATTAACAAGGTATTGAAGTAAATTATGCAATGAAAATATAAATTCAGGGTTTATACTTACAGAAATTTTAGGTTTTTCTTTTATTGTAAAATTGGTCATTTTCTAACATGTCTAATGTTTTGATGAATGTTGTAGTTCCATGCTGTACTTGATTTAGACAAAAGTTTGTATAAGCTCTTCTCTTGCACCTTTTGGTGATCTTGAGAATAAAAAAAACTTTTATCTCTATCTTTTTAACATTTGGTTTAACTTGGAAATTTGATTATTCATTTTGCTTAAGGGACATGAACCTTATACAAATCATTTTTTATGGTCCTTTGATTTGAAGTTTTCCATTTCTATTTAGTTGGGCTAAAGTTTGTGTATGCTTTTCTCTTGTAACTTAGGGTGATTTTGAGAATCAAAAGCAACTTTAGTCTTCATTTTCTAACATTTGGTTAATTGGAAACTTCGCCTTTCATTTTTTTAAGGGAATGAACATTTATCAAGCTTTATGTATGGTTTATTAATTACAAATCTTTCCTTTAATTTTTAGTTGGATTATTTGTTGTGTATGCTCTTCTCTTGCATCCTTAAGATGATATATTGAGAATCAAAAGCGACTCTTAATCCTCTTTTAAATAATGTGATTTTCTTGGAGAACTACTAACGCTTGAGTGCAGGACCTAAAAAATGTTTTTCAAAGAAAGAAGAATTCAAGAAAAAACAAAAATACTAATACAGTTTCCATGCAGGTTGCCAAAAGGTGTTCAAGAAAACCACATTAAGCTAAACAAGATAAAAAAATACACCACAAACATCACACTATATTTGTAGGGTTTCAAAAAAGGGTACTTCCCTATATGCTCAACTAGAACATAACCCCTTTGGCATAATGCCTTAATATACAATAATGGGGGTGGTTCTAGGAACCCCAAAGTAGTTCATGTAAGAAGGAACCTTGTGGATGAAATAGGAAGTGATCTGCACAACCTACTTGACTAGTATTACCATTTGAGAGATTTTAGCATCAATGTTATCCGTATCGTGACCCTAATAAGAGTACACGATGGATGCATTCATTTCCTAATGTACTTGAAGGGGGGTAAAGTAAAGCTGAGATAACCCAAGATTAGTCAGTGTGACTTTCTTAGTAAATCAAGCTCGCATTAGATAAATTTTGACACCTAGTTCAGTGAACCACCTAGGAAGCTATCTTTGACCAGGAGCTAACTTTGACCATTTCAAAACCAATTATTCATCACGAAACACGTGAAGCAGTTACTTTTGTTTAGTTTTTCACTCACCCTAAGGAAAGGTGAAACTATGCCGAAGTGAAGCTAACATTTTTAACCCCCAATTGATCTACTTCCTTCACTTTCTTTTGACACTTTATTGATCAGAAGAAGAGTGACTACCCTTGTGTTGCTAATTGATTTTATTCGCCACTTTTGTGTGCATTTATGCTCATCCATGTTTGCGTCTAAGTTGTTTAAACGTCTAAATTGTGTGGGGAAGTTTTTCATATCATTGATATCCTTTTTGATCTTGATACCCAAATCAAGATCGTCATTGTAGTTAGTCTTGATTTGTCACATTGATTCTCCTTTGAATTGTTATTTTTTGTTATATCGTGTCACTAAAATTTTGGTATTTACGTCTTGTTTCTCGTAAACTTGGCCTAAATATCTATATTGAGACATTATGTTATACACACTCTAACAATTCCAACATAAATTTTTGTGCAATAGTTTTGCTAGTTCAGGATAAAGTTTCAACATCGAGGCTCTTTTAGTTATCAAACCATCCTAGATCGTCATACAAAGAAGGATATTATCTAATTCATCTTCTTTCTCTTATTGCAAGTGTTTTATATTTTTATGTTCATCATTGTTTACTATTGTTCATATGGTTATTCCTGATATTGTTGAAATTAGTTTTGAAAACTAATGTATTAGGATAATCTACCATCGGTTACTACCCCCCCATAAGATTTAAACATTTAGGTTAAATCAACTAGCACTTTCTTTCCAAAATGGAGTGATTGTTGCTTAATTGATTGGTCAAAGATAGTCCACCATGGGTAAAAAAAGGTATCTCGATTACCTTTGGGGTGGTTTACCATAAGATTAATTAAAATCATATCATTATTTTACAAGGTAATCAAAACCCAAGGTGGCCACAATCACAATCAAAGTTTGATAAAGGTTAAAATTCCACCCACACCATAGTATAAAGCAAGATGTCATCAACAAAATACTATATAAAATGCAATGTTTCCTTAAAAGTGGTCTTAAACAAGAATAAGTAAAGCCTGATGGTGTGGATTACCCCTAGGTAGATACAATTTAAATATTTTCTTCCACACTTTTAAACACGATTTAACTTGTGCATATTCCATCAAGTCCTACCAAATTTCTTATAAAAACATCAAGATTGGGGTAGATCAATCCCTCCATTTACAACAAACAAGTAGACTATACTCTAAAAGTCACATTATGAAATAGTAAACACAATATGGTAAATATTAACACAACATTTTTGGCATGTGCGTTCAGTGCTCCTTGTGAGTTTCATGCCATGGACTAACTGATTCTCGTGGATCCCAACTCTAGAAATTATAGTGGAGATTAACACCTGCAAGTTTTGGTCTAACAATAATCGTGGTCTAAAATATGTTATCAGAGTGACAGGTATCGATTTTGAAACTCACCTAGGTAACATTAGGGGGATTGTTGGCATGTGCATCCAACACTCCCTGTGAGTTTAGTGACACATACGAACTGCCTCTCATGGATTCTAACTCTGGAGATTGTAGTAGAGATTAACGTCTGTGGGTTTCAGTATAATGGAAATCGTGGTCCAAAAAACATGATAATGTTTGAGAGAGAAGCAAGAGAGATAAATTTTATTTCAAATTTTTGGAGGAACTGCATCTTTGTGTGGGTTCCCTTTTACCATCATTCCTATCTCATAGTATTTGATTTCCATTTATTAATAATCTACCAAGTAAATTTATATCAACATGATATGAATAATGTATACCAAATAATAAACTATAAATAATGATGTAAATTGATATCAAAATCACAACATACTTCCTTATCAAGTGTTAAACAATTGATCCTTATAAAATACCTCCAATGCCGTGAAAATCAAATTAGTACTAAAACCAAGTACCCGTGTGTGTGTGTGTGTGTGTGTGACTGAAACATCATGATACATAATATACTCATGATCAAATAATAATAAATTTAATCTATTCAAAAAAATAAGAAACATAAGAATGCATCCTCAACACAGAGTGATACAAAATAATACGAATAATATCTAATAGTGTTCCCAAATAGGAACTTATAAAAGTTTTCGAAGGAGTCAAGAGGGCATGATATTACATGGTTCATTATTTATGAATGGGATAAGTATATTAGAGAACCTAAAAATCAAACACTCCTTGACCTATTAATTCTTGAAACAATCTCGGGTATACTTAGAATGCACAATATATACATATCTTTGTTTATATCTGAAAATAATATTTCATTTTCAATTTAGAACACTATATAATTATAGTATAGATTTCTTTTATCAATTTTAGTATAAAAACCCTATTTGGATATAGTAAAAATTTATTTTTAGTACAAAACTTATTCCACACTTGTATTTTCATATAATTTGGTCTTTTGATACAATTTCAAAGACCTTATTTTTAATATAGTTTGAGAATGGAGAAAACATAGCATAAAGGGCATTTTTCGTTGGAATAAAAGAATATATTTTTTGTTGCTTTGTGAATACACTAGTAGTATTTTCTCCTTGATGTGATCATTTTAATGTGTATTTTAGTTCTTAAAATAAAAATACCGTACAAATATTTTTTGGGTTATTTTTTGAAAAAAAATTCAAAAATATTTTCCCATAAGAAAATTGCGCCATTCTAATTTTATCATTCAGAAGATTATTTTAATGTGTATTTCAAATTTTTCATACCAAAAACTTGGGTTTTTTTAACCTACAACAAGTTTGAATAATTTCTATGGATACAATTAGGATAATTCTCACAAGTCTAATTTTCTTCATTTAGAAAGGAAAAAAAAAAGTGATTATGCTCAAGATATTATAGGAAAATTAGTAGATCCTAAATTGAAATTTTATTTTAGGAAAAAATGGAACACTTTATTTTTTTTTAGAAAAATTTTTTAGAAATCACAATAAAATTCAATCATTTCAACTAAAAAAATCTTAATATGGAACAATATCCTCATATTGGGGATTTCATCACTCAAGTTAGGCACTTGAGGATTATCCTTGATAAGATAGGTAAAAACAATCCAATTAAAAATCACTATGACTATTTTGTCTAAATTGGTTTGTCCTTACTCATTTTTTCTCAAAATAATAAACACAATAATATTATTTGGGAACTACATATGTGGCACAAAATTTAACAAGTTTTATGAGAAAAAATAGAGAAAAAGAAAAACTAGTTTTTAATGTTGGCATCTATACTAAGAAGGAAGAATTAGTAGTCAATGATTCTAATATGGCACCAAAGCCTAACATTGGAAATGGAAAGGGATTTTTCAAGAAAAAAATTAAATGAAATCCTAATCCTAAGGAAAATAAATAATCTCCATAAGACTCCTCCCCTTTCAAGAAAAGGCCAAATGAAAATACTAAGAAATGTGAAAAATAATGTTATACATTTTATGATATGTTTAACATCATTGTTTCAAGAAAATGACATACTTTGAATAAGAGATGAAAAAATACATCTTCCTCCCTCTAATACATGAGCTAATATTTATACAATAATATATGGATCATTGCTAAATAAATGTACTTTGAATTAAGGATCCTCCAATTATATGGGAATTCAAGGTTTACTATTTGAAAGTTTCAAGGACAACCACACAACTCAATATTTTTGTGGGAAATAATATATATATATATATATATATATATATATATTGAAAGAGAAGGGTCCATTGTTATGGATAATATAAATCTTAATACAATTCTTCATGATCCATATTTTTTTTCATACTTATTGTCCACCTATCAAATAAATCATAATGGTGAAGGAAAAACTATTGATTTTACCTCAATTGATCTTGTTATTAGACATGATTGGCATTTTTTCTATTGTAACCACTACTAAGGTTGATCATCAATCCAAATGGTACAAGTTTGACATCTTTTAATTAATTAACCTCATCAATTCATGATTGCACATGAAAATGACTCAAGTAAACTTTGGCATGAGATTTTTTGTCACATGAACTATTTCTCATTGTAAAATATTAATAAGCACAACATGGTTATATGATAATAAATTCTTCTTTCATAAATGGATTTTTTTAGGTTTTTCAATTGAAAAAAACATAGGTATCCATTTTGAAAAGGAAAATATTGGAGATTGAGTTAAAAATTGCAGTTGGTTCACAACAACCTTGAGTCGTTTTTGTAAGTTTATTTATCATAAATTTGAATATGTGTTTACATTCACTGATGATTTCTCTCATAGAACTTGGGTATAGTTTCTTTAAAAAATTGAAGTCTTTGAATAGTTCAAAATTTTCAAGGCCCTTTTTAAAAATCTATTTAAGATAAAAT
Organism: Taxus chinensis; assembly: GCA_019776745.2. Classification (NCBI taxonomy): domain Eukaryota; kingdom Viridiplantae; phylum Streptophyta; class Pinopsida; order Cupressales; family Taxaceae; genus Taxus; species Taxus chinensis. The sequence continues at coordinate 550,698,948 of CM034155.1, forward strand.
ACAACATTTAAAAAACATAATGGAGAGTTTTTCTAAATAACAAAATGATTACCTTTAATGAAAATTTTGTAATTTAAATTTAGCATATTAATCCTTAAACTCCTCAATAGAATGGTGTAACCAAGTAAAAAACTATAAACTAAAGGAAATGGATAATTTCATAGTATATTCCAAATACTTTCCTCCTATATTCTGGGTAGAATAAATTCATTGTGTAAACTACATTAAAAATTTATCTCCCCACTCAATAATGCAAGACACGATTCTTGAATATAAATGGTCTGATGCTAAACCCAATTTATTAGATTTCAGGGATTTTATATGTAACATGTAGGTGTGTATCCTAGATGAAAAGTGAAAAGAAATGGAAAGGAATTTACCACCCTTGTATTTTTTTTAGCCATTGTGAAGATGTGAAGGAATGTCATATTATTATTCCAAGAACCTTTAAATTACTTAACCAAAAGGATGCATTATTTGATAAAAACTATCAAGATTACAAGGCATAATTTATGCCTCCACCATTGATTTTTTTCATCCAAACACTAATGATGATGTTTCTCATGAAGAAAAATCCATTTTATATGAATCCCATTCAAATAGTTACTATATTTTAGATTATGAGCCATAGGTGGGAGAATCTGAACCTCCACCACTAGTGTCAAAATATATTCATAATTCACCACAACAACCTCCACCAAAAAATGGGTCTTCATATTTTACATTTAGGATGGTGAAAAGGTAGGATATATAATAGATATAAGTAGGGTTACATCATAAGATCCTTATGGTGTTGAATATTTTATCCAATTATAAGTGACATGGCATCTAGAGACTTATCATCAAGTTTATAACCATCCTTAATGGAAAGAACAAATGATATAGTATATTATTTTTTGAATAATAATAGAACATGGAACTTGGTTTTAATTTTAAAATGTAAAAATTAGTTGTTTGCAAATAGATATATCAAAATAAATTTGCAGCAGATGGGTCCATTAAAAGGTATGAATTCCAACTATTAGTAGAATGTTTTTCATAGGTTAAATGTGTTAAATATTGGAAAACCTTTTCGCCAGTACAACACTTTTCTTGGTTGCAACATGGGGATGAGAACTGTATCAAAAACATGTCAGTAATACCTTCTTGTAAGGATAATTGTAAGAATAAATTTACATGTTCCAACCTCAAGGATTTTTCAATAATGATAACTCCAACTATGTGTGTAGATTAATAATTTCTTTGTATGAATTAAATTATGATATACAATATTAGTATGAAAATATACTCATGTTTCTAATAAATTATAGGTTTACATGATATACATCTAAAACTATAATATACACTAGGAAAGTAGATAAACTATAATATACACTAGGAAAGTAGATGGAAATAATTTGGTTTTGGTCCTCTATGTTAATGAATTAATCATAAAAAGAGTTTCCACAATGTATGTTTATGATTCGAAAGCATGAATAATGACATATTTTGAGATGATTGACATGCGTTTGTTACATTTTTGTTGGTTTTAAAATTTCACAAATTTTGGGAAGATATTGCTGACCATAAGTCCAAATATCCTTAATACATTCTAAGATGCTTGAAAATGGAAGATTCCAAAGTCTAAACTGACACATTTTCAATCTCGGGTCAAGTTTTCCACCAAGTTTTCTTCTCCTTTAGTTTATGGTACACTTTACATGAAATTAGTGGGAATTATACTATATTTTCCTCTTACATTTCTTTATCGATCTATTGTTGTGATTCTTGTATCATGTTACAGTCAAAACCCTTATGGACATCATTGGTAGGATGCTAAATGTATTCTATGATATTTTTGTACTACAAATTTTTGGATTGAGCACAAATCAATTGGTAAAGCCTCAATTTTTTGGTTACACATTTAGGGATAACATAGAAAATGATATTTTTTAATTTGGTGAGGAAAATAATCATAACATAATCTAACAGTTATTTGATAAGAGATCCAAACAATCACAATTAAAGTGCATGATACATATATCATTTTGGGGTAGGTCTCGTGAGTTTACCTTGTAAAATATACACTAATGTTGTTTTTTCTACTACAAAATATAAGTATAATGGAAGAATTGTTATAGGTAATGAGTAAATATGCATTTAACATATGATTTCTAATTTTAGATTTCCACAAACCCAACCCTTACTGCTTTGGTGTTATAACCAAAGTGTTATCCACATATATTATAACCTATTACAAAACTAATGTATAATGAACATTGAGATTCATATGAATCATATTTGGAAACTGATCCAAGACAAGGCTATTGATCTTAATTTTTACCAAATGTATGTCTAGGTTAAGTACATTCTCATAAATACCTTGAAGTAAGTTTTATGTATCTCACTCAAATTATGGGAATGAAGGATAATGTTTTCAAGGGTGTATAGTTAAATGATTAATTGTTTCTTCCCTTCATCTAAGTCTATATTAAGGGTGGTGCTATTTTATTTAATTAACTATGCATTATTATATGTGATTAAGATGTAGTTGTAATATTCATTGTAATATAATATGTGGATAATGTTCTAATTGATACACACTTATCCACATGTTATTTCAAGATAATATTATCAATCAAGTTGTGTGTTATTTATTGTATTAAAGTAGACTTGTTCTACAAGTTAAATACTCTCCAATACTTTACTCTAGTAGAGCATACATATATAATATTTGTGACATCACCATGGATAAGAGTTATATTGGAAAATTTATGTCAGAGGTGCAATCTAAAGAGGTAGTAATTCTACCTATGTTATAAATATGTTTAATGTATTTATTTTAATATTTCATTTATTTATCATACATGCATGTACGTGGATTTATTTATTATGGTTATTTGCATCGAAATAATAGAATACCCAAAAAATTAATAGAATGGTGTTCTCGGAGTGATAATATTATGAAGATTGTGTTTTAAATTTAATTAAATTATGCTCTCATAGTATATTATGTTTTGTGACAATAGTGTAATAAAGCTCAATTAGATGGTATTTTTCATAATACATCATATTTTGTGCCATTTGTGTTGTAAACTTGCTCAAGGATAATGAACAAAAAGCACAAAGATTATTTTTTACAATGAATTCCATGGATTTTTATAGAGAATTGAGGGAGAAAATAAGGGGAAAAGAGCAGACATACAATTCTAATAAGTTTAAAATAGAAAAACATGAGAGTGTTACATGTTCATTATGCCCTTCTTCTCTAGAAATAGTTGATCATTTTTAAAACAAACATATTTATGCAAGGAATGAGTAATCCACTCTCAAAATAGCACATTCCATGATAAGAAAGTGATTGTGCATGTATATAAATATATTATTTCTTAGAAAATAGAAGAATGGTATCTCTTGCACACTCCATGATATTTTTAGCCTCCTAAGCATAATCTGAAAGCTCTTCTTGCATGAAAAACTACTAATTTTAGCCTCTGAATGAAAAAAATGGAGTCTTTATTTCATGAACCTACTAATTTTATCCTCTGCATGATCAAAATAGTAAGATTGTGTGAAAGAATATCTAAAGAAATAGCTTCCTAGGAATTTCTTTTTTTTGTGCTTTGTGTCGGGAATGTCGATGAATCAAAGAACTCATGGAAAAAATTAATAGTTCCCTTTGTCCCTCTTGAACCTAACTTAACCATTTGTTCCTTTCTTCCTCCAATTGGCTAAATAACTGATGTTCCTTATGTGGGAAAAGATGTAGGGATGATAAGTGTTGGTTTGAAAATCTGTCAAATGCACAGATCTATGGATAAACGAGCCAACAGTGTGCCGGGCATAGCCCCTCTTTGAGTCAGCAAAGCGAAACTGGTTTATTGTTATTCTACCAGCAGGAATCTTGTGCAAGTCTCACAATATTTTGCCTTCAGGGGTTGGGATCTCATCCTAGTAGAGTAGTTCCGATGAAGAATAGAAAGGAATGAAGGAAGGAAAGGAAAGAAGACGGATCTAAAGGGAGAAAAGAAGTGAATTCCAAAGTAGAAAGGTCAAAGGGTCTATGTTTTGGGTTGGTAGTAAATAGAGCCGAACCTACTTGCATAGACAAACAAAGCAATATTGATGAATAAATGACAATAAAGCAGAAGTAGATTCAACAGAACAAACATACAGATCTAATGTAAGAAAGCTCTAATGTATAACACAGATATTCAGCACAAAGTCTAAATATTGTATTAATATTTCCTTCTGTTACAAAAAGCTCAAAGTCTTTTCTTCTTACTTCTATTTCTCATCTGAAAAGTATCCACACATGAATACAACAAGTATTCAAGTATTTATAGAAGAAGAGAATAAAAGAAGGCAAAAACAAACCAACCACTTAATTACAAAATATCTCAAAGTCACTTGTTGACTTTTGACAACTTGGTGGATGACATCATCCCATGGTGCAACATGGATGATGTCATCATTTGTGCCAACATACTCTTAGATATTTTACAAAAATGAAAGCCGAGGAGAATGAAACTATTCATCGTCATCCCACAGCTGAAAGGGGGTATCTTACTTTTGTTTTTCAGGAGACGAGATGTGGAACTGGGCACGGTATTCCATGAACTTGCTGATCATGGGTTGAAGTTGATCCTGGGAAGGATCCTTGTGTCGATCACTGATAGCCTCACAAGTCTCCTGCTCATCTGTGAGCTTTTCAGGGAGTTTGGAATAATCATTTTCTGCCTCTATCAGATACCCAATGAAGTCATGACAAGCCAACAGGTTGTTGATGGATTCGGCGTCGAAAGTGACTTCTGTTCCCAGCCCTTGTGAAACGATCTCCTTAAAGATCTGAATAGTTTCATCAACCTTGCTTAAGGCGAAAGAAGGAGTGAGCAAACCCGGAGACATTCTCAAGACAATTTGCTCCATCTGATGCATTGCATCCAGGGCTTCCTCCTTTATTTTGTCGATCTTTTCCAGGACAAACTCCAGCTGATCAACCCGATAATCCAAAGTAGAAAGGATTTTGTTGCGGGCTCTGGGGTGTCCAAAGATGCCGAACTTGACCAGATCTTTGACTAAACAGTCGAGCATTTTCTGAAAGGTCTCATGCTGCATCCTGGCATGGTCTAACTCTTCAGAGATGGGTCCTGCTATCACCTGGAGCTCTCTATTCACCCGACTGATATTCTGATATAATCCGGTGAACTTGGCGATCACTCCCTCACTTTCTTTGAGGATATGGCTCCTCCAGGAAGAAACTGCCATACCCTGCTCGCCGATTTTGGAATATTCATTAATCTTGTCCTGGCTCAGAGGCTCAAGAGTTTTGGCGGCAGTTGTAGGAGGCGCACTGCTCATTTTCTGCAAGGCGTGGAGAAGATGTTTATTTTGCTTCTTTAACAGCCTCTTTTCTTCCTTTACTTCTTGGAGCTTCTTGCAAAGGGCGTCAACTGCAGATAGGGCCTCTCCTTGAAGGCTTTCTGAAGATGTCCCCATTGTGACTTGGGTCACTGTGTAATCTGTCGAAGACAGATCCTTTTTATCCTTTAAAGGATTGGGGTAAGCTATCTCCATTACTCTCTCTCCTGACGCACTCTGAGATAAGCAAGTTAAAGGATTTTACTTCTTGGTCCCCTTTGATGAAATGATGGAAAAGTCCATCAGTGCGATGGGAAATTTCCTCTTTTGTTGGCTCAGGTGCTAAGAGATCCATGATGGACTTATGGGAGAGGGGCCAGAAATAGAAAAGGGAGCAGCTGCAGTAGTAGGAGGAAAATACGTGGAGACACTTGGAGGAGGCATTGAGAGGGAGACTGAGGAAGTGCCCACGGGAGGAAGAGATACTACAGGGGAGGTAGACATGGGAAAGGAAGGGAGCTGAGAGATGAGGGAAGAAATGGTGGGGGACAGCTTCGCAAGAGAAGAGAAGATGGACGATGAGGAAGGGGGAACGACAGAAGATGGGGGAGAGGACACGACCAAAGGAATGGTCGCTTGGGTCACTCGAGGAGGGGAAGGAGGAGAGGGAGAAGAGATAGAAGGGACATCAATAGTTACAGTAGTGGCAACATCCTGAGTGGATGTGCCTATCGGAACATCTTCTGCTGCTTCTTTTTCTAGGTTTTCCAGGATTACAGCCCATTCTTGTGAAGCGGAAGGAGGACTTTCAGGAGCTTCCTCTTGGGTGGAGCTTGACTCACCCTCTTTGTCTTTCCCTTTGCTCTTTGGTAGCTGTTTTGGCCTGGAAGGTGCATTGCCCAACGAAGAAGTGGTGAAATCAACTCCAAGGTAGATGAGACCATTCATCCTGCACCAGTGCTCTGTTCTCTGCAAAGTTTCTTTTACCCTCTCCTCTATTGTCTGAGGTGCTTTATTCCTGTCGATCACACCAAACGGCTAGTCATCCCCATCCGTGTCAAGATATACCTGATCAACCTCTTGACCAGTAGTTTGATAACCTTTTGGGACGATGGCCATGCCGTATTGGATGATTTCAGCCAAGGCCAAGTGGGAATGATCCTTCCTCCTGAGCTCGATCTCATGATATAGGTCGATATAAATATCCTTGATCTGTGGAATGTGAATTGGACCGAGTTTGGCCCTGGGAAGGCAATTCCTTGGGTCGAAAGTGGGCCTTGCCGGGAAGTTGTGCTTTAGATTTAGCAGCTCCAGCTTTGCCAACATCTCCCACGATTTGTGGTGAGAAGAACAAGTGTACCTACCCACTGTGAGGGGGAAAGGAGTTCCACCCTTCTTTCTCTTTAGGAACTTCTCATGGTAGGTTACGAGCTATCTTGACAGCTCCAGCAGAATCAGTTTGGGGCCAGCATATCTTGGCAATTTGGTTGGTTCCCCCAAAAAGTTGGCTGCCCTTAGATAAGTGAAGGTGGGGAATTATGTGAACAAGGCCCCCCACTTCTCTGTAGCTGCAAAAATGCTCTTGGTCATACGACTGTGAGTCATGTTTGGCCTCAAAAGGCAGACGATGCCATAGAAGAAGGCATCATTAATCTTTGTAAACTGAGGGATACTGTTCTCTAGCTTCAGTTCTGGATAGTATTCATATATTTTGACTTGGGGCCAAACCCCGCACCACATCAACGCTGGATAATATCTTTCTGAGGCCGCAATATAAACTACGTAGCAGTTCATGTAGAACCTCTCCGTTGTGGTAAGTTGTTGGAGCTACTCGGATATGGTGCTGCTTATGATCTCTGCCCACTCTAAGCATTGATCTGGCACATTCTTGTTCATTGTCTCCAGGTATCTCAACATCCATTTATGAAAGTAGTGGGCATCAGGAAGCCCAAATACTCTACTTAGGAACGTGATTGTATCACTGAGTTCCTCCGAGAAATCACTGCGATGAATGACTTGTGGCCATCTGGTCACCACCTTCTTGTTCTTCAGGTATACCTCATTCATCAACTGCATACACTGGTCTTCATTATCATCCTAAGCCTTGGTGCAATCCTCTTGGCTTACGGCCATAAAGTGCCGGTGGTGGGGAATGCCAAGCATTATTTCAAAGTGCCGGGAAGTGAGGTTGATCACGACCTCACCTTTCTCATTGTGGACACACCTAGTGTCTTTGTTGTAGTAGCAGGCTACTACCATCATGAACTCATTGTTCACAGCACTGACTAGGATCCCTCTAGCAAAATGCAGGCCACTGCCTACTAGTTTTTCCATCCATAGACTTCCTGTGACCCTCCGGGTTCTGGCCCAGAAATCCTCCATATCAATGTGACCAAGTTCTGAGTCTCTTATATCCAGGTCACACTCTGCCTGGGATTCGAGCATCCTGACCCTCTGATATTTGTACTTCATTTCTTCCTCTGTGAGCTTGGCTTTGCCCTTAGACTTGGTAGGTTTCTTGCTTGATGTTGACATATGTAGTTCTGAACTTAGTTGTTAATATGCAAGAAGGAGTGAAACCCAACATAGGAGAGTCATGTTAGCTATTTGATCTCCCATTGAAACATTGACAGAAGGAAGAGTTAGCAATTTTAAAGCCTCAGGGCGCAAGGCGCATGAACACTGCAGGTTACAGGGTTAAATAGTATGGCACATAGAAAAGGGGTGCTACAAGGGACAAATCAGCGCCAAAGGGTGCAAGGTGCATGGAATCTATAGATGACATTTTTTGTTGTTGCAAGCAGAAGTGCACCTGTGCCATATATACGCATTTTATAATGGGTACTGATATTTTTCATGTTACACGGGTACAGGATGTACCAAAGGGCACAGGTTTAATGCATGTAACATCATTTTTACGTGTGCCATAGGGGAACTTGGTGCGGTGCATGGGAGGTCTGCATGACATGATGTTGCTGTAATAAGGGATGCGCCTGCGCTGTTAACAGTTTTGTACTTGGCGCAAGTAAGGTTGGTGTTACATGGATGCAAGGTGCACCAATGGCGCAAGTTTTTGCAATGTTACACATGAGTTTGGTATGCCAAGAGGCCGCAGGGTTAGCGAGTGTAGCAAGAAAGGAAAGTATGCCTTGAGGGCGCAACTGTTTGTTATGCAGCAGGTATGGTGGGTGCGCCGTTGGCGCAACTATTTTTCATGTTGCAAGGGCGGCAGATGCGCCAAAGAGGAAAAACATAGTTTTATCAATTTTTAATCCTGCTCTTTCTCCATGGGGTTTGGATAGGTGTTAAGCCTCTTCTGCAGGGTTCCTTGGATGATGAACAGGCTAAAACAAAGAGATCCAAGCAATTTTTTCAGAGGCAGAGTCCTCTTTACCAACAAATCTGGAAAGAGGGAGAAGTGCATGGGGGAGGGTAGTAAAAACAGAAAAGGGAGGTTTCATGGTTTCACAAATCATTCTAATCCAACCCCACAAACAAACAGCCAATAACCAAAACACAAAACACAAGAGCAATAAGGACCACTTACCAGGAATATATATAATGTGAGCAGTGAAACTAGGTCCACGACGCTATACAAGAACGACAGGCATGTTGATAGGTACAGAGGAAAAAGAATAATCACGTGTTTTTTGACTGGTGAAAGTGACAGGGCAGATGTGCCTATATATAGGAAAATTTGTAATAAATGCACCAACCACTTTTTGAAGTGGCGCATCGAAATGCCTGTCGACACTGGAAAGCTTGCGCCCTATGGCGCATCAAAACACATGTTAACACGAAGTTATGTGCGCCCTTGGCGCACCAAAAGTGCTGTCAACATGGAAATACATGCGCCCTTGGCGCACCAAAACATGGTGCAACAAAAATATTGTTGACACGAAGGCGCATGCGCCTTGGCGCATGCAAGAAAGGCGCAACATGGTGAGGTGCACCAAAACGTGGGTCGACACTTCAAACCATGTGCCAAAGGATTAAAGGGGGTGCATGCTTACCCTATGTTACATAGACATTAGGTGTGCCCAACCAAAAAAAGACCAAAAAGGCTAAGTTCGGAAAACCAGATTTCTCGGGAAGGAAATTTGCAATGTTCTGAACGCAAGGAGTCCTTGACGAGGGACCAGAACAAATTTTTGGTATGGTTACCTGTAAAATTACCCTTGCCAATTTTACAGGATAACAATAAGGAACCTTGTAATTGTTCCAATTGTGCGAGGAGTGCCTTACTTAGCCAATGTGAGAAATCAGAGAAACAAAGGAACCTTGGAATAGTTCTGCATGTGTGAGGAGTGCCCAACTTAGCCAATGCTGGTGATCAAAGAAATGGAGGAACCTTAAAATAATTCTATGTGTGTGAGTAGTTTCTGACTTAGCCGATGCAGGAAATCAGAGAAACGAAGGAATCTTGGAATATTTTTACGTGTGTGAGGAATTTCTGACTTAGTTGATGTGGGAAATTAGAGTACCATGGGAGCTTTAGAATCATTTTGTGTGTTCTAGTTTATCCTGACATGTTTTATCCTTTTCCATCTCCTCCACTTTTACGGCATTTGTCATCTCTCATAAAATAGATAAAACATGAGAACATTTCCCTTAGTGTCATCATGACCCAGTTTCACTAATTTTATAGTGTATTGTGGCCAAGGTGATAAATCAGGTAACTAAAGGAATGATGGAACTGTTCCCTCAGTTCCTCAAGAGGATGATTTGTCTTGTTTTACGCAATATTGACCCAATTTTTTGTAAAATTTGAAAAAATATCTGGCATTGACATCAAGCAAGATGGAGGAAAATGCCCAAAACATTTAAATTCACCCAAAAAATTGATATTTCCTCAAAACAATGAGATTTTCCCATAACTGTAGAATTTTGAGTTTCAATGATGACAATAACTTGACCTATCAAAACACTAAAATGTTGGAGCTGAATTTGGATAAAAATTTGGTGACCTCTAGGGGACATCTACCTACTAAATGTAAATACTAGTTGCCTTTAATTATACATTGGGCATGAAGTCATATCAAAATGTTGCAACTTCCTGAAACCATGTGAATACTATAAATGCCTTCCCCAGATAATAGTAAAATTGTGTTAAATAAATTATTAGAAAATAAACATACCATCAAAGTGCATGATGTACACAAAGAAAGAAAAACTAAGAAAAAAATGTGCACAAAGTACTTGGAGGAAAATTGAAAACAACAACCTACTATGTACAAGGGTGAAAAATGACCTCAATAATAAATTTTGAGGTATATCCTATTAATAAGGATGGGTAGATCATCATCATTCATCTTGGAGAGCTGAAACACATTGTGTTGTTTGTAATTTTTAATTAGGTATGACCCACTCTAGGAGTCAAATTTAGTGTGTCTTCCAGGTTTGGTTCTTTCATCATCCCACCTAAGCAATATATCTCCTTTCTTAAATATCCTTGCCACTAATTTCTTGTCAAATTATCTCTTCACTTGAGCTTGATGAAGGTCCATGGTATCCATTTCATTATTTCTAACTTCTTATAATTCCATTAACTCTACAAATCTAATTGTCATTGAATCTTCCTCCATAATTTCCATTTGTTTTATGAGATCTAGAGTTGGTAATTCATAATAAATATGTAACCTTAATATCTTACCATAGACAAGTGTGAAAGGAGAGTTTCCAATTGACATATTAAGAGTTATCATATCTGCCCATAAGGCTGATTTAAGTTTTGTGTTCCATGGTATCCGTTTCTCCTCCATACTTAATTTTGAGAAGACATTTTTTTGGTTCTACTAAGCCATTCCCTTGAGGATAATAATTAGAATATGTTGATTGATGAATTCCAAGATTGACTACCCTTGTATTGACTCTTTTTCCAAGGAAAGATAATGCATTGTCTGAGATAACTGTAACACGAACACCAAACCTTGTGACAATACTTTCATAAGCGTTCAAAACTGAAGTTTCATTTTCTTATTTCAAAGTTGTTACGTATGTCCAACTTGTGAAATAATTCATATATTTGATAATACATTTGTGGCCTACACTATAAGGTGGATTAATCATGTCAAAAAAATCTAAAACCCATTGCATGAAGATATGATCTACTTGAATAGGTTGAAGAGGAAGAGTTGATAACTTTTTTTCTTGCAAAAATAAAACACTTTGAATACTTCCATACCCAAGTATGTATTTGTAAATAAATTTATCCAATAATAGCCTACTCTCATGATATTTGAGGTTGTATATCTTGGTGCAAAATGACTACTATATAATCCTCCATAAAAATCTTCTAAATCATGCTAAATATGATCTGAATCAACACATATCAAAATAATATCATGTACATCCTTTCTAAGAAAATGTTATCAATAAGAACATAATGAATGGAATGTAATCTAAAATAACTCCTTTTTTGTCTTATCTAAACCTTGTGGGCACTATCTAATATGAATAAAATGGACCATTTCATGAGTCCAACTCTATGGAAATAAAGGGGCAACTGTATCTTGACCATTCTGGAGCATTAAAACCTCATTTCTTTCATCATGAAAATCTAAAGCTAGTTTTTTCACACAACCCTCTTCCTCTTACCAGTTTAGTAACCTTAATGCCAACATTGTACTCCATAACTTTTTTAATTCAACCTACCCTTTTCTCATTTAAATCCTTTCTCAAAATAAACACTTTAACACTTGGATGAGAAACCATTAAATGAACTTTGTTAATTGAAACCAAATTTATGAATTTTTTAGACTTATAATGAATGAAAGGACCTATTTTTCAACAAAATAATACCTTACCTCATAATATTATAAACGTTGACCAAAAAAAGTAATTGGCTACTCCAACTTTTCATCATTTTCTTTTCCAACATGGTTAAGATTGTGTCGATAGCTCCAAAAGCATATAAAATGAAATATTTTATCAAATCGGGATTAGTAAATGTTGGAGCTTACGAAATAGCATAATTGATTTCTTCAAAAACATTATTCCCCTATGTTTTCCAACTAAAACCCATGTTTTTCTTTAGCATTGAAGTTAGTAGCTACACTAAATTTGTAAAATATGGAATAAATCTTCTGACAAAATTAATTCTACCTAGAAAACTTTATAATGCCATCTTATGATTTGGAAAATATAATGAAAAAATTTCACTTGCCCTTTCCGGATCAATGGAAAGACCTTTTTTAGAAACAACATGACCCAAAAATTTACCTTCATGAATTGAAAAATTACACTTTTTAGATTCAGAGAAGCATCGTACTTCCAACACCTTGCAAAAAAGTGTCTTAGGTGAAATAAATGATTTACAACATGCTTGGAAAATACTATTATGACATCCAAATAGAAAAGAACATGATTATTAATCAATCCCCTAAATTCCAATCCCATTGCACACTAGAACATGGTTCCTAAATTTGACAATCCAAATGGAATTTTCTTGTATACATGGTTGCCTCATTTTGTGATAAATGGTGTCTTGAATTAGTGTAATTCTTGTAACATAATTTGATTATACCCATAATAACCATTCAAGAGTGGAAAACATTCTGAGGCACTTACCATTTGCAAGAAAATTCTCCATTAACGGTAACAAATAATGATCTCTGAAATATGCCATGTTCAAATCTCTAAAATACATACACATTAATATTTTGTCCATTTTCTTTCTCACGAGACCCAAATTAGAAACCCATGATGAATGCTTCATAGGGAAAATAATGTTATATTTTCTCAATTTATCCAACTCTTGTTTCATGAGAGATTCAACCTTAGGATTGGTGGGTTTTTTATTTTGTCTAATTGGTTTTGCATTTAAATATAATGTTATTGTGTGTTGAGCTAAATCAAGATTGAAAATTGTTGGGCTGAAGAAATTTATAAGTATGATACATGCGTGAATGTTGAGAATGTGTGTGATATTACACGTAAAATAATGAAATCAAAACTTTCAAAGAATGTGTGAAAGGTTACACGCGGGAACAATGGAATCAGGAGATAGTTAGATTACAAGATATGATAAATATAGACAAAAGTAGAAGTTTTTGTAATCATCAAGGAAAATCTAAAATCAGACAAAATCATGGATAAAGTACGTCTTAAATAGGATAAAGCACATGCAGGACAAAGAATAGGCAACACATATAGAGCTAAGTATACCATATGATGTGATTAAAGTGGAGACTATTTATAGTCCACAGATAAAAATGGATCTTCTAGAAGGAAGCATGTTGCTTTTCAAGAGCCACGGGATGACACATAAATATAAGAAAGTAAAAGTTGTAAAATCATGTAAACTATGTATAGGAGTTGTCTAAGTTTATATTAAAGTATGTAAATTAGTGAAGGAAAAGTTCCCACCACCTGTGTGTGTGTGTTGTGTGTGTGTGTGTGTGTGTGTGTGTGTGTGTGTGTGTGTGTGTGTGTGTGTGTTTCACATATTTTTAAAGAAGAGTTGAATATTTTATGTTATTATTGTTATTATAACGTATTGGACCATGTACCAAAGGATTGTGTTATCGTTATTGTAAAGCATCATGATTATAATGAATATAGAGATCATTTTTGGTTAATGATATATTGTTTATGCACATCTTACAATAGGATAATATTTTACATGTGGATTATTTTATTTTTTTAATGGCCATAATTGTAGGAAATACATCTTGGAATTCTAATACAATGAGGGACCTGATAGAGTTGTACACGATTTGGGTGAGCACTTAGAATTTTCCTAGGTGATGTTTCAACGATATCAACAACGTTGTGTTAGGACTAGAATTTATCGCGATAAGTGTTTTTAAATATCCATAGCTCCATGTAAAAACATCATCAAATTCATGAGAAATTTTAACAAAAAAAGTATTTCATCTTTATTACACACCTATCTCAACTTCAGTGTTTTGTCATTACCAATGTTGATTTTCTCATAATATTTTTGTTTTATTCAACATGTTTGATTTCTCACCTATGACCTGATCATATGTATTAAATATAGACTCAAAGGTGAATAATCCCTATGGTATTTTGTTAGATCTCAACTAAAAATCCTAATTTTCATATCATTGTTGTAATATTTCCTGATTTTTATTGAAAACTTAGCTTCCTCTTGTAAGAAATTAACTATTTATTGATCTAATTCAAATAATTTCTTGTTAAAATTGTTATCAGGGATAGAAGGCCTTACAAATATCTTGTTATGCTACTAATTTTCATCCTTTTTGATCTGATTTGGAATGTCAATATGAGTACCAATCACAACTAGTATATCTGCATATTTATTTTTTTCTCTTGGAATAGATTAAACATTGAAAGAATCAAATTCCTCTATTATATCCCATAATTTGTTTTTATAATATCTCATCATATTTTTCTTAGTTTCAATTTTTCCTTGATTTTATTGAAAACTAACTCACTGTCACCAAATACCTGCAATTGTCTTACCCCTCTTTTCCTTGCCATTGAATACCATGCACAAGAGTTTCATACTCAGTTGTATTGTTAGTACAACTAAACTGAAAGCTTAGAGATGAAAAATACTTCTCTTTTTTTGGATAAATAGACAAGATTCCCCCACCTACTCCATTATTTCTTCTTGATCCATCAAAGTATAATTTTCATAGACCTTCATCCTACTGATCTGGTCTGACAAGGTTAGGAATAATAGAATTTTCTTCATGTAGACAATATGTTCAAATAATTTCCTCTTCAATATGATATGGATCAAAAATGACCTTGAGTATCCCGTTCATCAAGTAATAAGTCTATAATCCCCTCAAGAAGTGTGTTCGGTTATTATTCAACTAGTTGGTCTTCTTTATTTATGGTCATACAATAAGAATTGATAACACTAGGAATATAAGGCTTTATATGACTTGTTGAAATGGGCTCATACCTTTTGTAACTTTGGTGCCATACCTTGTTCTAAACAACATGTAAGACCAATTTGATGATACATAGCCTCCAATTTTAGTAGTGAAATCTATAGAAATACAAAAGACAAATATGCAGGAAGATCAATAATGAAGAAATCTTGAGGAATTGATAAATTGGGGCATGCATGCAAGGTTAGGCTTAGTCCTCTAATGACTTCAAGGATTTTTACAGGAAATCTATGTAGTTGAACTACTCCTTTAGAAATAGGGTCACATTTTAGACCAAGTTTATCAACAATTTGTTTGGGCATAAATAAACTAGAAGTTCATGAATCAATCATGCAATTATGGACTAGGTTTTATCCTATGATCAAGGAAACATAGAAAGGAGGTGGTTTCAAAACTTTTCTTTCTTGGTCTTCCTTTGGATAAGGTGTGTTAGTAATTACAAATTGAGATGGTTTTTTGGATGGTTGGCTGGATAGAATGAGGTTAGACAAAGATTCCTATAAAATATCTTTTTGTCCAAGAAGGGAAAAAGAATCCCATATTGTCATAATGACCTTATTTTTATTCATATGATCATGAATAATTTTTTTTTTTTTACTTTATTAACAGTAGTACCTTAGTGCATTGGTGGCATCGAATTTGGAACATCTTGTTGATTTTTAACTCTTATAGACTGATTTTTCTGAGTGCCTTATTGATTAGAAACTAAAACTAAAACTTATAATGTTGTAGAAGGCTGAGAATTAGTATTACCAATTTACTGATCCGCTTCTATTGGTCTTTTATTTGATCTTGTGTTTTCTTCAACAAAAGTAGAGGATTGATCGAACTAATTTACTCCACAAAAATCATCCTCTTTCTAATTTAGAAGTGTAGCATCATTGTGCACCAATTCCTGAGAATTCTCCTACTATGGTGGGGGGTCTCAATTGAGGAGTTTTGAGATATAGAAGTATTTTTCACCATAATTTTTTGATTTAGAACATATTTATGGCAAGAGTTATGGTTATGGGCTAAATTATAAGGATAACAACAGTCATAGTCTTAATCATATTGGTTTGGGTAGGTACAATTAGTTTTGATGAACTAATAGTGTTGGGATTGAATGATTTAACATTGGAAAATTGATTTTGGATTCACAAATTTGGTTGGAATGGAGGCTTATTCTATTGATTGGGTAGATAGTAGGGTCTATAACTTTGATTTTGTTGTATTTTAAGGGAAATTGTATCATTCCCAAAAATTTCTAACATGATCCTCAACTCTTTTAATTCATTTTATTGGCTTGAAGATGCATTAGTTTGACTTAAAGGTTGAGTATTGGTCATTTTTATTTGATTTATTACATGTATTGGAATGAAAATGAAAGGATGAATCTCAGGGAAGATTGGCATGAGAAGCCTTGGTGCAATATTTCCATCTTGTATGAGACTATTTTTAACTCTCATTGTTATGTCATAAGCATCAATAAATGTCCTTCCACCAATTAATTGTGTCTTCACTAAAATATTATAATTCAAATCCCTTAGATAATACAAAAATCATACTCGGGAGTAGGCCTTACCAATTGTGGAATTTTATCTCAAGTCCTTTAAAAATTTTAGTTGAAGTCAGATATGAACTCTTGTGGTTCTCTCTTGATGCTAATCAATTATTCCATTAGTGAAATATGATCTAATTTTTCTTAAAAAAAATTCTCACAGGTGATCTCATGTACTGATGGAATTTACTACTAATTCCTTGTACAACTGCAATGCATTTCCTTTGAAAAAGATTACTGATAAACTAACTACAACATTATTTTGAGTAACATGATAAATAGAGAATATATTGGCCACATATTTAATGTGTTCTATGGGTTTAACTTGATTTTCTCTAGTGAAAAATGGAATTCTCTTAAGGGTAGACATAGGGATGTCATCATGTGAGGAAAGATGTAGTGGGTTGCCATCATTAAAGGGAAAAAAAAACTAGATTTCTTAGGATGACCATATTGAGATTCATATTAGATATGGGGAAATTAGGAATTAAATTCTAATTTTGTGGGATAAAGGGAGCTTTAGTATATATTATGGACCTCAAAAACGTGTTTCTTTTTGTTGAATTCAAAGGTAGCTCAATGAAATCAGATACAATACCTTTTGAATAAGATCTAGTTGTAACTTTTGGCATGAAAATTACATTGATCTTATTCCAGAATGTTCTTTGAGATTATGGAGTTTCCAGATGTGATATGAATGTATATGAAAAAATTATACTTTCCAAGAACAACATCAAATATTTAACAAATCCTCTTTTGTTTTATGTCCCATCACTGAGGAATGCACCCTTTGGGGAGTGGTGTGATGTCCCCATTTTAGCTTAAAAAATTAAAACACTCCTAGGATATGGGTGACCTATATGTTGGATTGAGTTTCCAAAGAGGTTTGGTTCCCCTAATGTAACACCTAGAACTAGCTCTAATCTATTTTTCATGAAATTGGAAAAGGGGAGAAAGAAAGACCAAAAAATAAAAAGAGGGCGATACACCAAAAAGTTTAAGGATCTTCATACTTTTTTGAACCACACATATAGACCATGGGAGCCACACACACCATAAAAAACTCACAATGGATACATCAATGCACAAGTATTTCATATAAGGGTTTGAAGTTGTGACAAAATAAAGAAGGGAAACAAATGGCTCTACGAGGACAATTTGGTAAGCTCCACAACAAGATATTGCACACACTTTTTAAGAACAATTTTTGACCTACAAATTCACATATAACTACATAAAGGATTGGAAATTAGACTACAAATTAGGTATAAAACAATATCATGAGAATGGATTATCTTTAAGACTCAATATTACACAATAAATAGGATGGTAAGAAGGTAAAAACAACTCCTTTATTGATCTAAGAGGTGAAAATAGTACAAAAGATCCTTGATGACCCCTTATCTTCTACTCATAATACTAAATTATTTGAGGATAATGAACAGAAAGTGCATAGTTTATTTTTATAATGAATTTCATTGATTTTTATAGATAACTAAGGGATAAAAGAAGGCAAAAGAATAAACATGAAAGTATGATCAAATGAAAATAGAAAAACATGAGATTGTTGCATGTTCATTCTACCCTTATCCTTCAAAAATAATTAATCTTGCTTGAAACAAAAAAAATTATGTAAGGAATGAGTAAATCACTATCAAAATAGAAAATACATTGCTTAAAAAGTAATTTTACATGCCCATAAATATATTCTTGCTCAGAAAATATAATAATGGTGTCTCTTACATGTTCCATACTGAATTTAGCCTCCTGTGCATGACCTAAAATATCTTTTTACATGAAAAACTACTAATCTTAGCCTCTAAATGATAAAAATGGAGTCTTGTTTTTATGAACATGCCAATTTTATCATATTCATGATCAAAATAAAAATATTGTGTGGAAAAATAACTAAAAATATTTTTATTTTGTGCTTTATTTTATTTTGTGCTTTATTTCGAGTCTGTCGGTGAATCAGAGAACTCGTGGAATGGAGAAACAATTCCCTTTGTTCCTCCTAGACCTAACTTAACTATTTTTTCCTCCATTCCTCCAATCATTTGAATAACTAATGTTCCTTTTGTGGGAGGAGATGCGGGGATGTGAAGGAACCTTGGAATAGTTCTCTGCGTGTGAGGACTTCCCAACTTAGTCAATGGGGGTGATCAGAGAAACAAAGGAACATTAGAATAGTTCTGCATGTGCATGGAGTTCCCAACTTAACTATTGGGGGTGATTAGAGAAATGAAGGAACCTTGGAATAGTTCCACATGTATGAGGCGTGGTCAACTTGTTGGAAATTCTAAGCACACAGAGATGGGGGTGAATCAACGCTTATTCAAAATTTGACATACATTTCAATTTACTTAACATTTTTATAATGAAAGCACATCATCATTCACATGAAATCAATATGAGAACACATGCAACAAGACATGATTTAATGTGGGAAACCCTTTAAGGGAGAAAACCCATTGAAACCAAAGAACTAGTTTGGATAAAATTATCATGTAAATGTTACATTGATTTCATTGTTGAGCATCCACTCAACTTAGAGTATTAACTCCAATACTTTAGTTAAGTTTCCTCTTGACCTTTAAAAATATTCAACTTGCATGGAAGCTTTAACTCCCAACACTTCAACCAAGATTCAACTTGATATTTTGTAAGTTGCCACTTACAAGGAAGCATCAACTCCCTGTATGCTAAGCATCCACTTAGAATTATTTACAATTTTTAATCAATTTTCTTGTGTTTTATCTCACAAAAAATTATGATCATTTATTCAAATCAAATTCTTCTCTTTTCTCCTCCTAATTCACCTCTCTTCTGATCACCTAATCAACTGCAAGGAACTATCATACAAATATTCTTTCACCCTCATCTTCTTGTCATACTTCACACCTTGAATCACCCTCTCAAGCATCCATAAAGACATTTATTTCTCACCTTGATCAACCTCTTTTTCATGAAGGCATTTATTTCTCTTCTTGATCAACCTCTTTTTCATATCCTTAACATCCTTCAAAAGAATTTTCATCAACCATTAATTCTCATACTATATACATCTTCACTCAACATATACTCTGCCTTTATCAGTGCCTCTCTTTTTATTCAATAGTCACCTTCAAGCCCACAGATGAAGTTTATATCATAATAAAGACATCCTAAAAGAACTCTTACACTTCATATTATATTAAACTTTCACCTACTCACAAAAATGAACCATACAAAGGGAGTGGAAGGTTACTTCATACTAAACTGTCATCATTTTATGATTATCTCTATTATACAGATCATTCACTTATATTGACTTTTCAGTTCTTTGTCAAGATTCTCTAACATGAATAATTACAGGAGTAACTTCTAAAATATCTAACACCTGCTACAAACCTTTCATCTGACCCTGCAAACCTATTTTGTAATGGTAAAAATAGTCTTTTCCTCTCCTTTGGTGAGTATACATGCTATATAGCTCATGAAGAACTCAATTCTAGATGTTACCAACATGAAAATATATTTCCTAGCCTTCCTTCTATTTCATTTATTATTTATAACTCATCACTTTAGTGTCATGAATCCATTTGAACTTAAATGCATAGCTAGGAGTAGGAACATCAATAATACTTACTTGGTCTTGTTAAGAGAGCAACCTCATCCTTTTGTGTCATGCAATATAATCAGGGGAAAATAATATGCATGAGTTATACACTAACAAAAATGGCTTGGAGTTCATCATATCAATCTTGAATACCCCTTTTTTAACCATTTATCACCCTCTTGCATACACAGATTTACATATTCAAAGATTGAGTAAAATCACATACTTTCCTAGCTAGTTATGACTTCAAACGCACCTTTCTAGGATGAAATTGATGCTAAGAAACTCTATAGGTCTATGCCTTGTTGAATTTATGTAGTCTTATTTTTACCCACAATATCCCAAGGCATGTTGGCACATCACTCAGCCGAAATTGAGCGCTCACTCAAAGCGCACAAGGGTACCAAGTTCCTCTTTTATGATATTTTTTTTATGAAGTTAACATGATCATACAAATATTTTAGGTCCATAATATCCATTCAATAATAAACCATATTATAACCTAGATCTAGATCTTAACCATATGCAATTTTACTCATACAAGAATCAATATTAAGTTTTCCATACATGAACCAGCCATAAATATGTCAACAATCAATATCCAGCCACAAAGATCCATTATATTAATTGTTGTAAAACACATAAGCTTCATACATACATAACATAGTTGCCATAAGTCATGCTGCACCCATAAACCAACAACATAACTCTACAAAATGTGGATCCCTAAACTATGCAAATCAATAAATATATATAGGGGTGGGGACTTTCCCTTCACCACCTATGCATCCTTAAAATAGGTTGTATGCTAAGAATATCCATGCGCTACTACAAGATAATTATAAAAGTATGCAAGCATGTTATTAATATATTATATAATAATAGCTATAGTTCTAATCCTATTAATAGCCCAAAATTGTGCATGGCGCTTGATCTCCCACTTTTCTCAAATGGCCTTTGCGTGTTCTTCAAGTCTCCACTCTGTTGTGTGCTATGTACTCCATGTTTATAGTTAGCCTCATACTGAAGATGAATAAATCTTAACTTCATGCTTTCTTGGGAACACTCTGTTCCAATATATTTCCATGCTCATCTACGCGCCCTACATTTGCGCACCCAATCCTTATGTGCCTTCAATACATAGGCTGCAATTCATCATCCCAATATTACCCCACACTTATTTCATTACCGCCCCCTGAAATTGGTAACCATGACTGATCTCTCTAAGAATAAATAATAAGGAATGAAATAATATTCTACGTAAAGAATGAAAGAATACTTGGGTTCCCTATACTTATGTAGAAAGAAGCAACTTTGGATATTCTAACTTGATTTTCTGCTTCAAGCTCATTCTAATCACTCAACGCTTTATTAGTCTTATGTGGGATGTCTACAAGCACCCCATCCATCTCATCTAAGTTCATTTTCTCCCCTTCATTTTACAGTACTCTAAGAACATTTGATAGGCTGGAGACCATCCCTTCCATAACATCCATCCAATGTGCTATTAATTTTCCTATCTCTTTGATTCTCTCTTTAACTACCACTATACACAAAATTAATTCCATCTCCACGCTTTTCCACACATTACGCCATGTATTTCCACACCTAAAAATTTTGTGCCTTAGTCATAACCTTATGATACACCCACTACTTCTTGAACACATATTTCCTTACGTGCCCACTACTTATTACACAAAACAGTGAACTAAATTGATAAAGCATAACAATGTTGAAAGGAAACACATATAAAGAAAAATGCATTAAAGTAAATCTAATCTATTGGAATTACTACCTTATTACAAACACCTATAAGGCTTATTTATAGTAGGGCTTCAGCCTACTCCCATTGAAATAACCAGGAAATAGTGTCCCCTCCAACGCTTGTAACTGGAAAGCGCCTGAATCGAGTATATAAATCACAATATATGGTCCCAACCAATGCACTTTAAGATTTCCAGGGTGGCATAAAAACTTTGAATCATATAGAAGAACCATCTATCCAACTGTAAGCTTCTTATCCTTAATATGTATATCATTCCTACTTGGCATTTTCTATCTTCTGACTCCATGGTGTTATAGTGTGCCTTTCATCTAACTACATCAGTTTTTCAATGTGTTCTTCAAGTTCTTGCTCATCATCCAATCCTCATGTGTGTATAATACACAAAGAAGATAACATGAATTCCACAAGAAAAATAGCCTTTGCGTCAAACACCAATTGAAAGGGTGTGGCTTTGTTCAATATTTTAAGTACAACAGAGAATTTATCATCCCAGTCCTTCCTTCCAACATCACAAATTTTAGTCAATTTTATGGCTCAATATCTTGTTAAAATCCTCAGCAATCCCATTATCATGAGGGTGATAGGGTTTTGTTTTATGGTGCACCACCATAAACTCATCCAGTAATATCCTGTCAGTCTCATTCAAAAAATATGTGCCCCTATCACTTTTCAAACTCAATGGGCATCTATATTATCTGATAATGTTTTCCCATATAAGTCTTACTGTCGTAGCTTCCGTGAAATCCTTTGTAGATGCCACTTCTTCCCACCTTGTAAGATAATATGTACAAGTTATAATGTAGTTGGATCCAATCCTACGCGCAGGTGGGAAAATAGGGCCCACAAAGTCAATTACTCACTTTTCAAAAGGTTTTGCACTAGAAGAATAGGCCTCAAAGGCATTTCATCTTTATGCCCAGGCTTTACAAGGCACTGAAAATGGTCACATGCCTTACAATACTCTTTCCAATCTTTATACCACCATAGGCTAGTGAGTAAAATCTTACATGTGGTGGCATCTCCTACATAATGTAAACATATAATACCACCATGAGCTTCCTCCATAATAGCTTTGTGCTCATGCTCAAGCACACACCAATGAAAAACTTCATCCCAAAACTAGTTTGTATGAGTCTCCAACAATCAACATGTAAGATGTGGCATGTATGGCAAGTTGTTTCTTCTATATAATCTTCATTCCCTCAAGAACCACACTAGTACGCAAAAAGACAACAATATCTTCTAAGTTAGAGGGCAGGTGGTTCAATCTGAAAAGTTGTGCATTTGGAATTATGTCCTCAATTATTTGTCCATCCTCTCCAAAGTTAATCATTGATAAATGATCACGTCTAGAATTACTCTTTCCTGGTTTAACTACCACTGTAAAATCAAATTCCTAAAAATAACATAATCCAACAACATATGCGCCCCTACAAAGTAGGCTTGTTCACTAAGTACTTAAGTGTCATGTGATCTGTATAGAAAATAAATGGGGTAGCCAACAAGTACTTTCTAAACTTATGTAACGTGTAGATCATGGATAACTTTTTGTGCTCTGTAGTTGTATAATTATTTTTAGATGGGGTTAACTTCCTGCTTGAAAAATAAATAGGATGATCAATAATACCTTCTCTAGGATAGGCTAATACAATGCCAATGGCCATGCCAGAAGAATTCACATGCACATGAAAAGGTTTGGCTCATGAAGGAAATCAAAAAATAGGTGTTGTAGTAAGCCTTTCCTTCAATGTCTCAAACGCACGTTGTTACACTTCACCCCATGGAACTTACCTTTACTCTTCAATAATTCTTCCAAGGGCACAACAATATTAGCATAACCCTTGATATAATTCTAGTAATAACATGTGTTCCCTAAGAATCCATGCACTTAACTATGGTTATTAGGTTCATCTAAGCCCAAAATAAAAACAACCTTATCAGGATCCACCAATATGCCTTCTTTACAGATAATGTGTCCCAACAGAGTCCCAAAAGGTGTAGCAAAAACACACTTCTTAATGTTTAAGGAGATGCTCAACTATCAGAACCTCTTAAACATAAGTCTTAAATTATCATAGTGATCTTTTACTATCCCATAAACCATCTAATCATCCAAGTAAACCTATAAGAACTTATGAATAAAGTTCAGGAATGCTTGCACAATAATGCACAAAAAGACTGCAGATGCATTCTTCAATCCAAATGGCATAACTATGTATGCAAAACTTTCCCACTCAGTGGTGAAAGTTGTCTTCTCTTGATCCTCTTTATCTATCCTTACTTGATGATATCCAAAAAATCCATCAGTGAAGGAGTAGATCTCGTAACCTGCAATTCCTTGCAAGATTTCTTCAGTAAAAGGTATTGGAAAGGGATCTATTACACATGCAATGTTCAACTCCCTATAATCCACACAAATTATTATTATTCCATATTTATTAATACAGATCACCATAGGGCTAACCCACTCTGAATCCTCAATGGGCTCAATGATTCTAGAATTCAGCATCTTATCAATTTCCTTCTTTACCTTGATGTGTAGATTAGGATTTATCATGTAAGGCCTCTTCCTAACTAGGCACACACCTTCCTTTAGATTGATCTTCTTCTTGCCCAATGAGTTATGTAACCATTTCAACTCATTATAGCCTCTAGGAGATAAGTATTGGAAGTCATGTGGTAACTCAATTATTTTAGCAACCTCTGAGTGAGACCAGTAATCACAAATGATGGCCTCCTTATGTTCAATGTTTGTCCCAATGTTGGCCTTATTTGTTTTCATAGGTTCATGGTACGTGCACGCCTTCTCATTTTCATTGTCTAAGACCTCATGAGTACCCTTAGTGTGCTCAACATCTAAATTATCTACTTCATCATCAACAATAGAGACCATCTTACCTTTTTCTTTTTCTGAGACAAGCGCACCCAAGACTTCTCTACATCTGTCTCTTCTTCATCAAAGTGCGCTTCCAAATATAACTCACCTACTATCTCCTGAAAAATTTCCTCAGCATTTTCACTATCTCCCAATTTCAGGTGCTTCATAACCTATAATGCTTCATTCACTAGAGGTTTAGTGGAAAAATAGTCAAAAGTATGAATCATACCTGTAGTCAGCTCTTGCCAATTTCTTGTTTCTCTATTCAACTTTTCATAAACATACCATGTGCACGCACAACCTTGCAGGGTGAAGTATAACTTGTGCACCTATAGTGAAGTTGGTAAGGCCTCTTTCCCCTCTTTCTATAGTCTCTCACATTGTTAAACATGGTGCTGAGCATCCTTCCCATAAAATCCACATGTCTTGGTAGGCACATTTCTCTAAAGAAATCTTTTAGAGAAATTTTCACTTCCTACCACTCCAAAATATTATCTCTATGAACCATCCACCAGTGTGTGGCTATCCCACACAATGTATATACCATAATATTCCTTCTTTCCACTTAATATTGTCCACTGATCTTCCATAACGCACAAGTATACTTTTGGATTTCCTTAACCAGTGTACCTTGGTACCTGGTTACTTCCTATAGAATAATTTATACATCTTTCAGGGATATCTGGTTTCTGTTATATTTTGTCACATCCGCCCTTGTACGTACCCAAAATTATAGGGTATTGCACCATCAGAACAATGTAACACGTACCCCAATGATGATACAAGTCTCCTCGAAAGGTGTTCGGGATCCGGAAAAGCTCCCCAAGTGTGCGTTAACATCCCGCATGCCCCGCTTAGCCCCCATGTGCTTTGTTTTTCTCTTTTTCCCTCTTTTCTTGGCCTTTTGCTCTTCAGTTACGAAACTGCCTTGACTGGGTGGCATTCTCGTGACTGCCACCCTAAGTAGGGAGGTGGTCCTGTAACCGCCACCCTTCTCAGGGCGGTGGTCCTTTATGCATTTTCCAGAATGCTCTTTTAACACGACTCACGCAAATTTCAACGTTTACCAAGCTTTTTTCACCGCCATGAGCTTGCATTAATGATTCTGGTTCCCTGGAATAGTGTTTTGCCATTGTTTATAGTTTAAGAGATCAATTTGGTTTTTACCTTGGGTAAATGCAAATGCTATAAATAGTTGGCTTGTGCTCAAGCAAATGGCCCCTCAAATTTTCCTCTGAATTTCTCATTGCAATAGATTAGTCTTTCATTTTACTTAGAATTCTTAGTTTCTTTCATTGCATGCTTAGTTAGTGTTGTTTTGCTGTTAGGAAGCCACATATCCATCTTGTGCAAGTGATGTTGATATTATATCCAATCCATTGGAGTAGAGTAGTTTGTTTTCAATAGGAAGCCATTAAAGTTACAGGTTTTGTTCTTCAAACAGGATAGTTTCAGGTTCTGGACGTTTTATGTTGCATGAATCACAATAAATCCTGCTAGGAATTACATAAGCCAAGCTCTATACTCTTGTGCTATCTCTCTCCTACTCGCATTGTATTCAGTCTGTATCCTAAGCTGCCTTTGTCCCAATATCTACTTCTGTTGATGCTAGCATTACACGCTTTTCTGGATCCACTGTGAACACAGAAGGAACGAGGAGATCACACTGAGGGGACAAGATCACACACACCATCAGATTCGCCACTATTCTGTAGAATCCAGGTTCTAGCTTTCAAAGTTCTAATTAGAAATCATATCAAATAGAGTAGCCAATCACTTTATTTCAGTCAATTTTACTTTCGATATTGCCAGGGAAGCTGTGGGGATTGATAGTTTTTGAGAGACTATGATTCTTTCCTCACTTCTGAGGTAGGATCGAGAGTCTTTCAAATAGATTAGATCAGTTATTTCATTGTTTAGAATAGATTTACAACTGCACAGGCAAGTAGCTATACTCGGTTACTTTGTTTGTTTTAAAATTTGACACTAGGTTAATTGTCAATTTCTAGATATATTAAAATAGCTGATCTTTCAAATTCATTTATAAAATTCATCAGAAAATAACAAAAATATAGAAGTTATATATGTTATAGATATACTTCACATAGTTAATTTTATTTTGCTGCTTTTAGTTTACATTATTGCTTTTGTATGACAATCACGGGACCTAGAGAGCCCAGGGAATACGTATTCGAGCCAATCGTGCCCCAACCCAATCTCGTCATAGCCATAACTGATATAGATCAGAATCTTAGGATCCAAGTCTTCTCGAACAACGGTAAACTTACAACAAATCAGTTTCCAACTGCACGGGTAAACATAGAAGACGACCAAGCACACACATTTTGGTCAAATCAACCAAACTACAGATTACCCTAGATTCATATCCGCATGACTGTGGAAGGGTTTGAAAGAGAGTAGACCTTTGGTTGTGATCCTTTGGTCCCATAGCCAGACGCAGGAGACACTCTCACAGATATAGATACCAGCTTGAGAATTCAGGTTGCACAAACACCTGTAAGATATTATGAGAAGATCGCACAATTATTAATTCTGAATATAGAAGCTGAAAAGGCATATGACTATTGGATACTAGGGATTAGGGATTGATTCCACACATGACCATAGTAGGACCACAACAAATACAAATCTACTGGTTGTGACCCACAAATCCCACAGCCCAACGAGTCCATAGGTGAATCAGACATAGATGCTGGCCTACGTACACTAGTATTCAGATCTACTCCACTTCCACCTATCATCATCGAACAGTTATCCTTGCTAGACACAACAGCTAACAAAGCTAAGGAGTTATGGACTAGGCTAGAGAATCGCCCATAGAGTCAATTATATTTACCATCTGCCCTATGACCTTATCTGGAGATATACACGAAACTATCCCAGGTCATTTTCCACGTATTCCACAACCTATAGACCAAATCACGCCAGAGCTTGATATTGATTGGAGCCTTCGAGCAGTCATCCTTGCTGATCGATCTATCACACCAGTTTAGGTTAGGAGGGCCTTCTTTGCCTTAGATTCACAATTTCCACTAGTGCGCGTCGAAGACATCAGATTGCCCAATTAGCTTGTCTGCATCCCACACATATTTAATCCCCACCGGCTGTCTCGGCATGACCTCGGGAGGTCGGGTGCGAGGAAAAGTTACTTGTAGATTCCTATGCTCACTTGTCACTTTTCCATCGTACAAAATTGGTGAACCCAACGTGAACCTTTCTACTTTCTGGTCTGGAGTCAGATTTCTACTGGTTATTTTAAATTAAAACGACCTTTACTACCTCATTAGCTTTCACCATCACCTTCACTCCTTCCCATTATTCTGCAGGTATTCATATACCCCCTGGAATATGTCAGGATTCGATGCATATGGTAGGCCTCTCTTAGGTCTTGAGGCATACTACGCTCAACTGAATAGACAATCATCACCCTCGCTCTCAGTATGGGGTGACAACTACTCAACTAACTAGTTGTCAACACAAAATCCAAGGGTCAGATATAGCCCATCTTTCCAAACAGAGGAGTTGGATCAATTCACTCAAACACAACAAACAGAGCCTTCAAGCTCGAACAATATGACACTCACAGGAGAGTCTAGTTCGTCTCCTCAGGTACTACTTAGACCACAAATTAGTAGACAATCAGACCCATACCTAGGTTTTAGATAATGAACATTCAACACATTATAGCCAGGAATGAACAACATTCCCAAGGTATGTACCCACCTATAGGGAATCTACAAATACAACCCGAGGTCTCTTTTCAAGGAAATACCTTCATACCGACTACATATAGGAAATGCCCTCAGGGAAACTTGGTAGGGCAGCGATCAGTTCATAGCAGGATATCACATGCCTATACAACACCATGATATACAACAAACGCCACTAAGGAAAAACACTGTGACTTCACCAAATGAAGTCATTTCAACGTTAGTAGAAAAAGTGAGGGGGTTAGAACTTGCTCAGGAAAATCACCATTCTCAACTCATGCAGGTAGGAAATTCCAAACCTAGCCAAATAGACCTCCTCACAGGAATAGGTACGTTAGGCGTGACCCCTCAGTATTCACAACAAATTCCAACTAGAACCATCATTTCTAACACCGATCTGACACCTCCCGGTCTAGTACAAAATAATCCATTCTTGGACAATACCCCTTCATACTTAAACATGTACTCCAAATCACCACAAGGGGATATATTCTCCTCTCCCGGTATTTTTACTCAACCACAGGGGTTCCCTTATGCTCCTACCAATGCATATGCAATGCCATGTCAACAACCCATTCCACCGCCACTCCCTCAATAGGCACCATCAATGGTCGAAACATATGCGATAGGGACTTACTCAGAATATTTGAAAGAGCCCTTAGATTTCACCATACGAAGCGTCATGCTTCCAAGACCTCTTCCCGATTTTCCCAAGTACAAAGGTGAGGGAGATCCGAATGCACATATCAAAGCTTACGCCACAGCCATCTGAGAACTACTCCCATGGGATGGGGTTGTTGCTAAAATATTTCCCAAAACCTTGGAAGGTATCGCTCTTGATTGGTATTATAGAATACCTGAGGCTTCCATCCATTCGTTCAAGACAACTTGTTTCAGATTTCATCAAGGCCTTTGACATGAACAAACTATTAAGGACAGGAATCAGGGAATTCTTGCACATTAAACAAGAACACAATGAATCTGTCACCCATTTCATCCAGAGGTGGCGTACAGTTCTTTATTCTTTGGCAAGTGCTCCAAATATGGACCAAATGGAACTATGTGATTTATTCCTTCATTCTCTCAGTAGAGAAGTGAAGGAAGAAGTCCAGAAGTTCCCACTAAGAACTTACGATGAAGTACTTGAGAGTGCTCTCCGAATAGATCAAGCGGCAATTGATAGTGGTCACAAAACATATGGAGCAAACGGGAGGTTAATCACCTCCAACCAAAACACTACAACTTATCCTACTATCACGAATGTCAATCAAGGACCTAAAATCCTTAATAAAAATCACAGAGTGACAACGGATGGAGTAACTGATCAGGCTAGAAAGGTAAATGTTGTGAATACTCCACCACAAATAAACAATCAACGAAACAATAACTTTACTCCAACAATCAATACAGTGGATTTTAATCATCCACAACAACAACAACAACAACGGTGAAGCCCTACATGGGATCCAAATCAAAATTCAACTAGGTATCAAAACCAAAATTCAAACCAAAAACAAAAAACACAAAACTTTAATAGGCAATGGTTTGATCAAAGTTTTAGGCCACAATATACACTGAGCCAACAAACTAGGAATTACAATCCTAACTCCTATTGTGGTTTTCACAAAATCTGAGGCCATGACACTAGAACGTGCCATGACTACAATAAATTTATGCAACATTTGCCAGAGGAACAAAGACAACTTTTTATAGATATGTTCTTGGCAGATCCTACGTCACCAGCACCAAATACTTTTACAGGGGCAGTTTCCCCTCAAAATGCACCCCTCCAGATCTTCAATGATCCGCTTCCAAATCACAACAATAACAAGATAAATCCAAATGGGACAAACAAGGGTGTAATTACAGGAAACAATGATCATGAAGCCTCAACTTCACTGAATCCGTTAGTTGCGCCACAACTAGGAAGTCAGCCACAACCTAAGATAGTCGGTTTAGTGGAGTTAGATGCCAAACTACCCATAGAAGCTATAACAAGGACACAAGAGTATTCCTCTCAGCTAAGTCCAAGCTACCCGCTAGAAACAGACAATATCCAACAAGTATTAATAAAACCCGTGGGTGCTTACGATTTAATTAATGATCTAACAAAAACCTTCTCACACATATCCTTTTTGGATTTGTTGAAGAACTCCCCTGCTCACAGGGCTTCTCTTTTAGAAGCATTGGGTTTAGGTCATCTAATTAGCATCACTCCACCTCCTGAAACATAGGTAAACCATATAGACTTTGATATCCATCCTCCGGGGCAGCTGGATAGGGACACCGAATTCATATTCGAAATAAACAAAATGCCAACAGACGCTGAGATTGCACGCCGAGGTGATCCGGCCTTACACTTGCAAGTGTGGGTTTATAACAATTATGTGAAATGCGTGATGGTTGACGATGGGGCAGCAGTTAATATAGTCCCTTTTTCTTTCCTTCAAAAGCTAGGGTACGGAGAAATGAATTGTTCCACAACCCAAAATATGCTAAGAGGCTATGACAGCCTTAAAGCCACTTCAATTGGAACTATAATACTACCAGTCACCTTAGGACCCAAAACAATCCTGACTGAGTTTTATATTATAGATCAGGAAACTAACTATAATATGATCCTCGGCCGACCATGGATACACCGTATGAAGGTAATCCCTTCTATGCTATTTCAAGAAGTAAGATTCTTGCATTTAGGAAAGGTGTTCATAGCCAAAGGTGATCCAAAACCATTCGATGTACACCTAGCTGACCTAAAGAAAATACCAGGCATGCACTTAGAGTTTGAACTCCCAACGAACCAACTTAATAAACCTACCAACGTGAAACCAGAAGAAAAGTTGGTACCTACGACAGATCTTGAAACTATGAGCCTAGCCAAGGAAACCCCAGCCCCCAAAGATGAGGCTAACACTATAGAAACAGTATCATTAGGAACTACTGCAAAAATTGTTGAATTACTAGAACATGATCTACCAATGTTCCTACCATTTGATTCTGTAGGCATGGGGTGCACCCTAGGTGTCGGTTCTCTCCCAGCAGTAGATCTCTGCATGGTAGAGGTAGAAGATGTTAACACAACAAATATCCCAGTGCCCATATTCCCAGCTAAGTATTGGACTCTCCATTTTGATGGAGCTAAATGTCGTTACGGAGCTAGGGCAGGAGTAATCCTTACTTCTCCCGAAGGAAAATTCCTACCATTTTCCTTTAAACTAAATTTCGAATGCACAAACAACGGCGCTGAGTACGAAGCCCTCCTCCTTGGCCTCATCGTAGCTAAGAGAATCGGTGTTGATAACATCAGAGTGTTAGGAGACTCACAATTGGTAGCAAATCAAGTTGCTGAGATGTATGAAACCAAAGCTAAGCACTTACAACTCTACAAAATAGCTGTACTAAATTTAAGCAAAGAGTTTGACTTCATATCAATCGAAGCAATCCCGCGAGAACAAAATATTCTCGCCGATTCAATAGCAACCTCAGCATCACGCTTTACTCCAAATAGTAAGTTAGAGGATACCCGTTTCATGGTATCCCTTCGTGATGAACCATTGATAAAAACAATGTCAAATCCTCTTTTAAATAGAAATGAAAACAAATCTACTATCCTAGACCACATCGATAGTGATACAACCACTCTTGATTTCTTAAACACCTATGCGGCATTACATCTTGCCCATCACGTGGTAGATTTATCCCTAATCCCACATGCATCTTCTTACTTCGGGAATCCCATGACAGAGCTTCCCCCACAAAAGGAACTCAACATATACACAGTCGAGAAAGGAGATGATCTAGAACTACCTCCAGCCCCACCTGAGTTTTGAAGAAGGTAACGCTTCTTTAATCAAAGAAACAATTGATATTAACATCGGAACGGAAGATGAACCAAGGATATTGAAGTTAGGATCCTCGCTAACTCCATTAGAAGTATAAATACACACTCGGATCCTCAAGGAACATCAGAAGGCTTTTGCATTTAATTATAAAGAAATGACAGGGGTTGCACCACACATTGCGGGTGCACAACCTCATCACTAAATCTGATGCAAAACCGATTAAACAAAAATCAAGACCAATGAAACCCAAGGTAGCTCTCATGGTGAAAGAGGAGGTAATGAAACTCCTCCAAGTAGGATTCATCAAACCAGTCGATTACTCTCAAGTGGGTATCTAATATCGTTCCTGGTTCTCAAAAAGAATGGGAAGATACGCATCTGTGTAGACTTCCGAGACATTAACAAGGCATGTCCTAAAGACGACTTCCCATTACCATCCATAGATGTCATCGTTGATGCAACAGTTGGATTTGAGCTTTTATCTCTCATGGATGGATTCTCGGGATACAATCAAATCAGAATATCCGAACAAGATCAAGCTAAAACCACGTTTATAACTCCTTGGGGAACCTATTGTTATGCTGTTATGCCATTCGGTCTCAAGAACACCGACGCTACATACCAGCGGGCTATGACGTATATATTTCATGATCTTATTCATAAAATTGTGGAATCCTATGTAGATGACTTGCTGGCTAAAGCCAAGAAACGTTTGTGACCATCTGGAAGTGCTTCGCATCATTCTTTCACGTCTGATAGAATACGGAGTCATGCTAAACCCTAAAAAATGTGTCTTTGGTGTGACAGGAGGGAAGCTCCTAGGTTACATTATATCATCATGCAGGATCGATGTTGACCCAACCAAAATTAAGGCTATTCTCGAAATGGTCCCACCTTCGGATGAATCTGGAA
Organism: Taxus chinensis; assembly: GCA_019776745.2. Lineage (NCBI taxonomy): Eukaryota > Viridiplantae > Streptophyta > Pinopsida > Cupressales > Taxaceae > Taxus > Taxus chinensis. The sequence continues at coordinate 550,732,465 of CM034155.1, forward strand.
TCAGATCATTTCTCAGAAAACTTGGTGCGATCCGGAGATTCATCCCGGACTTAAGTTTCACCATTCATCCAATCAACAATCTACTCAAGAAAGATTATAGCATTGATTGGACCAAAGATTGCAATGAAGCTTTCAACGTAGTTAAGCATTTCTTGTTATCACCACCTACGCTAATGCCACCTAAGCCAGATCACCCGTTAATTTTATATTTGAGCCACCAATGTCTCGCTAGCCTGTATGCTGGCTCAAGAAGATGATGACAATAGAGAACGTGTGATCTATTTCATTAGCCAGACATTTCTCGACTATGAAACATGCTACACACAAGCAGAATGAGAATGCCTCACCATAGTCTTTGCAACCAAATGCTTAAGACATTACATGTTAAATCAAGAAACAAAGGTCATCGTAAAGACAGAACATTTACGAACTTTCCTCACGTAAGGGTCCTTGTCTAAAAAGGCTGGACGCTTTATAACCTTAATGGGTGAATTTGAATTAAAGTTCATAAATCAGAAGTTGGTTAAAGGACAAATCATCGCGGATTGGTTAGCTGATAATCCATTAGACGGAGGTGATCTAGTAGATCTGGAACTTTCCAGATGAGTGCGTATACTACATCGAAACCCGACCTTCTATCTCTGAGTGTCCTTGGTACACTGATATCATTAATTATATCATGGACCGTACATATCTAGAAGGTGCTACACCACAACGAAGAAGGTGGTTACACATTATCGTAGCTAAATACATCATCATAGAATAAGTGCTCTATCGAAAAGCATTCGATGGAATGCTTCTAAGATGCGTCGACACAGAAGAATCCAAGAAGATTCTCCACGAATCTCACAGTGGAATGTGTGGAGGCCACTTCGGTGGCCATGCCACCACTCAAAAATACATCGAATGGGCTATTTCTGGCCCACTCTAGAGCACGACGCAGTAGAGTTTGTACGAAGGTGTCATAAATGCCAAGAATTCTCTCATGAGATTCACATGCCAGCACAAGCTCTACAACCAATCGCTACTCCATGGCCCTTTTCTACATGTGGGGCCTAGATTTAATAGGGAAATTCTCTCCCTCATCTATAGATGGCCATAATTTCATAATCACGGCCACTGAATATTTTACCAAGTGGGTAGAGGCTATGCCTCTTACTACTGTACCGGGTTCTGTAATCGCCAAGTTCATTTTGAACCAAATCATTTGCAAGTACGGTGTCCTGTAAGTCATTATCTCAGATAATGGGACTTCTTTTAAGAATGACAAAGTTCGTGAATTATGCAATAAATTTAAAATAATCCATCATATAGCCTCCTTGTATTACCCTCAAGCCAATGGATAGGCTGAGGCGACAAATAAAACATTAAAAGCCATTCTCCTTAAAACGGTGAAAGAAAACAAACGAGATTGGCATTTGAAGTTATATCCGGCCTTATGGGCCCACCGAACCTCAATAAGGACACCAACAGGAGAGACTCCTTTCTCGCTAGTATTCGGGGCAGAAGCAGTTCTCCTGCTGGAGGTTGAAATACCCAGTCTCCGTATTTCATTACAAGGGATCCTGGATGAAGACACTTATAGAGAAGCACGTCTCTCCCAACTAGAAAGCCTAGATGAAGCTAGGTTAGATGCTAAACAGTGGCACAGAATCTATGCTGACCGGATGTGCCGGCAGTATAACAAGAAGGTCTATGAATGCGATATATATGAAGGTGATCTAGTTCTAAGGCTGGACAGCCGGATCAACAAGAAGACCAGCGAAGGAAGGAAGTTCTGGCCCAAATGGTTGGGCCCATACCGAGTCATGAAGGACTATGGAAATGGTGCATATCTCCTATGTACACTGGAAGGTGAGGAATTTGGTGAAACAGTCAATTCCCTACACCTCAAACGATTCTACGCGTAAGCAACTAGCACTACTTGTATAATTATATCTACATTGCATCTTCATATAGATTAGGATCATTTTGTCCGCTTGTTTCATACAAAAATTGTGATCAAGGAATTTGTTCTCAAAGCAATTCATTACAAACTCATGATGTTGTTGGCATAAACACTCTAATCATACTTCTCTATTTCCATGATATCATCAAACTATTTTGGAATCATTTCATCAAATAAAGCTAGATATGACAAGGTCTTAACGGTAACCATGCCAAGATCTACGGGTTTATTCTCACTTTTGGTTTCTTCTTAGGATGGGTGTCTTTCCTATGGTCTATTCTTGAAGCTTCATGGTGTCACATCTATCCCGTATATGTATATCTCTTTGGAAATAAGAACACACTGACATTTTGCTCAAGTAAACAAGTCAAATATAGATCAAACAAAAAATTTTAAATTTACACATTTCCTTGCCCCACCAACCTTCGGTGATGAGCTTGCATCTCTTACTAGTGACGTAGGGTTGGGAAAGGATGGAAATGCCCTTACTCGCCTATGCCTTGCCTATGGTGATAAACCCATGCTTCTTACTAGTAGCATGGGGCAAGGTGTGGGGGGTCCTCTTGACAAGCAAATGCAAAAGGTCATAAACAAACAATTCAAATCTTGAAGTCTTGAGTCAAAAGCAAATGAATCAGATGTCTAAAATCCCAAGAGAATTAAGAATCCTAAAACCTAGATTTTGTCTACCATATGGCCATCTACGGATCTAAGTCTAGATAAACCGCAAAGCAAGTTGCATCCCAAAACTATGAAGTCATTTAGAGTGGAGTAAGCTTGTAGCATCCTAATTTGATTCCATCAAAGCTTTGTCTATCTTTCATCAATATCATTTCAACACATTTCATAACTTGTGCCCTTTTCAGCTCTCGGTGATGAGCCCTCGCATCTTACTAGTTGCGTGGGGTTAGGAGAGGGGTAGGTTTATCTACTTATCATACCAGCTTATCTTCACCACTTTGCCAAAGCAAATATGAAGTATCCAAAATTGCTTACAGAAACTAAGATTCAAAATCACATTGTATCTACATTATCATATATCAGCATCATAAAATACAAAAAGAAAGTAAACACTTGCATCATTTGTTCTCCATTGCATACATTCTAAAGAGCATATAAGCATAATATCATAGTTCACATGAGGAAATGGAAATGCAAGTAAGCCATAAATGCCAAAATTCTGATCCAAAAAGAATATATATATATATATATATATATATATATATATATATATATATATATATATATATATATATATATATATATATATATATATATATATATCAAAATTCCTGTACAATGCCATCATGCGCTAAGCATGGTCAAAATGCTCAAAGAGCCCGAGATATACAAAAATATCATGCAAAAATCTAGGGGAGCCAAGTGGCTTCTCAACCCCTATGAGACCCCTCTGAAGGTGCATGCCCACGCCTAGGACTCCAGCTACGCCGGCGCTCTGAGTGCACGGAGGGCTCAGGATCCCAAGGGGCAGCCACAGTCTCGCCACGAGAATGACTCCTCATCAGGTGCTCGGCTGTCCTATACCCCGCTAACTCTGTACGGAGAGTCGATACCATCTTGGCCACGTGCCTAGATAGGGGAAAAAATGTCAGTATGTCTACCAGCTGCTGAGGGCTCCCCTGCATCCACAGATAGCTTCTGTGCGGGTCCTCTCCATGGGAATCATCAGGGTATCGGTGCATACCCTGCGAATCAGGTCCCGCCACTCATCGGCGGTCTCTGCAAAAAAAAAAAAAACAAATTAGAAATGAAACAAGAGATAAAAACAAAAGTGTAAACAAAAGGAGAGATAGCAACTAAGGAAATCCTAACTAAAAACAAACATTAAAAGGAAGGGTGGTAACTTACTCAGATCACCAGGCCTCCAGGATGGATCTCTAGGGTCAGCACCTGCCACAGATGCCGCCACTAACTGAGGTGCTCCCCCCGTGGCTGGAGCAATGTAGCATCCTACAACGGACTCATCCTCCCCACCATGGCCCTGGGAGAGTGGCTCCTCTGAAACCAGAGTAACTCTCTCTGCACTCTGCTCGGCCCTCTCTTCCTGCATGATATCCTGAGTGTCATGCCACTCAAGATCACTGTCCTCCTCAGTCTCCTCCTTTGTCTCTCCCCCTGTAAACTCCTCAGACTCAGAGTCTATGTTGATGGGGTCATCACTGCTATGGGCAGGACCCACGGCAATCTGAAGCAAGGGTGCCTGAGGCACACCGGCTCTCCCTCGGGCACGTACTACCCTCCTGGCCGCAATAGGAATGCTAGGAGTAACAACTGTCCAACCCCGGCCTCTAGGACCCCCTCTAGCCTCTCGAACTGACCTGTATACTGGCACTACCGGGGGAAGCATGCCCATGTAGGGGTAGGCCAAACTACTGAGGAACTTGGCCAAAGGGGTGTATCTCCACTCGCCCCACTCTGTCAATAAGCTGCCCTGTGGTGGAGCAGGAGATCAAAGTAAGAGCCTCCTCGCCCCATATACCTTGCCATGGTCTGATATGGTGTGGCCTCCATGTCATCGGTGGTCAGAGAAGCAACTGGCTGATGAGGTGCTCTGAGCACCGACATATCTGTCCATCTGGCTGCCCTCACAGCTCCGGGATCTGTCACCTCTACACCTCTACCATAAGGAATGAAGTGCTCGTAAACCCAACTCATGACCAGGGTCGGGTGGCTCAAAGACTACCCCTGTAAATGGACTACCCTATACAAGTCATGGTAGGTAGTCCCAAGTATGTCTGCTCCCCAGGTGTAAATCCGGCCATGGCCCTCGATCTGTGCAATGATGGGGGACCAGCAGTATAGTAATGTGTCTCCTCCCTTGTCCCCGATCAATCTCGAGGCAAGGATCCCCATAATAGCCTAGTGAAGCAAGGGGATGGGAAAACTAGGAATAGATCAAACTCTGACCCCCTTCTTCGAACCCATGGAGATGACTGCATCTCCCATGTAGGAAGCCCACTGTGCTATCTGGGCCCGTGAACCTGCTGTCTCGAGGGTGAGTCATCTCCCGATGATCGGGACCCCCAGGATATGGTAAACATCCTCTAGTGTGATGGTCCACTCACCTCGGACCCCTGGTAATCGAGAAGGTGTTCCGATCAGCATCCCAGTAGGAAAATAAGTCATAGAGTATGTGACTGGATGGTGCAACATGGGGACCCGTGATATACGTAGTATACCAGCCCTCTGGAGAGTATCCTGCTCGTCCTGTGAAAGGGCGTCTAACACTGCTAGGAGCCAGTCACACTCCCTCTCTCAGCTCCACTGAATGTACTCCTCTCTCACCTGCATACACCCAAAAACACACAAAACAAAGCAAGTTAGCATCCAAGTGACATTAGAAAAATCATGAAAACACATAGAAATGCTAAAAATGCAAAAAACAATCTCAAACAGGTGTTCTTTTGACATTCTGTGCAAAACCGCCGCCCTGAGCAGGGAGGCGGTTTCGTAACCGCCGCCTTAAGGGCGGCGGTCTTGTAACCGCCACCCTGAATAGGGCGGTGGTCGTGTAACCACCGCCCTGGGCAGGGCGAGCGGTCATGTCCCGAAAACCCACGCGGGTTTTATAACTTAAAAAGCCTAAAAACACAAAAAAAAGGACCGTTTTAGCTAAAAACAAAGCCTACCCAGTAGGCGCCCCCCCCTAGATGGACCTTTTGAACCTAACATTTTTGAAAATAACCCCCCCACGACAAAGATTTTAACATTTTAAAAATTTGAAGGTAAAAATGATAAATTGAGGAAAACTAACATGTGATCTCGTGGGTCGATGATCTGCACGCGGAGGCATGATCGCTATCTTGCCATGAACGTTTTGACTCTACTCTCGTAAGAAACCATCACCGTGGGTCCCAGAGCTCAGAATCAATCAAATCAACAAGCGCAAATGAATAGGAAAATGGGCCCACTTTCATATATATAGCAGCCTGACTTGTTTTGAATGTTTTTTTTTTCGCAGGTTTGGAGCGCCGACGGAGGTAAGTTCTTACCCCCACACAAATGGTACGTCCTCATTTCCCATTATTTTAGCGTTTATTTTCCGATCTATCTTGTCTATCTGCACTTGAGTTCTCTTTTCATTTTGTAGGAAGCGGGAATTTTGGATGGCGTCATTTCGACACACGGACGTACCAGGTATGACTTCCAACTTCCCATTTCGGGGACTGCCATACTCGGACCCACCATTTTACGCCTCTTCATGGCTAAAACGCTTCTCCGAGGGGGCAATATGTACGTACCCAAAATTGTAGGGTACTGCACCATCGGAACAATGTAACACGTACCCCAATGATGATACAAGTCTCCTCACAAGGTGTTCGGGATCCGGAAAAGCTCCCAAGTGTGCGTTAACATCCCACATGCCCCACTTAGCCCCCACGTGCTTTGTTTTTCTCTTTTTCCCTCTTTTCTTGGTCTTTTGCTCTTCAGTTACGAAACCACCGCCCTACCTGGGAGGCGGGTCTCGTGACCGCCGCCCTAAGCAGGGTGGCGGGTCCTATAACCGCTTCCCTGCTCAAGGCGGAGGTCCTTTACGCATTTTCCAGAATGCTCTTTTAACACGAATCACGTAAATTTCAACGTTTACCAACTTTTTTTCACCGCCATGAGCTTGCATTAATGATTCTGGTTCCTTGGAATAGTGTTTTTCCATTGTTTATAGTTTAAGAGATCAATTTTGGTTTTTACCTTGGGTAAATGCAAATGCTATAAATAGTTGGCTTGTGCTCAAGCAAATGGCCCCTCAAATTTGCCTCTGAATTTCTCATTGCAATAGATTAGTCTTTCATTTTACTTAGAATTCTTAGTTTCTTTCATTGCATGCTTAATTAGTGTTGTTTTGCTGTTAGGAAGCCACATATCCATCTTGTGTAAGTGTTGTTGATAGTTATATCCAATCCATTGGAGTAGGGTAGTTTGTTTTCAATAGGAAGCCATTAAAGTTGCAGGTTTTGTTCTTCAAACAAGATAGTTTCAGGTTCTGGACATTTTATGTTGCATGACTCGCAATAAATCCTGCTAGGAATTACATAAGCCAAGCTTTGTACTCTTGCGCTATCTCTCTCCTACTCACATTGTATTCAGTATATATCCTAAGCTGCCTTTGTCCCAATATCTACTTCTGTTGATGCTAGTATTACACGCTTTTTCTGGATCCACGTGAACACAGAAGGAACAAGGAGATCACACTGAGGGGACAAGATCACACACACCATCAGATTTGCCACTATTCTGCAGAATCTAGGTTCTAGCTTTCAAAGTACTAATTATAATCATATCAAATAAAGTAGTTAATTACTTTATTTCATTCAATATTACTTTCAATATTGCCAGGGAAGCTGTGGGGATTGATAGTTTCTGAGAGACTATGATTCTTTCCTCACTTCTGAGGTAGGATCGAGAGTCTTTCAAATAGATTAGATCAATTATTTCATTATTTAGAATAGATTTACAACTGCACAGGCAAGTAGCTATACTCAGTTACTTTGTTTGTTTTAAAATTCGACATGCTAGGTTAATTGTCAATTTCTAGATATATTAAAATAGCTGCTCTTTCAAATTCATTTATAAAATTCATCAGAAAATAACAAAAATAAAGAATTTATATATATTATAGACATACTTCGCATAGTTAATTTTATTTTGCTGCATTTAGTTTACATTATTGCTTTTGTATGACAATCACGGGACCTAGAGAGCCCAGGGAATACGTATTCGAGCCAATCGTGCGACAACCCAATCTCGTCGCATAGCCATAACTGATATAGATCAGAATCTCAGGATCCAAGTCTTCTGAACAACCGTAAACTTACAACAAATCAGTTTCCAACTGCACGTATTAAACATAGAAGACGACCAAGCACACACATTTTGGTCAAATCAACCAAACTACAGATTACCTTAGATTCATATCCGCATGACTGTGGAAGGGTTTGAAAGAGAGCAGACCTTTGGTTGTGATCCTTTGGTCCCACAACCAGATGCAGGAGACACTCTCATAGATATAGATACCAGCTTGAGAATTCAAGTTGCACAAACGCCTGTAAGATATTCTGAGAAGATCACACAATTATTAATTCTAAATATAGAAGCTGAAAAGGCATATGACTATTGGATACTAGGGATTAGGGATTGATTCCGCACATGACCATAGTAGGACCACAACAAATATGAATCTATGGTTGTGACCCAAAAATCCCACAGCCCAACGAGTCCATAGGTGAATCAAACATAGATGTTGGCCTACGTACACTAATATTCAGATCTACTCCACTTCCACCTATCATCATCGAACAGTTATCCTTGCTAGACACAGCAGCTAACAAAGCTAAGGAATTCTAGGACTAGGCCAGAGAATCACCCATAGAGTCAATTATATTTACCATCCACCCTATGGCCTTATCTGGAGATATACACGAAACTATCCCAGGTCATTTTCCACGTATTCCACAACCTATAGATCTGAATCACGCCATAGCTCGATATTGATTGGAGCCTTCGAGCAGTCCTCCTTGCTGATCAATCTATCACACCATTTCAGGTTAGGAGGGCCTTCTTTTCCTTAGATTCGTAATTTCCACTAGTGCGCATCGAAGACATCAGATTGCCCAATTAGCTTGTCTGCATCCCACACATATTTAATCCCCACCTACTGTCTCAGGACAACCCTCAGGAGGTTGGGTGCGAGGAAAATTTACTTGTAGATTCCTATGCTCACTTGTCACTTTTCCACCGTACAGCCCCCTTTTATTTTTGGCATTCCTTTGTTTCTTTTCAGGATTCAAATTTTGATGAAGTATGAATTTGAGCATAGAGGGTATCCACATGTCCCTTCGGAACATATTGGAGGAGGCAAAAAGAAGCGGGATCCTCAAAATAGTGTGTGGATTCCATGTGGCAGAAGCACAACAATGTAGCCCAAAGCAGGTGGAAAAGTCAAAAGAAAAGGAAAAGGGCTCGCAAAGCTCCATGTGTCACCCAGACACAACTATAAAGGGAGAGGGAAAAAGACAGCCACAAATTAACATGTGGACTCCATGTGTCATGCACGGAAGCTACCTCCATTCAGAAATCCAACCATAAGAGCAAAGGACCCACAGTTCGGTGGATTGAATGTAATCCCAGGTCCCAAAGCAAGCAGTTGAGATTCACCTCATGGGTTGAAGATCGGGCAGGTAAAGAATGAATGTTAGTTGGTGGAAATCTTGATGACAAGACACATTTGGGAGTGAGCCACAGGATCTATAAAGGAAGGTCCCGGTGCCAAAAAAAATAGGAGAAAGAAGGAGGCGAAGGAGCCTAGAGAAGATTTTAGGTTTGGCAGTTTGTGTTCATCAGCGTTGGTAAGGCTCTGTTGTAAATAAATGTTGTAGTCTATGCCATTCTTAGCCTTACGTACTATTTTCTCTATAAATAAATATTTCTTATTATGTGCACAAATAATTTCATAATACTCTGGGTCTTGATTCTCTTATGTATGATTTTATTTGTTTTGATGAATGTTTAAGTTTCTATCATGTTATACACCCTTAGATATTTACATAAATTTGTTCATTCGTGGATGGTTATGTTTCAATTCCTTCTAATCCTTTGACAGTATGAAATATTTCTAAAAGGGTTAATCACGCTCAATTCTCCTTAACTAGATTATTGGTTATTTTGGTTTATATCTCTTTATTTTCTAGTAAAATTTCAGCGCATCACCTTAGCTAGGATTTCCATTCTATTTCTCTCTCACCCTCATCTCAACAAAAAGTAGAGAAGATCTAGCTTCTATAAAATATGGAGGTTATCTTAGGGGCCAAGTCCCATGTCTCTAAGATTTCCCATGAGCTTGATGGTTTATCTGCAAATATAATCGTCAACAATTTTCTTGGCATGCCTAGTGGGACATATCTAAGCTTGATTAATAAGCACATGAGTTCTTATTTCAGTGGAAATAAGAGCCACAAAGGTACTCTAGAGTATCTTGAATTCATGAGAAGGCTACAAATGCAGTCTAGAGCAAGGGAAGAAGGTGTATTTGAGTACTTACAGTTATCCCCAGGAAGAAATAGAAGAGGTAAATGAATTCAAATATCTCCATCTCCTCCAAACTGAACTCTTTCAACACCTCCACCTAGTAGGCCCTTCTTACAATCCACTAGAGTCCTTAGACCTATCGTAATGGCTCATCAACTACCTCCTCCTCTGAGACAATTCATCTCATAGAACCAAGGAAGTCTTCTCATCTTTCTAGTACATCCGGCAACATGGAATCCCATCCCAGAAAATGTGATGAAGGCACTACCTAAATTCAGCGGTGAAGACTTTAAGACCCCGAAGGAACATCTTCAAGATGTTGCAGAGATATGTGTAGTACATTATATCATGGAGCAAGATGTTTCCTTAAGGTTATTGGTTGCCTCATTCGAGGGGAAAGCTATCAATTGGTATATATCCTTGACTCCTAATTTCATTGGTACTTGGGACCAATTGGGAAATTTTTTCGTTAGAAGATTCAGCAAAAAGGGAGATAGATCTTCGTGTTTACAACAAACTATCAACATCAAGAAATATCTGTAAGATCTTATGACTAAATTTATTACCTGATTCCATAAGACATGACAAAGTATTCATGTTCTAACTAGGCCGCCAACAGGTATGGCTATTGTCTTTTATTTAAAATATCTGAAATCAAATATCTTTGTCATGATTTAGTCATTAGGAGGAGAATCTTTGCCACAGGCATATGATATTGCGGTCTAGGTTGAGAACAATTTGGTAGATTATGGTAAAATCCCCCCAAAGGTCCATTTACCAGTATATCCATAGATGGCCCCCTTTCCTCATGCATAGGCCTTGTGCTCTACTCAAACTCTTGTATCAATATATAACTACCCATCTTCCTAAGGAGTTGCTACCTCTATGAAAGTGATATAATCATCATCTTCTGTAGAGATGGAGGAAGTAAAAAATATCCTTAGGATTTTCTCTAATGAGATAGTTAATATTAAGAGGTCAAATTGCATACCCTAGGAAAAATTATCAAAGCTATCAGGGGAATAGACCCGCTTATCCTCCGCAGTATAAAAATACCCAGAGGCCACCTCAGGCACACCCATCTAACCAAATTGTCCCAGTCCTGACACCACTCTAGACACTTCCACCCAATAAAGGGAGAGAAATGATTCTAGGATAGAACAATTTGGTAGAAATACCCCTCATATGTCGAGAGATTTCCCTCAAGGGAATTTACAACAAAAGGTATCATAACAAAGGGTGATGGAAGGCTATGAGATCAATGATGGAAAAACTTATCAGTCCTTAGGAGTCCAAAATATAGCCTTTGTTGCAAAAATACAAGGGATGTCCATAGAACAAGAAGCAGAGATTGCACCTGAACATGTGCTTTTCTCTTGGATTGAAGGGGAAGAATTTGTATTCACAAATGATGTATCCACATCTAAAAATTTGGTATAGTCAGATTAGAACACTCATTCTAATAGGTGAATGATGGATATCACGATACCTTCTCCTACAGTAAGAAATGAGGTGAGGAAGGAGCATCCAACATTTACTGCCCCTCCACCCCCAGCTAGATAATAAACTCTGGTGGTTTCTCAAAATCAAGGTACCTTCCATCCAGCCACTAAAAGGCCAAAATGTCAACAAGTTTCCAAGGCATAACCACTTGAGCCCATGAATGTATTCAAGAAACTGAAAAGGGTGCTAGCCAATGTGTCCTTGTGGGATATCTTGGGTATTCCAGAGCAAAACTAATTGCTTCAATAAGTGCTAAAGTCTAGTAGCGGTTCGATTGTGACCAAAAAGGGAAAAGAGCAACTCAAAGTGACTCAAGTTTAGACGGAGTTAGTATTAATACATCAGAAGAGTGAAGTAAGTAAGCCAATACCTCAACCCTTCTTTATGACTCTTATAATTGGTAATAAATTATTGCATAACTCCATGACAGACTCTGGTGAAAGTGCTACGATTATGCCTAAAGTAATAACAGATGCTTTGGGAATCAAATATAAACCCCTAAGAAAAGGAGTCATGTAGCTAGATGGGAAATTAGTCCAAAGTATCGGGTTTATCAAAGGTCTCCCATTACAACTCTATTTATGTCTGAACATTATTGTTTTGCACGATATAGTCGTAATTGATGTTCTATCGGTCTTCGAGTTATGTTTGTCCTATGACTTCACAAAAAAAATTGGAGGTGATATGTCCCTTAATTGGTCTCATCTTATTCTAAAAACTAAGTATGGATCAAATATGGATGTACTATCATAGCCCCTCGTGGAAGAGCACATAATGGATCAAGTAGCCTCATGTTTTGAAGCCTCACATACCATGATTACCCAAGAAGAGGAGTCATACATAGATGAAGGCAGCCATCAAAGCATAAACTATCTGGTTTACTTATCACCAAGAGACCCCTTTGGAAATTTTGATTCCACTGGGTTAGGTACCAATCTCAACTTTGATGAGAACCCTACTATTCCAAAAATCATGAAGAGGGATATTAAAGATACAAGGAATACCACAAAGGATTCCTAGATATGGACTCTACACTTTAATGGTGCTAGAAGTAGAAATCACTTAGGATCTAGAATATACTTATCTTCACCAAGCGGAAGAAAGATACTTCGGTCATTTCATTTTCAATTCACTTGCACCAATAACAAAGTAGAGTATGAAGCCTTAGTGCATGGCTTAACCTTGGCACATAAAGAAGGAATTCAGAAACTAAGAGTCTTTGGAAAATCTGAGTTGGTAATGACTCAAGTTAGAAATACTACTGCAGTAAAAAACCTAAGAATGAGTTCCTACCAACATAGGATATGGTATCTTATTGAATACTTTGAGGCCTTTGACATCAAGGTTATCCCTCGGGACCAAAACATAAAATAAAAAAGGATGGCCCAGATCAGAGCACAATTCGACCCTACCAAGGATCTGCTGGTAAATAAGGACATGATAAAGATAATAATCTACCCATCCATACCTAATAATGTGGATCATTGGAAAGTCTTCGAGAGTGACCAACATATATTACTCTTTCTACAACAATCGAAAGAGTTTATAGACTAAATCCAACCAAAAATTGAGAAAGCATATGGAGATCAAGTTATCTAGCTCAAAAAGAATAAAATTCGAAAAGGGATAATAACATTGGAAAATATCTTTGACTCAAATGATGATAATAGAAATAGGAGGAAATTCATAGTAGTCAGGGAAGACTATGTTGAGATCGAACTAGACCATAGAAATAAGTTAAAGGTAAGGAAATCAATCACTTAGAAAGAGAAATAAAGGATTGTGGATTTATGCCATAGGTATGATAAGGTGTTGGTTTGGACTTATGATGACCTACATGCCTACAATAAGGATAGCATTCAACATACCATTGATCTGGAAGAAGGAAAAAAAATTGTGCATCAAAATCAGAGGCCTGTGAACCCAAAGATAGAGTATCTCATGGTTGAAGAGCTCCAGAAGCTCTTAGAAGCTAATATAATATTTCCAATCAATCATTCCATATGGGTGTCTAATTTGGTTCCTGTAAGAAAAAAAAAATTGTGAAATCAGACTCTATGTAGATTTCAGAGATCTGAATAAGGTGTCTCTTAAGGACCACTATCCCTTTCCTTCTATGGAGCAAATACTATAAATAGTAGTAAAGTAAGAAATATGTTCCCTGCTGGATGGTTTATTAGGTTATAATCAAATATGGCTCGCAAAAGAAGATCAACATAAGACCACCTTCACAACCAATTGGGGAACCTTCGTGTATGCAAATATGTCATTCAAACTCACCAATGTTGGGGAAACCTTTCAAAGAGCCATGGATGTTCCATTTGGGGAGCTAATCAAAAAGTTAATCCTCATATACTTGGATGATCTCATAGTGTTCATCAAAAAGGGAGAGGATCATTTTGATGCACTGGAAGTGGTATTCAAAAAGTGCCAAGAATTAGGAATATCTCTGAATCCAAAGAAGTGTGTTTTCAGATTACCGCAAGGCAACCTCTATGGACACATTGTCTCTGAAGATGGAATCTTGATCGACCTGAAAAGGGTCGGGGCCATTTTATAATCATCCCTACCTGTCAATAGGAAGGTAGTACAATCTTTCTTAGGAAAGATTAACTTTGTTAGAAAGTTCATTTCAGACTTTGTTGAGATGATCTACCCAATCACACTAATTTTGTAGAATAATATGAGTTTTAAATGGACCACCAAAGGCCAGCAAGCCTTCGAGGCAATCGAAAGAAAAATTACATCCACTCCAGTGTTATAAAATCCAGATTTCATCATGTATGTATATGGAAATGAACATAGTATGGCGTCCATACTAACCCAAAAGGGGGAATCATAGGGAGAGGAGCATCTAATATCCTTCTTTTCAAAGACTCTCCATGACTATGAAACAAGGTACATTTTTTTGGAGAAATAGGCCTACGTTATTATCAAAGGGCTAAATAAATTCTAACACTTGGTGACCAGTAGCAAGATTACGATATTAGTGGCACATTCCAGTGTCAAAGAATGCATCACTGAAGGAGAGATAACTGATAAAAGGGATAAATGGATCACAAAGATCTTAGAGTATTATGTTGAGATAAAACCCACAAAATTGGTAAGAGGTAAAGGTCTATGCTAGTATCTCGTCTAGGATATAATGACACCGATCGACGATGAATCTAAGATGGTGCTCCATATCCAAGAAAATGAATCTAAAAGATGGGTATCTGATAGAATGCATTTCATGCAAAAAAATGAGTATCTGAGTCACCTTCCTCTAAAAAAGAGAAGGTATTATCAACAACAGGGATTTGAATTCGTCATAATTAACAATATCCTTTTCGTAAGAAACTTCAATGAGATCTTACTCAGATGCATGGAAGAAAAAGAGACTGAAAGGGTCTTACATGAGTTACACCATGGTAGCTTGGGAGGCCACTTTTTAGCTAATACTACCACCATAAAGGTCCTATAATCAGGACACTTTTGGCCTAGTTTTTTCCTGGATTGTTATATGACAGTGACCAAGTACAAAATTTTCCAATTCTACACAGGCTTTAAGAGAAATGTTGCATTACACCTTAACCCAATTCTTGTTGAGGAACCATTCGTGCAATGGGGTTTAAACTTCATAAGGATTGTGAACCCAGTTTCAAGTGTGGGTCATAAATGGATTCTCACAACCATAGATTATTTCACCCGATGGATAGAGGCAGTTCCGTTTACAGAAATTACTGAGAATATGATCCTGGAACTTCTTCATGACATCACTAGCCACTTTGGACCCCCACGTATGATCATATCAGATAATGTTAAGGCTTTTAATGGTGCCAAAGTATCTAAATTTTCTACAAGACATGGGATTTATCTAAAAACATTTTCCAACTATTACCCACAGGGTAATGGTATAGCGGAGTCTACCAAAAAGAATATGATAAGAATTATAAAAAGAATGTGAGATGAGCATAAAAGATCATGGCATAAACATGTCAAGACAACATTATGGGCTGAATGGATCACAACAAAATAGTTCCTGAACACCTCACTGTATGAATTGGTATACGGTAAAAATTTAGTAATGCCTATCACAATGGAGCTCCCATAATTGAAATTATTAAAGTAAATTGAAATTAAAGAGCATGGAGTGATGCAGGTGAGACTCACATAATTGATAGAGCTTCAAGAGAAGTGGGTGTCAGCCCATGAATCTATGATTAGATAGAAAACATATGGTCAAGACTTTGTTTGACCAGAAAACTTCAGAACCTGATCTTCAGGTTAACACCTTAGTTTTAAACTAGGATGAGAGAGCCGCTAAGCTTGGCAACCATGGGAAGTTTGAGCATCTATGGACTGGGCCATTCAAGATCACTGCATGTAAGCAACACAATGCCTTCGAGCTCAAGAATATGGAAGGTAAACCCTTGGCAATTCCAGTAAACGAGATCCATCTGAAACCATTCTATTAAGTCTTTTGATTATTTTGAATATGTATCATATTTATAGTCCCCTTCTTTGTCTTTTTCTGGTTTCATAGGTTTTCCCCTTCCAATAAATTTTCTTTAGACACGTGCCTCCTATGAAGACCCCTTTTTGAATTTTTGGGAAAGGTGTGCCTTCCTATGTTTCCTCGAAGTAAATGATCCAATGTATTTTTGGGAACATTAAATGATAAGGATTGGAGAAGTAATGGGAAATCTCTTGGGAAATGTGAAATTCGACACTAAGGGTAATTTAGCCAAGGAGTTGTTGTAGGACATGACCCGTTTTGTGTGTGATCCTTACTTCACAAAAAGTAGGGAAGTTATTTAAGGTAGGATTTGGGGTACCGGATTTTCATTCCAACTGTTAAGAGCCTCTCGCCTCGAATTCCTGAGTCACCATTGCAAAGAACCAAAGTTTTCTATAGCTTTTTGTCTCCCAGCCATGGCAGCTTCTAGTTTAGCCTCTCAATCAAAATATTATGCAAGGACCCGCTGCACCACCATAAGTTGAAAAATCAAAACTGATTTATCCTGATAGAAGCACACATTGTAGGGATGCTTCCTTAGTCACCAACTATGCAGTTGATGTCTTCAACCCCATCTTGATCAAAATTATAAATGCCCTTAGAGAAGATGCTTACACCAGATTTATCACAATGGGAGATATTGATTCATTAGGCTCTATATTTTGGACCACGACGCTTGCCAAGTACATAGTTCCTCTTGTGTACCCATATCTGGAACTTTTTTCAGATGTGCACACGTTGTTTCAACCTCAATACCAACACCATCAATGGTAAGGACATGTAGGTGAAGATATCACCACGAGCCATTAGGGACATCCTAGCACTTTTGTATGCCCCAAATGCTAGCTTTTATGGTATGGCCAAAATCCAAGAGGTTTGTTCCTCATTCTAGCACAAAGCCTCTTTCCTTAGGAAATAATTACAGTAAGAGGATTCAAACGGTTCTGAGATGTCGGGATTTCTAATCCCATTAAAAGAAATCTTTCAAAATTCTTAGGACACCTACTCCATGTTGGAATTTATTTTTGATCAAGACTTAGACAAAAATGTCCACGACTGGAAAATGGGAGCCCTTTTCAGGATGAGAGAAGTGAAGAAGGACTAGGCATATTGGTTTGAATTATTTGAGGTCATAGCACAGGATATTTTCCATTGGCTGACCCATTTCTCTATAAACTCCACATTTAGGTATTCCTCCTATTTTTTCATCTCATTCTTTACTAGAATAGGTCATTCTTTAGCTAGTATATGCCCCTTTCACTTTAAGACATAGAGGTACACCCTCAAAATATCATACCAGTATCTGCATGGACTCATGTGTTGGCCCATTCTTCAGATGCATATGAGTTCACAAGGTGTTTTATTGAGCCACTCCTACTTGAGTTAGAACCTGAAGGGATTGATAAAAAACATGAGTGATTTGGTTCGATCCATTCTCGAGGACCCCCTACATCCATGTGATTACTTTTTCAAGGTATAACATTCAATGATACAGGTGCATGGATTCCGGGTTGAATATTTCATGCTCCCTAGAGTCCTCATGACACGTGTAGTGGATTTGGAGGTAGCCAGGTAGTTAGAGATCTTGTACAAAGAATATGGCTCTGGCCATAAGAAGAAAACATTATTTGAAATCCCTTGGAATAAGGGAGGCATTACCATGATAAAGCGCAATGTGAAGCATATCCTCACACAAAAGCTGGTGCATTATGGCTTCACCTTAATTTAGGATATATGGAGCTATGACCCAAATGGTAAGTTAGACATTGTCTTATATCGAAACAAATTCTTAGACTCATGAAAGAACAAGCGGAGAAGGTTCTTTGAAGATAGGAGGTCTCCTAAGGAGGGGACTCCTAACATTTTTGTTGAATTAAGGCATATCTCAACCCCAACATGGGAGTATTTTTATCTAGTCTTGCACAAGTATGACCCCTATGGAATAATGACTAAGGGTTTGAGGATAACCCTAAAAACTGGGGACTGGAGTATGAAAAATATTGTTTCCTATTGGAAATATAGGAAGGAAATTGGGAAAACTACTCTCAATTTTGAGGAGGCGACCATTGACGAGAAGTGGGAAGAATTTTGGAATGCTAAGAAAAGGACCAACTCAAAAGGTGAGGAGTTATTCATAAGCCCTAAAGCACAGTTCCCACAATAGGCAATAGAGTCCCTTGGCTCCTCTTAGCATCAAGTGTCACCGTAACTCTCTCCCATAGTTTCTCATCAAGACCCATTGGAAAACATGCACATGGTTCATACACTACACTACCAAGGGTTTGGAAACAAAAGAGAAACCAATGTTGGACCCAACCCAATGCCTCATCTCTACACACCTATTAGTCTCACCCTCTACAAATTTCACTCCATGCACCATCCTCGGTATCCTACCAAAGAAAAGGATGATGTCATCTTAAGTCCCTTCTCTATCTTCCCCTTCATCTCCTCATGTTCCTCCATTTTCTTCACCTCCTCTTACTCATCCGCTTCCTTCTCCTTTTTCTGTCGTTTCCTTAGCAGGGGGTGTTTCTATGATGGTCACACCGAATTATGCCTTTCCACCCCTTGTCTCCTCTCTTCTTCCTTCACCACCGACCATTATTTCCTCTTTTTCTCCTAAGGTCTTGACACCCCCTGCTTTGGCCCTTGTGACCTCCCATCCCTTACAACCCACTATTATCCCATACTTCTTATTGTTGGGATTCCTATTTGTGGGTGGGACCATTCCTTCGCCCACAGAATTTGTAAATTAGGTTGATGTAGTCAGGGTGGACCATAGTAAAAGGAAGGAGAAGAAGAAAAGAAGGAGATCTTTATTGGAGTGATAAAGTAGATGCAATTATTATATGACCATCAACAGAGCTCCCTTACCATCACACAAATGATCCCTAACACCACTAAACCCACTGAACAGATGCAGTCGGATGATTATACTATCAATGTTGTGATGGTGGACCTAACTCATTTTCAGCCTCAAGATAAGGTCAAATTGATGAATAAATTAAATTTTGTTGTCACCACAGACTATCTTAAGGTCAGAAATAAGTTGAAGAAGGTGGAGTCTAGCCTCATGCAAGAAGAAAGTACCGTCATTCGCATGAACACTAAAATCAAATGCAAGAGAAAAGAAGTGGAGCAACTCCATAAGGAGTTAAAAGAGGCCGCTTTAAAGGTATCTCTTGTAGCTTCCTAGGAAGAAGCCAAGAAATTGGAGGCCTAACTGGTATTCTCTAAGGTTGTGGCCACTTCTATATAACAGGAGGTTAATTTAAGGAAAGATAAGGTTGCCACGCTTCAAATGAAGCTACACACCATAGAGGTAAATAAGGAAATCATGCAATCAAAATACAAGTCATCTGAGGACGCGGTCAAGGATTTGACCCAAAAAATTTCCCAACAACCAAAGAAAGGAGGGACCATCACATTAGTGCAATGGTTATACGCTTCCTGATATAAGAGGATTTCCATCACAAAAAAGGACGTGTCTCCTGCACTTATATTCATATTTGATACACAAGGCTTGTGCACAACATGGAATCATCAGCCTCCACCATCAGTAGTGTCATCTCCGTCAAGGTTCCTGAATATTGAAGTTATATGATTCTTTAGACTCTACCCTGTAAGGGGTGGGTATCATAGACAAGTGTATGGTAGTAGCCAAGATCAACGATATTCTCAGTTGCAACAAAGAGGTCATAAAATGCAAGAATCCTTGACTCATCTCTAGCTCGGGATCAGAGAAAGGAAACAATGTATCAAGGAGTTGGTGTAATTGGGATTTCCCTCTCCCTTTCTTGATGAATCCACAGTCCTTTTAGAGGACCAAATTTAATAGCTACTCACAGCAAAGGAGTAAGAGAAGACTGTTTTTAGTCTTTAAAAGAGGATTCTAATGTAGTCGAGGTGGATGCCATCTTGAACCCGATTGTGAAACTGGTGTTCTATTTACATGCAATGGTGCAGGATCTTCAAATTTTCTCACATAAGGAGATCATCGAGTTGGATATTGCCTTTCAAGATCCATAATGAAGAACCTACCTGATAGAGGAGGAATGTGTCAGGTACCAAGCTACTTTGAAGTAGCTCTGAGTGGCATCTTTTGAAGCCATATTTTGAAATTATGAGACAAGGAAGGATTGTTGAATTCTTCCATGATTCACATGGAGTCCCTCAGTGATTCACCATAACTGTAGAATAATTTCTACATCTTTTAGGGATATGTTGTTTTTTTTATATTTTGTCACATTGGCCCATTTTATTTTTGGCGTTCCTTTGTTTATTTTTCAGGATTCAAATTTTGACTAAGTATGAAGCTGAGCATGGAGGGTATCCACATGCCCATTTAGTGTATAGTGGAGGGGGCTCAGAGAAGAAGGATCCTCAAAACAGTGTGTAGCTTCCATGTGGCAGAAGCACAGCAGCATAGCCTAAGTGGGTAGAAAAGTCAAAAGAAAAGGACAAGAGTGTGCAAAATTCCACATGTCACCCATGCACAAATCCAAAGGGAGAGGGAAAAAGACATCCCCAAATTATCGTACAGATTCCATGTGTCATGCATGGAAGCTACCACCATTTAGAAATCCAACCAAATGAGAAAAGGACCCATAGTTTGGCGGATTTAATGCAATCCTGGGTCCTAAATCAAGCAATTGAGATTCGCCCCATGGGCTGAAGATCAGGAAGGTAAAGAATGAATGAATCTGGTGGAAATATTGATGGTAAAAACATCGGGGAGTGAGCCATATGATCTATAAAGAAAGGTCATGGTGTCAAATAAAACATGAGAAAGAAGGAGTCAGAGGAGCCCAGATAAAATTTTAGGTTCAACAGTTTGTGTTCATCAACCTTAGCAAGGCTCTATTGTATAGAAATGTTGTAGTTTGTGTCATTCTTAGCCTTATGTAATATTTTCTCTATAAATAAATATTTCTTGTTTTGTGCAAAAATAAGTTCACAATAGTCTGGGTTTTGATTCTCTTCTATATGATTTTATTCATTTTGATGAATGCTTAAATTTCTATTGTGTTATACACCCTTAGATCTTTACATAAATCTATTCATTTGTAGATGGTTGTGCTTCAGTTCCTTCTAAGCCTTTGATAGTATGAAATATTTCTAAAATGTTTAATCATGCTTAATGCTTATTAACTAGTTTATTAGTTATTTTGGTTTCTATCTTTGTGTTTTCCAGTAAAATTTTGGTGCATCGCCTTAGTTAGGATTTCCATTCTATTTCTCTCTAACCCTCATCTCAACACAAAGTAAAGAAGAGATAGCTTCTATAAAATCTAGAGGTTATCTTAGGGGCCAAGTCCCATGTCTCTAAGATTTCACATGTCTTTGATAGTTCACCTACAAAGATAATCGTCAACACTGCCCAAATGCTTAACATAGCACAATCGACTTACGTGCGTAATTACACATGTCATCTCACGGCCAACCATTTCATAAGTCCCATGTGCCCATTTATCACATGCAACACTTGTAGTATCAATCATAGATTGTGTATCATCCCACTAAATAACTCCTTCCTTTGATGGTTCAAGTACTTCAAGATCTCTAATGGTGCAAACATAAATTTTGTTCAAATCTTCTTCACTCAAAGGTTCTACATAAGGTGCAACTTTTCCATCTGTTAAAGGTATGATGACACACTCTTCCTTATTCTCAAAATTGATGTATCATTTATTAAAGCACAAATCAACATTATTCACATAACACCAAGGGCACCCAAGCAATTCCAGAAAATTGTTTGTCTCTGCAAGTACACCAAAACCTCAAAGTCTCCAATAAACTTGGCCCCTTGTATAGTAATAGTAGCATCCTTTAATACTCCAATGGGCATGGCTTTAGTCCTATTTTCCATAAACATCACATTTGAGGATGGTTACAATATTTTCCTCCTCATATGATTCCATGTATCCAAAGTGATTGCATTCACTTATACACATGTATCAATCAAAATATTACTCAAAATCCATCCATTAACAATTGAATTCAGAGTGATCTCTTTATCATAATCCATACTGTGAGGAGGTAAGTTAACATGTAAAATTTATCTCTCACACTCACCTTCAGTTCATGGCATCTTTCCCCTTACCCATTCCCATGATAAAGGAATGATTTTTTCTTGTCACAGCATCTTACAAACCTCCTTTAAATCATCAACATCCTTATGAGGAAGTTCAATGACTTTGGCTAGCTCCAGCTTCCACGACTACTCCTTTAAACATTTTATCTCACCCTGTAAGTTTATAATAACTTCCATGGTTTCTTGATAAACTTCCTTCTAATGCGTAGGATCTAGATAATTTACATACAATACCTCCTCCTTTGTAATAATAGGATTCTTCTTTGGAAATTCCCTTACACAAGTAGATTCAGTGCATGTAGTGACTAACATAGGTACCATCTCAGGATCAAGCACTAACTTTAGCATCCACTGATCTTCCACATCATGATGTACTCTAACCATTATTGTGCCCTTGTCCTACTTGTGCTTCTTACCCAGATGTTCATACAAGTCTTGACACTCTTCATAATTTTGGTTCTTTTTGTAAAATTAATAAATAATATTTTAAGTGCATTCGTGCCTGTAATGATTAGGTGATCCGCATGTATAACATGTTCCTCGTGGAAATTCACTTCTTCCACCTCTGCAACCTCAGCCTCTGAATCCTCCACGGTATCCTTGACCTCTACCTTGGCCTCCATCAAAGTGCCCTTTGTTGAGGTTATGATCATGATGCTCACCTTGTTCCTTAGAATTGTTTGTAACACTAGTCTGACGTACACCAATATCAATGGCATCATGAAACTGATTAATAAACCTGTAATTCTTTGTATTGTGAGTGGTAGGCCTGTAAATATTACAGCAACATGACACATTCTTCCTTATCGTGCTTTGTAACAATGAGCACCTACTTGAATCATGATCCAAGTGACAAATCTCATAGTCGAATAACATGACGCTCACTGAATTACGAGGACAAATATCCTTACTATGTCCTTATACTTCACAATATGTGCACTTAATACCACTTCGTGCCTCATGAGATGAATTAGCTAACAACTTCTCCAACTCATTTGTCATTTCTGTAACTTGAGCTTCCAAAAATGGGCCAACCCCAGTGTCTATAGTCCTAACTGCCTCAGTGCGTAGAGCTGCCTCAAGCACCTCACGTGGGTCTATATAAGTCTTGTGTGAAAGCACCCTTATAAAAGGCATAATTAATCCTCCAACAAACCATTGATCATGCTAACTCTGGTGAATATCATAAGATAACTTTGATAGCAGAGTCTTGAATTGTGCATCGTACTCCCTTACACTCTCATTCATGCCTTGTTTGATGTCCTTTAGTGCGCTGATGTTGTTATGCTTAAACTCAGGTATATGGAAATATGTCAAGAAAGCATCACATAGTGTGGTATAGTCTACATAAGTCTGGTTTGGATCATACTTCTTGTACCAACTATGCATGTGCCCTTGAAAAATAGTTACAAACTGACTTGCCTTATGATCGGTGGATGTAATCCCCTTCGCAAGCCATAGTATCTCACACATGTGCACGTTCTCAGCTACATCTTTAATTCCTCTATATTATAGGAGATGAAGAGACATCTTAAAATACAATTTCTAGGGTTGGTGTAGACCATGCCCACCAGATCTAGAACCTGTATTAACTCTTCTATTTCCTTAGCCCCCAGAACTACCAAATCCACTAGATCCTGAGCCATCTACTCCTCCTGATTCCCCTCATGTAGCAAGAAAAGAACCAGAGGATGCAATGTGTTATGTCCCAATCATTTTTCTAAACTGAACTCCCATAGTGTGAGAGGTTGTACTACTTCTAGAAGTGATACCAACGTTCTGCACGCCCATGTTCTGTGTTAATGATGTGCCAAAAAATATACCTATGATCAAACCTCCAAATAACACAGATGATGATTGTGTTTCCATAGATGAATAAGCTACCTAATCAACTCCTACATTTAACTACAAAATTAAATCTATCTATCACTACTCTATTTTCCATACTATCTTGCTTACTGAAAACTGTCGTAGAAAATGGAAAACCAAGCGTAAGAGCTAAGTTGCTAGGAGCAATCAAATGCACACCCATGGTCCTTACAGTCTTCATTAATGCACTCTCATTTGAGGTTGAAGAGGGTTCTCTACCATGCTTACCCAAATAGGGGAATTCCAGATTCTTTGGCTCCACGTCCTCTGTGTGAGCTCCAAATACTTCACGAGCCATATCTCTCCACAACGCCATTTGTTCCACAGCTTCATGTTGCTTCTCCAAATCCCTCTCATGCACCTCATTAAACTTAAGAAGCCTTTCTTCTCTTTGTCTTTCTTATTCTAGGTCTACCATCTTTCACCACACCTGCACTTGCACCCGCGCGTGGTGGGGTTTAGCTAGCCATACAACGTTGTTCTAAATCTAGGGTCATGATCAAGATCTTAATCACTAAAGGGATGTCGCACGGATAAGATCCTTTGGGTTCACACAAGAATTATAACTTATTAACCTCTGGAAAGGAATAAATAGAAATTGTGTACTCCAAAATATAGCTATTTAGAACACCACTCCACCAATGGTCTACAACACATGTCCAAGTCATATCAACATCATGCAAAGCCTAGAATTCTTCTTACATTCAAAATAGTGTTTGAAACCACCAATTTCTCTTTGATGTATAAGTAGCCATCCACTCATACAACTCTATGGGGAAAATGTATAAGAACATCTCATACATCTCATGATATAGATTTTGTTCAACCCACGTGCGTGCATTAAAATCAGGTCCAGTGCTAAATCTGTGAGCATACTCTTCCTTTAAATTTTCTAACCACTCTTCAATACTAGCCAAGGTCAACCAATACATCTTCATCATACAACATCCTGGAAAAAAACTAAAAAAGAGGTCCCAATAACATAACCAAAATGTAGTCTTATTTTTACCCACAACATCCCAAGGCACGTTGGCACATCACTCAACCTGAATTGAGCACTCATCCGAAATGTGTGAGGGTATCAGGCTCCTCTTTTATGGTAGCTTGTTCAGGAAGTTAGCATGATCATAAAAATATTCCAAATCCATAATATCCATTCAAGAATAATGCATAATATAACCTAGATCTAGATCTTAACCATATGCAAGTTTACTGATACAAGAATCAATATTAAGTTTACCATACATGAATCAATCACTGATATGTCAACAATCAATATCCAACCACAAATATACATTATATTAATTGTTGTAAAACATAGAAACTCCATACATACATAGCCTACTCACCATAAGTCACGTGTGTCCATATATCAGCAACACAACTCTATAAAACATGGATTCCTAAACCATGCAAATCAATACATATATATAGGGGTAGGGAATTTCCCTTCACCGCCTATGCATCCTCAAAATAGGTTTCATGCTAAGAATAGCCATGTGCCACTGTAAGATAATTAAAAAAGCATGCAAGCACACTATTAATAGATTATCTAATAATAGCTATAGTTCTAATCCTATTAATATCCCAAAACTGTGCATGGTTCTTAATCTACCACTTTTCTAAAATAGACTTTACATGTTATTCAAGTCTCAACTCTGTTGTGTGCTCTACACTCAATGTTTATAGTTAGCCTCATATTGATTATGGTTAAGTTCTAACTTCATACTTTCTTGGGCGCACTCTATTTCACTATATTTCCATGCTCACCTACATACCCTACATCTACGTACCCAATCCTTATGTGTCTTTAATACTTAGGTTGTAATTCATTACCCCAATAATTTCATAGTAAATAGATTGATTTTGCATGCTTTCCAAGACACAATCAACCAAAGGTATAAGAACCAAAAACCATTCTTGTTATTTTTTGCATTTCACATAAAAAATTCTCTTTTATATAAAACCCTTGCACATATAATACCACAAGAAGGCATACTTTATGATCAACCACTCTTCTGAAGGATTAAAAGATAAATATCAAGTTTACATGTTCAAGAACTGAGTCCTTCTTGACTAGTCTGGTAGGATAGTTTTGGATCACTCAAGCTTATGCATAAAATATCTTCATCAAACTAAACCAGTTCATTCTTAGATCATATGGCAGAATTTTATGCTATTCAGGACAAAAAAACAACATCAAAAATGTTCATTTCATCATAAATGACTCCATTTCACCATCACTATCTTTGTATATTAGATTTCTTAGCAGTAGATTTGAGAGAAACTCCTATATCATTACTTTTCTTCACATGATTAACCCAGATGACTTCATTAATATCAATATAATATCACAAGGTTTCTGGAACACTTCATCTTTCATTGTAACTCCATCATTTGAGCTTTGTATGCTAAAATCTCAACAAAACACCTATTTTATTATGGGGCCCACCATGTTTCATATAATCAAACTACTATTAAAATGACCTGTGATGATTTTTTCACACACTCAAATCAATTTCTAGGAAAAAAAATTCCATTTGGAGACATAACCAAGCATTTTTCTCAATACTTCTTTCAACTGGAGTTTAGGAGGGTTTTACATAGTGCCAGAAAAATGGATAGAACTTTCTTGTTCGTCATCCTTTTGAATTAAGAATTTTTGAAAAATATATTTTTCTCTATTCTCTTCAAAAAATTCACTTATGATTTATCTAAATAATTATTTTCAATTTAGATTCAATGCTAAGAAGTTATGACATTATTTTAACATACCTTAGCTCAGTTTTGACAAAATTGTAATTTCTTGCACAAATATCATTCTTTGATCCTCAAATTTGGTCCACACCTTCATAACTATCTCCTCCAAAATATCCAATGGTTACTTTTTCATGGTTCACTCAATAATTTCCAATTCAATCTCATTTTGGCATGTTAAACATGTTTGTCTTAAAGGGAAGTCATACCAATGAACCTAAATGTGCCTCTAATTGTTGATTTATAACTTTTAGATTCATCATAGAACTTTTGGAAATGTCCCTACACACTTCCCATGCTTACATTTTCTTGATATATCCTTATTTTTTCAAACCCTCATTCTACGTCCTTAAAATAGGCCTAAATGAGTTAGTTTACGTTGCAACTCATCATGTATGTCATGTTTTCCACCATATATCCCCTTAAACATGTCTTATACCTTTACCATGATTTTTTAGCTACCTCATGCCTTCACTCCACCTTTCTAAGGCACGTTTCTACCTAGGCCTAGGGATTAGGCTTGTTAAACTGATCTAGTCTCACCAATTCCAATCATTTTCCCATGTATTCATCCTTTTGACGTTGTTTACAAATATACATGTTAGACTATGTATGAAATTATCTTAGTAGGATCTCACATCATCACCTTTTCTGTACCAGTCACTGGTTGCTCAAAAATTCAGTGCTTAATCAAGTGTTCTCAAGCCTTGTCCTGTTATGGCCTTATCAACCTCATTCAAAGATCTCTCTTGATACTACTTTTTCATTAATGTTCATTTCACATCAATGAAAACTCGTTATCACATGCCAACACAACTTAGTTGATGTAGGTGATCAAAGCACCATCAGAATTTTAGATTCATTCCATGTGTTCTAGTTTGGCTTGACACATATGATCCTTTTCCTTTTCCCCCTCTTTTGTGGCATTTGTAGCCCATCATCGAACAAAGAGAACATGATGGCATTTCCTTTGGTGTCATCATGACTTTATTTCACTGATTTTCTAGTGTATTATGGCCAATGTGGTAAAGTGAGGAACTTGGTCAACTATAAAATTGTTCCCTCGGTTTCTCAAGAGGCCAATTTTTCTAGTTTTGACCCAATTTTTTACAAAATTTGACTAGCTCCCTGATAGTGAGATCAATCAAGATGGAGTAAAATGCCCAAAAATCATTAGAACTTTCCCAAAAGAATGATATTTTCCCATAACTGTAGAATTTTAAATTTCACTAATGAAAACACCATGTCATGTCAAAACACTGAAAAAACCTATAGCTAATTTTGGATAACAAGGAGGAGGACAAATTTTAGAACCTACAACACTCCAAGTTACTCTCAACGTTAAACCATTTAGTTTTCCTAGAGGATCATCAACAAGAGGAGATCAGACATAATTTCCTTAAACCCCTTGAGTTGCATAGGTCCAAACACATGATAGATATTTATTTGAAGGTTTTTATCAATAAGGTTGAGCTCAAACAAACTATACCTAAGAAATCAGACAATGAAGGACAACACCTTGTAAAAAAATTATGCCCAATTTTGAAAACTTTCATCAAAGCATACCATGAGATCAATATATCAGAGTAGCATGACTCTAATTAAAATTATAAGAGCACATATTTACTTAGTCAAAAGGTGTCCACCATGGGAAGAAATAAAAAAAAGTTAGAGGATAATTAGATTAATCTTAAGAGGGGGAAAAAATATTTTTTTAACACTAATGGAATTCAAAAAAAGTTTGAGGAAGATATATAAGGTGAGAAAGACTTGTTTGTTTGAATGCAGTGATCCTTATTATTCTTCATGTTTAGAAATTGTTACCTTTATGGGATTTTTTTGTGATTCACCACGAGCATCTTTAGCTATTACAATTAGTCAGATATAGCTTCATGAAGATGTTAGGGATGAATATGATTTCTCAAACTTCATGTTTGAGGATGAGAAATAAAATGCAGAGCCAAGTGTTGAAACAAATACATTTTTTTATCAGAGTGTAAAAAAAGAAAAGTTAAAGAACCTCACAAACAATCTTCAAGAGGAGAAAGATGAAGATGGCAGTCTATCTAAGAAATGTAATAGATCAACTTTGATAAGTGGATGCCCCATAAATTTTCTAAGTATTTTAGAACTCCATAATGATGTTCCACCATTCATGCTCATTTTAGAACATAAGGAAGAGCCCTAAGTCATTAAAATACATATTCAATGCGTCCAAAACCAAACTAAAGATCAGATAGAGGTATTTTTAAACACGTTATCTGATATTTTGAGCAAAGAAGATTTGTATAACATGTCCTCATTTCCATCAATTGACATGGTCATTGTACATTTTATTTTCTTGCATAATTTCATTACGAAGTGAGTTACTTCTCTCAACTAGTTTTTTATTTTTTTTGATTTGGTATTGTACATAGTTAGCCCGTAGGATTAGTTTAGTTTTCTCCTGGAAAAATAAGTGTTTTGGCACACTCTACACGTTTTCACTTGAAACATGTATGATTTTGGTTTTTATACGTAAATTTTGTTGGTATACTTGGAAAAATTATTTTGGGATCCTTTTGGAAGATTTTTAATAAAATTAGATAGAGCTAAATCAATCTGATCTAAGATATATTTCATAGTTGGATTGTAGGTATATATTTTCATAGAAAATTTCATTAATCAAACAATGCAAGTTAAATGTTTCAAACAAATTTAGGATAATTTTTCCAAAGTTTTCAAAGAAATTTTCCATGTTATATACTTGAATACATGCCTGATGGATACTAAAGCTATTGATTATTCCATTTAGCAAGAAGATGACCCATATGAATCACTAGAAATGTTGCCAAAATGAGCCCCCACTTCATTTTTAAGAAGTTGATAAAAATAAGGACTTGAAGGCTTTGATCATGGTCATTCATTCATTTCTCCACCCAGATATATTTAAAACTTGCCATAATCACTTACACAAATCATCTCTAACACCTATATGGGAAAATTGATGCAACACTTAGTGAAAATCACATGTTTTCGGAATAAGACAGGCAAGTGACACCTAAATCTCCTCATCTCCTTAAGGATCTATAATTTCAATTTAATTGGGTCACATAAGGACACTTGGTAGCCATTTGATCAATTTTTTCACTTGGGAATTAATCTCATATTTATTGTGTGAAGGATTGGGATCATCTTTATAAATAACATGGTCACCATAGTTATAATGTAGCAAAGGCTCCATAGTTCTTGTTTTTCCCAAGCTCGAAATGATGAAGGCATGGGTGAGTTGAGGCCAAGTTGATTAGACAAATTTAGTTACCAAATCAAGGCACAATTTATTTGGTTTTCAAAGTCCAAATGCAACTCCATCCCGAGAAAAATTGGTGGATCTTGTAAACATAGTTGCATGTCATTAGTCCACATGTAACAATGATAACCACACTTGAAATTAGGATCCCAATGAAGTTAAGGACAAAGGGATAAGGAAATTTGGTTCTCAAGTTTGCAAGAATCTGAAAACTTGACATAGGTGAATTATCTACTAAAAGGTTTGAGACATTTTTAGAACCTAATATCTTCACATGTCTTGATTGGTCCACATGGACCAATGATGGCAATCCATAGTCCCATTTTTGGCATGAGTGAGTTAGTTTTTTCATTGATGTAAAAAGTGAATTCACATTAATGAAAAAGGAGTATGATTGTTGGAAATCTAGAATATGGGTTGCTTCGGAGTTTTCTTGAATGCTTTGGAGTTAGTCCAAAGTCTGTTCTATTTACTTTGGAGTCTAAACTTCTTTCTTCAGATTTCAAACTGATTTCTTTAGAGTATGAACAAAGATTGTGATAATTCTATTATGACTTGTGGTGAAGATCATGCAGATGCAAAGTGATGTGGAGAAGTGCAGGTACAGGTTTGAGCATGATTTGTAGATGTTCATCTAGAGCTAGTCTAGATGCTTGAAGGCCAAATGGTTTATGATAATGAGGTGCAGAGGTTTATGAGATCATGGAATCATATAGAAGTGTGATACATGTTTTCTTAGGTGTGTTAGGTCCTTTTTGAGTGATTGGAAGAAGAGCTATGGTGTTAGACTACTTGGTCAATGTGCACACTAGGCCTAATCCTAGTGTTTGGAAGCCTAATTAGGAATGATAGTCACTTTCAGGTATGTGTGAACTCTTGAGATCACTGTAGGAGGTATGTTATGTTGTTTTCATCATGTAGAGGCATTTTGTAGAGGTTTCATGTTGTATTTTAGTGTTGTTTTAGTATTTTATAGCCTAGAACATACAGATCCTGAAGGCCTAGTGGTCATGAAAATGAGATGGGACATGAATATTCGTAGTTATTCATTACTTAGGTGATCATTGGAGATGTTATTAAAGTGTATCAGGGTGATTGAGAGTTTTATTTCCATCTCGAAGCAAGTGAAATTATCATGGCTTACATGTGCATAGTTTGTATGGGAAGATTAATATTTCAAGGATTTTGGGTCATGTATTTACAAAGATCTTGGAGTTGGAATGATGTCAAATGAGACCCAAACATTTATGAACAAAGGTTAAGAAGGTAAACTACCATTTATGAGTTTGAAACCCTAGGTTAAGAGAGATGGAGAATAACTTCATGGTAGGTTCCCAAAATTGATTTTTTATGCTATTATGATTATTTTATGATGTATATGACTCCTCCAGGTTTTCGGAAAGGTATGATAAAGCATGTGGTGATGAGTGGACCCCACTCAAACAAGCTTGTTTCTGAAGAATTTCAATTTGGGAAAACATTTTTCCAAAGGAGTTGCAAAATAAATTGATATTATGTACTTGATTTCCATGATGGTTTTAGATCATGTTTGAGCTTTTAGAGAGAAAAGTGTGCCCTAATTATGAAGACTAGTCCTCAGACAGTTTTGGGGTAGTTCTGGATTAGTTTTAGAGATGGTCTTTGTTGGAGGTATTCCACTTAGATTTGGAAGGAAATGTAAGATGTTATGGAAAGAGGATTCAGATATATTTCTAGTGGTATATGGTTTGTCCCATGGTGATGATATTTGATAGGTCATTTAGCTTAGTTTTTGAAGAAGAAGGTTTGTTAATTTCTCACGACATAATTGTTTTGGATAGAAAATGGAGGTAGATAAGGCATGAGATGGATTATTTGATGTTTTATATCAGTTTGAGAGTGAATAGGTATGAATGTTTTTCCTACTTAATGCCTTTTGATGTCTTTAAAGCGACATCAATGGTGCAAAACAGTCGAGTTCCTAAAACTACTTTCTGAGTAGCTCAGTTTGGTGAAAGTTGGTGTGGTTTTCATGTATGGATGTTTCAGGATCTATAGAAAGCATGGATGTAATATAAAATTATAGGGGATTATAATTAGTTGGTTACATGTAATATTTAATGTGTTCAGATGTGTGCTTGAACTCCATAGGTGAATACTAGTTCCTGGAAACAACTATTTTGAGAAGGATATGAGACTTCTTGGTTGTGTTATGATAAATTTGATTTGTACAAGATAATTAATGAAAATGGATGATTTTTTTATGTCATATTTTATGTGTGAGCAATTAGATAGCTTGAATAATCATGGTTATGAGGTTTGTGGTTTTTTCTCATCCATGTGATGGGGTTTTGAGCTTGTTTGGTATGTTTGAGCATGGCCTACCTACATGGGTCCACTTTAGGAATTTGCATGAGTGTTTTAATTATTTTTAATTTTTTTGGTTGAAATAATGATGAAGGACCTACCTCCCTTATGTTTTTTATTTGAGAAGGGTTTAAAGTGAATGTTTGAGTTCAAATTTGAGCTAGTGAAGAGAGAGGGACAGGTGTGACCTAAGGGAGAGTGTGAAATAGGTATAATGGAATAATTTAAGAGATAAGGAAGTGTGTGAAAGGTTAAAGAATTTTAGATATATTTTTTTCAAGATGTTGAGATTAAATCAAGTCATGTTTGTCCAAGTTTGAGTGAGTTGGAAGGAGGTGTGTTTTAGAAGTGTTTGAAGAAGGAACTTGGAGGTGAATCTTGTGATCACCATCAGATGAGTTATTGCATAAAATATGCAGTGATCTCCTTATTAAAATATGTTATGATAATTCATATTCATACAAGTCTCTTGTTGTGAGTAATACCAACAAGGATTTGGGGGTTGGTTCTCTTTGGGTGGGGGTTAGTGCCTCACTCAAGAAATCTCTTGTGATGTGTAATAATCATTTGAGTCTTTATTGTGAGTAATATCATAAAAGTTTCAATGTTTTTTTCTTCCCCTTAAAGGTTTCCCACATATATCTTGTGTTCTTATGTCTCTTTCATGGCTATGTTGATTTGATTAAACTTTAATCACATATTAATGAATGGTTGAATGGTTTATGGTTTAAGTAAGTAAATCTAAATTGGTTAAATTTATATAAGGACTGATTCACCCCCCCCCCCCCCTCTTAGTCCATTGTGCTTCCAACACCCAAGGGTTCAAAATATCGAGTGAAATCATCACATGTAGGAAAGCGTGGGATCCTAAGATCTTGATAGTGGAATGTGATCCCAAGGACAACAAGGTGAGCTTAAAATCAATCAAAGAGACCCAAAAATTAAAGAAAATATGATTGGTCCATGTGGACCATTCATGGGTCATTTAAGGCTCCTGGGAAGTGTTGATATGCGAAGGTAAAGGGAGACTCCGAGAAGTAATAACTAATTCAAGGAGAACATGTGACATCAACTTTAAGAGGGATTCATCAATAAAGATGCAATGCATGGAAAAAGTGACTCTGAGGTGAAATTTGATGGTCATGTGGCCATAAATGGTGTTAAATGAATTGAGATATTCAAATGGTCATAAATTTTTATTTGGGTCACAAAATTAGGAAAATTTGGTATCATTGGAAATATCTTAAGAGGAACTACATATTTGGAGTATTTTTAGGTCAATTTCATCCAATTTAGTGACAATATCAATATTATTAGTTTCAACTATCATTCCTTGGAGCTAGCATGGTGACATGAGCTAAAGTCTATTTTTGGCTCATATATTTTGATTCAAAGATCAGTTTCACCTGCACATTTTCTCATTGGAAAGGTCTTGAATAGATATTCCCTTTGAATATAATTTCATATAATATTGGTTAATGGAATGAAGATATCATTGTGATAGAGTTTTGGTATGTTTTTCCCCAGTTTCACATTAAAATAGTGCCCAAGTTAGTTACAAATGTGTCCAAATTTGATCCCTTAACTTGTAAATGATGCCTTTAAGGTGACATATTCCTTCTTAGTCCACCAAAATTCAAATAAGATTTTATTAGTATTTTTAACATGAAATGATTTTTACATTGGTCTTGGCATCCAATCATGTTTTTATCAGACAAGTGGTAGCTCAATTTTCACCGATCTCTTCTAATCTCATGGGAATTTGAGGGTGTTTAGTTAATGGATCATCTTCCAACAAATATTTGTACAATTTATTGGAGACCAAGGCAATTACATGAAGTGTATCATCATGAGACTTGGAATATACTCCCAAAGGTGTTTTGGCCAAATTTTCTCATTTCATGCATCTTTGAGCTTCTATATCCTTCTCCATATGGATAGACATGGAATGGAATATTTATATCCCTTCCTCTCTTATTCTCATATGAATGAAACTCTAATTTTTATGGTAAATATCCTCTCTTGAATGTATATTTATCATGCCCAAATGGTGGTTAAATGTTATAAGTTGGAGGCCTTAAATTTTAGTTATGTAGTGTGTCAAATGCCTTCCCCAATGAATGTAATAGATTTTGCATACATTTAATATATTAATATGATGTCGATTGTGGATCTCTTCTACCCTTTTCCTTATGTTATTGTTATTTTTCCTTTTTGTTTTATTTTTGCCTGATGTGTGTGAGTTATATTTGCATGGTTTTATCTCACTATGTCTATATGTGGGGGAATTAGAGTTTGATTTGATGCATGGTAGACCATTGCTAGTATCAAACCTATTTTCTCAATAGTTTTCCTCTTTTTCTCATCTCAAGGACAGATACCCTTCTCACTTTGGTGTAATCACCACCCCTTCTAGTTTAGTTTTTGTTTCGTCCTCCCTTTTTTTCTGCCTATAATTAGTAGTTTAGCTTAGGTGTAGTGATAGCATTAGAGTAGTTAGCGTAGGATCTAGAATTCCTCCATAGGTTTGTCTCATTGAGTCAAGTATCACACTCTTGATATGCATTCCCATATTTTCATTGACATGCACAAAGTATTCCAACTTTGTGGGTATTTCACAGATCCAAATTTTTGGTGACAACAATGCCAATAGATGGGGAATTCCATTTTTTCCATTGAATCTAACACCAAATAATATTAATTCCTTAATAACATATAATAGTAAGACTCTCATAATCCAGAATAATTGGAAGAAATTGATAACCCTACTCAAACAATTCCTAGATGACATGCAAGACATATCAAACATCATTGGTTGAATAAAAATTGATGTCAATATGTTAGCAAATGGGTTTGCATGCATGAAAATGACATACAACAATTAGGGGACAAGGTCCCTTCTCAATGAAGGTGAGGTTTCCTTCATTGAAAACCAAAACTATATTTACATCTATACATTTAAAATTTTATGTGGGGGGTGTTTTGGAACATCAAATGGAAAAAAGTGTGAATGAAGGAAATGGAATAGAATCAAGGAAAGAAATGGAAATGAATGGATGGAATGAGCCTACAATAGTTAGGTAAAAACATAGCCTAATATTACATAGAGAACAAGAACAACGAATAACTAACTCAAATAAAACAGAGTTTGAATCAGCAAAACAAGAATAAATGAAAAAGAACACACATGAGCAAGTAAATATCATAGCTTGATCACTATGAACAAGAACAACCAATTAATATAGTTGACAATAATACCAAATATACTATATGCATGCAAGATTTAAACATTGTAATCTAACAAACATAAGAACATCAAATGCTACAAGAGATAATGAATGTGACACAAAGTTCATATTTCATTAACTCTTCAAAATGTCTTCACAAAAGAACACAAAGTTTCTTTCCTGAAACAAAGCTTGCACAAAAAAGTATTTTCTTCTCCTCTCTCAAATTCACCATTACAAATGATCCCCCTAATTCTTTTTTATAACCAAAAATTTGGTTACAAGGTAGTTAGGGTTTACCTAAACATCAAATTAGGGAACCTTAAGTGACTTTGAATTTTTTAACTAACTTTTAAAAAGTAAATTGAAATTAAAAACCACTTAAGTTATCAAAAGTCTGCCAAAAGTGAGTTTTACAATAAAATCACTTTAAAATATCATCACAAAACATAAAACAAGACTCAATGCCTTATCCATTAAAGTGGGGTCCACCTATCTCAACCATATGAGAAATGGACTCCCCCACTTCGTTAGATACTAGAATGTTATTTCCTCGTCCCATTGGTGAAACTAGGATCCACCGATTTTTCCAATTGAAAAGATCTGAACTTTTCTCATGTCTCGAACATCTTCTCTTCTTCAGGAGGTTCACTTAGTTGAAGCACAGCCTCGCAGAACACCTGCAATTCCAAAATCCTACCTATCATATTATTTAGGTTGATCATTTTTTCCAAATCTCCTTGACGATAGTTTTGATACAAATAAAAAAAGTGATCACCACCATAATGCACATCACACATATTGTGTATATAATTCTAGGTAGCAATTTGTGCACGTCATGCTCACACGATGCACACTATTGAATCCCTCCACGAAGCTTGTCAATACTATGCAAAATTAAATCAACCTCTACGAGCTTCACGATATCATTGGTAGATGTGTTCCATCGAGATGATCACATTGGTTGGATGCAATCCTCTAATATAAAACCTATGTCACCGCACACTCATCAAAAGATCTCTTTGTTTAACGCCATACCTCTATTTCTTTATGTAATGTTTTGACACTATTTTGAGAAAACAATTATGTCAGTACATACAAGTATTGCGACACCATTCAAGACTTCCCCAAAGATGCACATGCAATATAGAGGTGCTTCAATGCATTTTGAATGTCCTCAAAATGTGCAGAGCCTTTCAATTACCATAATACATTTTACACGATGTATTATGAGATACATATTTTATACTCACTTATGAGAAGCATTTTGAAATAAGGAAGATACCACGAACCTTCGTGATACACACATTCTTATGCCTACTTTTATTGCTATTAGTTGATATATGATTCTTTGTGAACATTGGATGTTTTTCCAAAATTTTATCGCGCTCTTCATTTTTGTGCTGAAATAACCTTTCTTGTTCATCAAAACCAGAATCATTAGAATCAAAAAATCCGGTGCAAGGAAACGTGTCTTTCTTTCCTCCATGAGTTAGCAAAGAGATCTGTGGCTACCAAACAGATCCTTCAACAATTTTTTACGCTTTTCCCTCTCAAACTCGGTATGATCACGATTATGGCCTTTATGATCTTTAAAGGATACACCGAGATAGTAATAAACCCACTCCTCTATCATGCCACTTACTATTATGATATGTTTTATCTCCCTTAATCTTCAATCGGGTCTTATAGATATTATATAAATCCATAGTTAATGTTTCTATAGTAGTTATTTTTACACAAAAGGGGTTGGTGGTGTTTTAACAGCTGTGAGAACATGGATGTATGGTGAAAACGTGGTTAGCTGCTTTCTCCTTGGATTATGCATGAGTTGTATAAGAAAAATGTGTGGTGTTTTCTTCCTTCTTTGGCATGAGTGGTATTACCTTTGCTAATGCGTCTAGGCCTTGAATTGTTTATTTGTCTTATGTGTGGCCTGATTTTTTTCTTATGTGCGGCCTTTTGATTTTACAAATGCGTGGGAATGTGATGTCCTTTCCTGGTGAATGTGTAGCCTTTAGTGTAGAGACAGAAGGCATGGCCTGATTTCCCTTAGATCTATGTGGTAAATAACCTCAAAACTGGTGCGTTATTCCCCCTTTGTGGACTAGTTTATTTTCTCCCTGGGTGGAGGGTTTTATTGTCTATGACGAGGACATGGTGTGTTTTATTTGACCAATGTGTGCTCTGTTCTCTTTTGTATCATGCATAAACTGTTAAAACATATCCTTTTCATAGATCAGTCTCTTGCAAATACATGATAGCCAGCTTTTGGCGTTGGACTATTTTTAGACTGGTGCATATTTCCTTGGCCTGCGTGGGCTATTATCTCTTCTACTCTTGGCGTGGGCAGTTTGCCTTTTTTCTCTGAAAAATCTTCCTTCTCCAAGAAGACACTGACTTTACCTTTTAAAAACCTGTGTGAACAATACTGCTTTCACCTGCGTGGATTGTTATTTTCCTTCTCTTCGTGTGGAAAATATTTCCTTTAACATGCTTGGTGAATGCGTTCACAGTGGAAATAATAATAAAAAATAAAACTTCTTCTCTATAGAGTTCATGGAGGAAATTTATGAGGATCGAAGAATCTTTCTCAATTTGTAACCATTTCTTCTTTCTTCCCGTTGTATAATCAATTCCCAATTTCTTCGGGTAGTGGGAATTAATTTCCAGGAGAATAGAGGAATAATTTAACCGTTTTCCCACGAAAATGGTAAAGCCGGCTGACAATTCCTCTCCATTTCCCCACATGGGAAAGTGGGAGATATTTTTCCATTTGACATCTCCGGTTGGATTGGTAAACAATAAGGGAATTTCCCGCAAGCGGGGGAAAATGAAAACTTTGTTAGGAAAGGGAAAAATGGGAGCGGAGAGCCAATTTGGCATTCCTAGAAATTGGAAGTGAAATTTTAATTACCCACGGCAATGGGGAAAATAAGAAAAGTTCTTCCAAATTTTTTGATCAACTTTAATGAGGATTAAATTAATATTTATTATTTAAAAACCCCAAAATTTAATAAAATTAATTTTATTAAATAACAAGGTAAATATTAATTTATTAATTAATTAAAATGTGGTTCACAACATAGCAAGATAAGTACTTACCCAAAATGGATGAAATGAAGGCCAAAATAATTAGACAAATAAAACAAACGCGATGAAGGTGATAAGCCATGAGAAATGACACTTCTGAAAAAAAATTAAAATTCCACGCTTTAATTTT
Organism: Taxus chinensis; assembly: GCA_019776745.2. Lineage (NCBI taxonomy): Eukaryota > Viridiplantae > Streptophyta > Pinopsida > Cupressales > Taxaceae > Taxus > Taxus chinensis. Next base: position 550,771,262 of record CM034155.1, read on the forward strand.
GCAAAGTCAAAATTAGCTGATGACACAATATCAACAACAAAGATGAACCAAGAATCATAAAATTTGGAGATACACTCACTCCTCAATATCATAAGGAATTCATATCACTCAAAGAATTTATAGACATATTTTTGTGGTCATATGCAGATATTCTAGGCTTGGATCTATCTCTAGTGCTCCATCACCTTTTGGCACATCCTGAAGTAAAACCAGTCAAATAAAAAATAAGAAAAACACAACCAAAGATAACTCTTATCATTAAATAACAACTAAAAAAGATATAATATGTTGGCTTCATCCACCCAATCAACTACTCTAAATAGACCTCCATCATCATCATTGTTAGTAAACCAGATGGATGCATTTGTATCTGCATTAATCTTTAGGACATCAACAAAGCATGCCCTAAGGATGAAATTACACTTCCTAACATGGATATGATCATAGATTCAATAGGAAAACATGAAATTATATCATTCATGGATGGGTTTTCATTTTACAATTGAATCATAATTACACCAAAGGATCAAACACAAGACAATGATTATAATGCATGTGCAACCTACAACACAATAATGACCATAAATTATCATGATATGGTAGATGATATCATTGAATACTACATAGATGATATCCTAGGAAAATAAAAAAAGGGAAGAACATCATGTGGTGTTTTAGAAGAATCTTGGAGAGACTAAGAAAGTATAAAATTTAGCTAAATCCCAAAATGTGTGTTTTAGGTGTTGTTGGTGCTCAAAATTGCACTGGTTCCCAGATCAAGATGAACTGGGGATTTGAGGAAACATGGGATTGTCTCCAAGTTGTGGTACTTGCACTTGAGATAGACCTTCAGATAAAGGTCAGCTTCCACTGCCTATTTCTACTACTAAAACTACTCCTAAGAAAGGAAATGCATCTACATAACACTACTTTAATATTCTAAGGGACCAAGGTGAGAAAAAAATGCATGAAATAAAGACCTAACCAAAGGGGAGGTGATAGCACTAGAAAGAGGGGGATGAATACTCTCAGATGATTGAAAAAAAGGGAAAATGCACATAGAGAGGGAAGAAAAGCATGCCACAATCTCAAACAACACTCACATACTCATTTTCATAGAGCACAACAGAAAAGAAACCTGCAAGGGACATGAAAAATGCACGACCAACCAATATTTCAAGATAAAAGCAAGAAGATGCAATAAAACACAAGCTATTGTAGAGATTATATTCAAAATAAGACTTTTATGTCTTCCAAATTATACACAATCTATTATAATGGTGGAAAGGGAAAGGTATCCACATGTAAAGAACTAGATCAAAGACATTTAACTCAAAATGCAAAGGAAGCACTAATTTGAATAATGCTCTTGCAAACCAAGAGGTTCCAAACCTTTACAAATGAGCATTATTCATCAATATATAGGAGAGAAGATGCGGGAAAAAGAATGAGGGAAACTCAGATTTTTCAAATCCAACCACCAACTAACCCACAATGAATGTTTGGAAATCCATCTACAACGTTGTTAGATCTACCTACCCATGTTAAGTTAACTTGTAGAAGAAGAGAATAGACCAAATGTAATCAAATTTTTTGTGGCTGATTCGATTGGATGTGTGCATTGATGACCTAATTTGTGTTTCCCTATTTTTACCTACCAAATCCCACCAAAATCTAATTTTGAAAACACTAGAGTGTATCCTTCGTCAAAATCTTTCCAAAAAGAACATGCACATCTAAATTTGAGCTCTATAGCATAAGTTATAATGAAATGAAGATTTGCAGTACAAGATGAATACGTAGGAAGGAAACATGTTGAGGACTTAGTGAAATGTAATTTAAGTATGCAAGTGGCTGGAAGATGTCTAGGAGACACAAGAGGGGAGAATGAAAGTGCAGTGACTGGGGAAGGAAATTGAATGTGCAAGGATCGTGTGTAGAGAGGAAATTGAGAGGCAAATATGGAGGAAATGCATAAAGGAAAATGGAGGAATGCGGGAGCGCATGAAAGTTGCATCGTGTGTAGAGAGGAAATTAGAGGATATGGAGGAAAAAAATGGAAAAATAATTGAATTGAAGGCAAGGAAAAGCATGAGGAAGAAGTAGGAATGGTGTGTGAGGGTGCATGTGAAGAACTACAGCCTAGCATATGCACTAAGGAAAGAAACTAGTAGCTCGCGTAACTTGAAAATCTAATTTCAAAGCCAAAATGGAACTGTAAGTTGTCAAAATAACCAAGGGGGTTACTTTGAACAACAGTTTGGTGACCTTCGAATCCATCTACCTACTAGATGAAAGATACCAGTTGCCTTTAAGCCTCCATTGGACACGGAGTTAGCTTGAAAAAATGAAGTTCTGATCCGTAAATTTGAAGAAACAACCCTAAAGTCACTTGAAACACTGCCTGAGTTCAAAAAAATGAAATGTCATCCCAAGAAGCAACAAAATAACGCACATAAGAGAATGTGCGAGAAAAATAAACTTATGTGCAAACAAGCAGTATGTGCAAGCACATCACTTATAGGAATTAAAACTACTCCAATATGTATATGATGCAAAAATAACTTAATGGAAGTGCTTGAGATAAATCCCATTGATTGGCATTAGTAATGCACCTTCATCGAGATGAGACAACTCAAAATTGTTGGCTTCCTTACAAGAACTAATGATGTATGGGCAACTCCAAAGTGCATCAAACTTCTAATGTCACTCTGATTTGGTTCTATCATTATCCCATTTTAAGACCAGATCACCCACTTTAAAGATATGAGCTCTAGCCTTTCTTTTAAACCACTTATTGGTTAATCTTTGATGTTGTTCTAATTTGATCATGGCAGATTTCCTTAGTTATTCAAGTTCAACCAGTGCTTCCATTTTTATTTCTCTTTGGTCTGTGCCCTCAAACTCTAGCTGCTATGATAGCTCTAATGAAGGTAATTCACGTGATAAAGGGAGCCTAACTTCTTTACTATAAACCAGTTTGTAAAGTAAAGTACTTATTTCCTTCTTCATCGTGATTATATCTACTTGGAGTGCAAGCAAGACTTTTGTATGCCACTTCCTTTGATTGATGTTCATTTTTATTTTCATGATTATGGTTAGGTGATTTTTGGTAGACTCTACCAAACCATTTCCTTGAGGGTTGTAGTTGGAAGAATTCTTCAAGTATATTCTAAGGATGAGAGCCCAATAAGAAAATCTTGCACCAATGTAGGATTTTGCATGATCATAGATAATGGTCTGAGGAACACCAAACCTTGTTACAATAGCCTGGATAAAGTCTAATATGATTAACTTAGTTGTTTCCTTGAGAACTACATATTTTGTCCATCTGGTGAAGTAATTTATTGTTGTCAACACTCACTTATGGCCAACACTCGATGGAGGATTGATCATGCCAATGCATTCTAGACCCCATTTCACAAACAACTGATTCGCTTGGATTGGATAAAGGGGAAACACATTCAATTTCTTCTTTCCTACAAAGAAAACACACTCTTTTCATTTTCTGACCCACTTGTGTGCATCTACAAACAATGTAGGAAAAAATTATCCTTCCTTAATGATCTTCATTGTTGTTACTTTGGAAAATAATTTTACACTAGATAATCCATTGTGAAATTCTACTAACACATTGTTAAGATGTGCACCATCAATACATCTGAGCAGCATACCATCAACATATTTTTAAAGAGAACCCCATTAATAAGTGCATAGGGAACATACTACTGCCGCATATGTCTTATCTTTTCTTTGTTTAAACTAAGAGGGTATGTGCTAGAACAAATGAATGTTACTAGGTCTCTTTAACTTTTGGATAAATGGCGTCGCTTCCGGATCAATAAACCTTGATCCTTATTTTTGGGTCTCCATGGATTGTGGGTTTTACCTTGTTATCACACATGTTTGTATGTTGATTTGCACACCAATAGGGTCCTCATTTACATTTGATAAATATATAAATACACTAGTACATTAGTGAATTTAGGATATCAATACAATTAGTGCAACACTTGCTAGAGATATATTGTGAATGTGCCAAAGAAATTTATTCGAGCATTTAGAAAAGAGATTCAAGTATCTAAGTAAATCTAAAGCAGGTATGATGTGGTGGTATTGTATTGATAATGTATACTAATTAGATAGATTATGGGATGTTGCGATTGTGATATGATGTATAGTGTTACCATGTCATGAGCCATATTTTAAGCAATAAACCATGTTTTTTTATTATAGCATTAGGTGGTATACATTATGATATGTATTTGACCATGATTATTGGTTTACTATAATGCATTTGGATCAACTCACAAATATGCACAACCATCATCATATCATTGGACAAATACTAACATTTTTATAATAGCAAAACTAAAAAACTATGATAAGAGAACATATGATGATAACAAAATATATGTACAAGAATTTCATGATTTAAAGCAAACGTTGATGTAGTGGAAAATAACAAAATATGGATGATATACACTGAAAATATTAAACATGAATGTAATGATAAAAAATAGTCACACAATTTGACATGTTGAGTAAAAATTCCATATATTTATGTACACAAGATGGCATGTCTTATTTTCAATCCCCTCAAAGATCCTTGAGATTGTGTGAGTGAGTAATGATTCAACATAGCCTTGTGTTTGTTTATTTCTCCGTTTAGAAATTATTTATGACATGGGGCTAGACTTAGAGGATGGTTGCGATGACTTGCTTCATAGAAACAAGGAGGTATAGCGATTTTGTAGAGAAAAGGTAGGATACATGATAAGATAGATACGTTGATTTTTTCCAAATTCGAATATCTATGGGAATTTTGTACAAGGAAAAATTACATATGGAAAATATCAAAGGAAACCAATGATTAGATGCAACAAGGGATAATATGGATGATGGATAGTGAATTATGACAGATGATAGAGAATGAAAGGGCAGGGTATGAACAAATTATAATTTTAAGATAGTCTTGTTTGAAGATTACATGTTTTCATTTTGAATTGATTCTTCTTTGATGTAGTCACCATACATAAAATTCATCTACAACATCCACAATGCTTAATAACCCTCAATTTCATCAATTCAATCCACTTTAGAACATTGAACTTGTCATTTTGCACTAGTACGCAATTTTTGCTCAAAATGCTAAAAAGGATTAAAAAACTATTTATAAGGATAAAATAACTTCTAACATGATTGAAAACACCAAATATATTTTCTCACATCACCAAACTAGTTTCATTACTTCAATTTGCATGTTTTTCTCTTTTTGACCTCATATGTCCTTAAGACCAAGTTTCATGCTCTAACCATGCATTCACTTTTCCATAGATTTATAGGAGGTATAACTAGGTTAATTAGTTCACATTTTACTATTCCAACTTGACCCTAAAATCTCATCTCTCAACTCTTTATACAATTCCTTGTGGGTCTCTTTTTGTGTTTTGGTCTACAAACCTCCATTAGGTCTTCTACACCACACTGTCATGATTATCTCATTCTTTAAAGAATTTATAGGAAAAAAGTAGTAATTTTTAGGAATATATTAAGGTTCTTTACCTTCCCCTACATTTTCATTACTCAACTCAAAATATTGCATATACTTTCTTTGTAAACTTCACCTTTCAACTAGGTTTCCACTAGGTCTCTCAAGAAATTGAAACTGAAAAGTAATTATATATTTCTCCCAAATGTGAATTTAGTGATAAATTTTTTCAAAAATATTCTTATGGGTAAAAATACCCTACATTCTAAATTTTAGGGAAACCCACTTGATAAAAATCAAATTATGAAGTTTCTAGAAATTTGTCCAAAACACAGACAATCACAGGGCAACAAGCTTTAAAAAATGATATTAAAAGTTCTTTTTCAATGATATTAAAATTTAACCTTCATAGTGTATTGAGTTATTAAGATTTTATCAACCTCATTCACAAGATTTGGTGACTAGTTTCTTACACAAAATAGGGGTTTTTGACTGTGTTTTCTATGTTTCACCTATAAAAAATCCTCAATTTTCTCTGAAACATTATGAAACATTTTTTTTATTCCTCACACTACCTTCACACCAAATTTTATCTATTTTCAGCATTTAAAATTCAAAATATTATTGTTTCTTGCCTTCAACTCAACAAAACAATACTACAAACAGTTTGCTTACCTCCTTGTATATGACTGTATTATTTGACATTATCACCTCTTCAAACCCTTTTCCTATACTCCATAGGCCTGCACAGATATTCCATACCTATATAATAATTCATACAGTAATTCCATTATAATTTCAATCATCAATTCATCAACATTTGATGCACCATACCATATTTCAAATCCTTATACACATTTTGTTCTAAAAGAATCCTTTCATTAATAAACAATGGAATACATAGCTTCAAGAGCCATTAGGGATCTGATTAAAGAGAATCCCTCTCACCCAAACTTACTACAACTTTCAACAACCTCTCATTCGAATTCATTAGCATGATTTTAAAAGATAAGAAGAGGTGGTTAGGTTTCCACCACCTAACTCACCCTAACACAAACTTACCATAGTGAGTTACATCTAGGTAGGGTCAGGTAGAAGGTTTTATGACATGATAACCTTATTACATCCATGTTAATCCTATAATAACACTTTAAGGACTAACTTACTAACACATAACCTACTACCTTAGTAAATAGCAATTCAAATTTTCAAATGAGCCATTTTAAAGGGAAAAATCTAAATGAGATCTTATTATAACACTAAGAATCCAAATGGACTAAAGTACCTTATAAACCTCATAAAACACCCTAAGAGCCTATTCAAGCCAAAAATTTATTTGTACAAGATGCTCCTGCTTTATACTCCCCATGTGGAGAGAAAAAAAAAAGCTATGTATAAAAGGGCCCTTTTCTTCTAATTGTTCTCTACTTGCAGTATTCTTCTCTTTGCTGCTACATTTTCTTCATCTTTATCAGCTTCATGCTTATTTTTCTCTTTAATATTTAACTTCAATTTATTCATCTTATCTTTATCCTAAAAATGAGGTCTTCATACCTTGTTTCTTCACTTGAGCTCTTCCAAGAGCTGATTTTTCAAAAATTGTGATCTCCTCTTCTATCATACCTACACATTCACAAATACTCAAAACCTTAGATTTAAAAATATGAAAATTTTGAGTCTCCTCATCTACTTATTCTTAAATCTTTTATTTCATTTCTTCGAATTTTCCATCTCCACACTTTACTTCTTCACCATTGAAAGAACATTCAAGTGCCCGTATCTATGCCTCTAATTGTTCTTGGTTTATATACACAAACTGAAAATTAGTTTTCTTATATTCTCCTTCAAAATATTCTTCACAGCTAAACTCTTTTTCTCTATTTCTTTGTTTTCTTCTCCCACTTGCTTTTTTCCCTTCTTTTCCATCCTTTTTAACTTCTTTTTCTCTTCTCTTCTATCCTTTTTTAGCTGCATTTTTATTCTCATCTCCATAAGTGACATTAGAGGCCACTTTACCAATTTATTTAACACTATTTTCATCACTTTTCTTTGCATTTATTTCACATTTTTCTCCAAATCATGTAGCTACTCCATAGTTCTTCTTAACTCTCTAATTTCTTTCTCTTTCCACATTCTTCTTTGCCTCTATATCTCTCTCCTTTTATCTTATTTCCTTTTCTTATCTCTCTTTTCTTTCTCTTGTTTACTATTCCTCATGAATTTAAGAAATTACCTTGATATTTTAGCATCCATATTTATTTTTAGCAAGTCTTTTCCACCTTGTCAAGTCTCACTTGGGTTTGCTTTCTTACCTAGTCTCTTGACTTATCTTTCTTTCCTCATTATCTCTTCTCTTTCTTCACTTTTCTTCACCTTTGAAAAGGAGAAACCTGTCACTTTATCCAATAGTCTCACAAGAAGGAAATTATTTATGTCAAACAACTTAAATTCAATTCATATCACTCCATCACACAACTCAAATCACATATTTACAAATGTTTATGTCAAAAATGACTTCTTACTAATTAATAACTTCTTTCATCAATAAGAAAAAACCTCATATACCTTGATCTTTACTCTCTGATACCATTATGAAGCATTCACCCTACATACAAGTCATCTATAACATCAAAAATTCTTAAGAACCCTCAATTTCATCAATTCAATCCACTTCAAAACACTGAACTTATCATTTTGCACTAATAGGAAATTTTTGCTCAAAATGCTAAAAAGGCGTAAAATACTATTCAAAAGGATAAAATAAATTCTAGCATGTTTGAAAACACCAAATATATCTTCTCGCATCAGAAAACTAGTTTCATTACTTCAATTTGCAACTTTTTCCCTTTTTGACCTCATATGCCTTTAAGACCAAGTTTCATGCTCTAACCATGAATTCATTCTTCCATATCTTTTTAGGATGTCTCACTAGGTTCATTAGTTCACAATTTACTCTTCTGAATTTCTCCTAAAATCTCAATTCTCAACTCTTTATAAAATTCCTTGTAGGTCTCTTTTTGTGTTTTGGTCTACAAACCCTCCATTAGGTCTTCTACACCACACTGTCATGATTATCTCCTCCTTTAAGGACTATCTAAGAAAAAAGTAGTTATTTCTCCCACGTAAACTTCACCTTTCAACTGTGATCTCAAGAACTTGAAACTGAAAAGTGATCATATATTCAGTGATAAATTTTTTCACACATTATTACGGGTAAAAATATCCTACATTCCAAATTTTAGGGAAACCCACTTGATAAAACTCAAATTATGAAGTTTTTAGGAATTTTTCCAAAACATAGATAGTCACAGGGAAACAAGATTAAAAAAATCATATATTGAGTTTTATACACTTTCATAACCTCGTTAATTTTTTTTTGTTTGTTTTAATGAGAATAAAATTTCACCTTTATAGTGTATTGATTTATTAAACCTTCATCAACCTGATTCACAAGATTTGGTGACTAGTTTCTTACACAAAATAGGGGTTTCTGACTGTGTTTTCTATGTTTCACTTATCAAGACTCCTTCATTTGCTCTAAAACTTTATGAATTTTTTTTATGTATCACACTACCTTCACACCAAATTTTATCCATTTTAACCATTTAAAATGAAAAATATGCTTGTTTCTTTCCTTTAACTCAACAAAACAATACTACAAACAATTTGCTTACCTCCTTGTATATGACTATATTATTTGACATTATCACCTCTTCAAAACCTTTTCCTATAATCCAGAGTCCTGTATAGATATTCCATGCCTATATAATAATTCATACAATAATTCCAATATAATTTCCATCATCAATTCATCAACATTTGATGCACCATACCATATTTTAAATCCTCATACACATTTTGTTCTAGAAGAAGCCTTTCATTAATAAACAATGGAATACATAGCTTCAAGAGCCATTAGGGATCTGATTACAAAGATTCACTCTCATCCAAACTTCCTACAAATTTCAAAAAGCTCTCATTCTAATTCATTAGCATGAATTTAAAAAAGAAGAAGAGGTGGTTAGGTTTCCATCACCTAACTCACCCTAACACAAACTTACCATAGTGAGTTACATCTAGGTAGGGTGGGTCAAGTGGAAGGTTTTATGACATGATCACCTTATTACATCCATTTGAAGCCTATAATAACACTTGAAAGACTAACTTAATAAAACCTAACCTACTAACTTAGTAAATAACAATTCAAATTTTCAAATGAGCTATTTTGAAGGGAAAAATCCAAATGAGCTCTTATTACAACAGCAAGAGTCCAAATGGACTAAATCACCTTCTAAACCTCCTAAGACACCCTAAGAGCCTATTCAAGAAAAAAAAAAAATTTATATGCTCCTGGATCATTCTCTTAACTTGATTTTTCTTTCATGCTTAACTTAATTGTTCTTTATTTTGTCATCCTGATTGTTTGTTCTTTTCTCTCCTGTTGATTTTTGATGCATATTCAAGACATGTTTCTAAATCCTTTGTTTCTTAGCCAAGGTAATTTAGGAAGATGGGATGATGGGGATAGGAATGGTATGGAAATAATGAGGGTATGGGTGAAGAGAGGCTTGGACCCAAGTGTGTGAGGTACTCATATGAATTACTTGTAGAGGGTTTATTACTACGTGATGCTGAAGATCGGTTTTCTTTGCCATACTTTCCCAAGGTTCCAAAGAAATATTTTTCACTGTTGTATGTGGAAATTCTAAAAGAGGGATTTTATTTCTTTATTTTAAAAGGATGTGTCATTTTCATATATGATAATAAATGAGACACTAAAGAAACAAATTATATGATCAAGGATGAATTTGGATATTTTCTTACCAGTGATGTAAGTGAGAGGTATGAATTCCACCTATTTAGTGAACTATTCAATAGTGATGATGATGTATTTGTGGCCATCAGGTGAGGTGGGGTTGAGATTAACTATGAAATCTATTCCCCATATGGAAAACAACCATAGTGATGTGATAAGATGTAATTATTGCAATGAAGCATAAATGAGATCAAGATGAGTTTTATAGGATATGAATTCCTTGATGTATTGATAGGCATCATGTTACATGTTTTGCCAATAATAAACCACATAGAGAATTTTTTTAGCCAAGGACATCCCACTAGTGTTTTCCCCAAAAGTGTCATCATGGACTCTTTGATTATTAGGTTGGCCTCATCCAAGTTCAAACACCTCAATATGGTTTTTTCATATCCTCTATGATAGAGAATTCCACCTTGAAAGGTGAAACAAGAGGAGTTTTGGATGAAGGATTTGTGTTATAAATGATTTAACTTAGATGGTAGGGTAGTATCTTGAAGATCATTGTAGAAATCTTCGTACCAAGGAGAATTGGGGCCAAAAATATTTCATATCATTTAAGATTCTAGGACATCATAAGTAGGGATCATTAATTATTTAGCCAAAAAATGACATCTTTGAGTTTATAATGACATTTAGAGTAGGGATTTGAGGGTGGTCATTGTGTATATTGATTCATTACTAGCAGAAGGGACCTATTCAAACTAGATGTTTTGAAAATATTGGTTGAAACTGTCAACCATGCACTTGTAGGGAACCAACTTGTCATCTTTCATTTAATAATCATTGTTAACTTGTTTGATAGCCAATTACGATTCACTATAGATTGCAAGATGTTGATATCCCATTGGATGGAATTTTTTAGGCCTTATACGAGAGATTCATATTCAATTATGTTATTTTCACAAGGAAAGATAATGTGGAATGCCTTTAGGATGAGATATCCTTGAGGTGTGAGGAAGGGTGTTCCTTCCCTTGAGATATGAGGGTGAAGGAACCATCAAAATGGAGCTTCTAGGTTGGTGATTAATTTGAGATTATGATAGTCAACAGATGATGCTATGATAGATAATATTCTACCAAATGATCAATGAAAACTTTTCCTTTGATTGCATTCTGATTAATATATTCAATTTCAAATTCGCTAAGTAGCATGATCAATTCAGCCATTCTACATGTAATAGATGCTTTTATTAGTATATATTATAATGTACCAAACTTAGTGATAAGATTTATTTTCTTATTTATCATGTAATGATGTATTTTTTGGGATGTGAGCACTACATCCAAATAATATATTTGATTAATGTTTAATTAATCTCATCGAATACCAATACCTGATTAATATGGTAGATTTCATTTTATTTTTCTTGTTCATCATGTTGTGCCAAAAGAGCTCCTAATTCACATTTAGTGACTAATATATATAAGATCAATGGTTCCCCAGGTGTTTGTAGAATAATTACTTGTGGATTCATGAGATATTTATTGATATTCCCAAAATATTTTTGACAATTTGGATCCCAATGAAATGTTGTCTCTTTTTTAGAAGATGAATGAATGGTTAAAAATTGTCAACCAATTGGATATAAAACTCAAATGCCTATATTTTACCTTGTATGATGAATAATTACTAGATATTTTTGGGTGGAGGAATTTCTGTTATTGCTTTGATTTTTTATGGATCAAATTCTATGCATTGTCTCGATACAATAAAATCCAAGATTTTCCAAACGTAAAACTTGTCCAAAATAACCCCTTGGTTATTTTGACAACTTAAAATTCTATTATGGCTCTAGCATCATGTTTTCAGGTTGCACGTGCCATTGATTTCTTTCCTTGGTGCATATGTTAGGCTGCAATTCTTCGCATACACCCTCGCATGCCCTTCCTGCTTCTTCCTCATGATTTTCCTTCCCTTTGCTTCCTTCTATGTAATTTTTTTGTGCCACCACATTCATCCATTTCATTCTTCCATCTCCTTTCGTTTCCCCTCTGTGCACAATCCTTGCACATTCGCTTTCCTTCCTTGGTCACTGGGCATACATCTTGCACACACCTGCAGAATTACATTGCATTTCACTAAGTTCCTGACATGTTAACTTTGTGCATACCTTCCTTCCTTAGTTGTATGTATCACTCATGCACACTCTTTTTTTCCCACATTGTGTCATGTTGTCATTGATGTCTTGTTAGGTAGCTCTTGTGTAGTGTCTTGTCATTATGTTCTTAGAGGTACAAGGTGTTGAGTCAAGTTGATGATGTTCTCATAGTGCTAGATGAGTCACGTGAGTCATGCAGGGTGGTTCTTTATGGATTGAATCAGGTCTTTATGTCATGTTTATATGCTCTCATGTCTGTCAAATTTTTCCAAGGGTTATGTTAGCATATGTTCAGGTATATAGTATTGTTTGTTTGTAAATCATTACTCCATATCTTCAAGGGTGAATGCACATAACACTTAGTGAAGAACAAATTAAAGGAAATGGTCATCTTTTTTTGTCACAAGGAGTATCAAAAGGTGGAAGAAGGCTCTACCCAAGAAACTCAGGTCACTAAATTGATCAAGGAAACTAGCAAATATGACTCCATTGCATAAGCTTAATTCTCAAGGGTATAAGAAAATTGAAGCTATAAAGGAGTCATAATGAGGATAAAAAGTGGTATCATGTATATTTCATGTGAAAAACCTAAATTAATGGCATATAAGGTCAACAAAAAGGTCTTGGAAGTAAGAGGTAAACTCTACCAAAAAATGCCCTTGAGAACTTGAGATGTACTTGCAACTAAATAAGATGAAATAGATAAATTAAGAGTTGTAATTTACAAATAAATAATTATATATTGTGGAGGTATGTGTTTTTGTGCTCTATGCAAAATTTCAAGACTCAAAAAGATCATTTGAGAAAGAAATTCAAACTTTTTTAAGACCGGGTTTTGAGAAAGGTTCATTCAGACCACTTGAACTTCTTAGGTGTCAAACAAAAATATACATAAGTGCTTAGATAAGTCATAGAATATATTTTTTGTAGTAATTTGAGATATAATTCATGTGTAAAAGGTATTATGTCAAAAGGTGTTGTGATTAAGAAGTTCTCATCATTTTTGTAAGATTGTTTTTCTCTCTCCCAGACATGCTTTTGAATCAATGGAAGTAAAGTCAATTTTTTGGTATGAATATCACTTTTTTGAGATTTTTCAAATATTTTCAGAGGTGTTTGATGTTTTCTCCAAGATTATTTGGTCATAAATGTCTCTTAATCATATCAAGCTCAGTATAGAAGTCACTAATGGTCATCTCTCAAGGTACAATCTTATCTAATTTGTCTATCCAATGCCTCAATGAAAATTTTCAAGCTTGTATGAGGGTATTCAACATGAATAAAATATTAAAATTGATCCTTCTTAAAAAATTTCCATGAAAAGGTTGAAATAAAAAGTTGCAGAGGCTGTTTATTCTCTCCTTTAATGATCGTGCATTACCCCTATTCATTGTCATCAAGAAAGTGAACTATGTCATCTCATCCCATGAAGGTTGGAGCTTAGAATATACTTAGAAATTATTCATGAAGAACTGTGAGTGCCTATATTTACACAATATTTCTTGATGGAGCATCAAAAAAATATGTCAACAAGCAAGGGTTTTGTTTAAAAAACCCTAACAGTATGGTTTTGAAAGAATACAACTAATGGTGGACAAAAAACATGGAATGTGATCAGGTGGCTTGAAAAGAGTGTCCTTATGAAAGAATAGAGTTTTATTCTTCATGAAACAATAAAGACATGATCAATCTCTTAGGTTTCATAAACTGTTCTTTCTAGTTCAAAGTCTAAAAGGATATATCTTGTAGTTGTTTTGAACCTCTATAAATCACAACTGGAAATAGACTCTCCATCACCATAAGCATCTCTATGAAGACAAAAATTCCTTGAATTGATAACATGATCATTAAAAACTACTTCATAATTAGAATTTTATCCTTCTAACATCATTATCATGTGCATGCTTGACTATAACAGTGAAGTATATGGAAATGGACCTAAAAATGTGTAGCTATACAGTGGTATTTCTCAATTCCACTAACCTCCAAGGTGTTGAAGATGGAGATAAAAAACATCATAAATCTCTTGACACTTAGAATACAATCATGAGTTTAATTTATGCAAATATTCTCTTCATGATTCTAATAGTGTTTCAAGTTTTGCCTAAAATTTTGCTTGTCCAACGTGTTGGTCTTGGTATGTAGACCTGACCTCAAAATTTTTGAGTTGAAATGAGTAAGGTACATACTCCAAATTTAATTTTAACATTCATCCTTCCTCTTATTTCTAGTTACCTGAGTGTAACTACCATGAACCTGCAAAAAGTCCAAAAATAGTTAGTGTTGGTATGGTAGAGTTCTCTACTAAGAAAGTAACAGGTAAGTAAGATGTAAAAAGTTCAAATGGTGCCACATGTTCAATGATAATGTAAAAGGTTATGAAGATAATCAGAGCACATCAAAGGTGTCAATTTACAAGGTTATGAGGTACAATATTTTACCTCTTACTATGAAATAGGAGTTAGAATCCCATTCTCTTGACATCAAGACTTGAAGTCATTGACACATAAGCCAAAACTTGGAAAATATTTGATGATATAATTGTTTCATGCTCAGCATTTTGTAACTCTTCACTACAACATCAATAACTAGCATATGAAAATTAGGTGTATCTTAAGGTAGTGAATTTCTTTTTTTGTCTTGCTCGAGATGAGAAGAGGTAGGATATGAAAGGTCTTGAAGTGAATTGAAAACAAATGTAGTAGGAGAGTAAAAATGTTAAGAATGAAAAAAATTATATGATAACCACTTGAAGAGATATATAGAAAAATACGCTGATATGATATTATGGGGTTTTTGTTGAAAAAGTGAGACAATACTAGGAGCACGAGCATGAGCAAATTGATTGTGTAAAAGGTGTTGAACTAGAGACTAAGGTAGTATATGAACTTATGAGTGAATTGTGATCTAGAAAAGTGATAATGACTTATTGATGAAGAAAAAAAAGGAGCTAGATGATCAATTGTGTGTTGTAGTCTTCTAAGTTGGTGCTTAGAATGAAAAATTATGTGCTTATTTCAAGATTGAATCTTGTACAATCAGCTAAGTGGGTGCTCAATCTTCATCAAGTAGGTGTTTGATAGTGTTTTTTGAAGTTGGTGCTTTAGAGACTAAGTGGGTTCTTAATCAAGTGATTATCAATGTAATTTAGGAATTGGTGTTCTAAATAAATGAATTTCATTTCAAGTTTTTTTTATCCCTCCTTGGGTTTCCCACCATAATTATGGTGTCCTATACATTTTATTTCTTGCATATACTTTAATTTGAGTTCATTGATTGATTGTTTTTTTAATATTGGCAAATAGTTTTTTGAAAGGGACTATACCCTTAAGTACAAAATAAGGCCTAGAAGCCGGAATAAGAGTGAGAAACAGAGCAGATGTAACAAAGTCCAAGTATAACAAAGAAATTAAATGTAGCCTAGAAACAGCTACACAGACGAGACATAACAGCAAAACAACAGCAAAAAAACAGTAAGCCGACAGCCAAGAAACAGCAAGAATAACGATAAAGAGCAGTAGAAGCATCCAGGACTACTTCTTGGCCGCTTGATCAATACTGATCTTGACTTTTTTCCAAGCATGAAACATACCCAAAGCGGTCATGTGGGCAGCATCCATCTTATCGAGCTCCTCGATGATTCTTTTGCTCTCTTTTTCATTGCCCCAAAGTTCATTGATTGATTGTTGAATCTAGTTGAGAAGTTTAAATTTTTGAATTATCATATAAGTTTTCTCAGCATTGATTCACCCCACCTTTCATTTTTTATGATATCTAACACTCTCTCCCTCTTCACATCTTTTCCTTGTGTACTTTTCCTATGTATTTTCTTCTGCATATCCTTTTTTTGCATGCTTCCCCTTCTTTGCATACATTTTCATATCTTTACATATGTACACCTTTTCTTCTCACTCCTCATGAACCCTCTTACACATGCTGATGTAGACATCTACATTCTCCCCTCTTGTGCCTCATACATATATGCATGGGCCATGTCACAAACTTCTACACTAGCTATTGAGTGCCACGTGTCACTCCTTAGAACTTATCAGATAAAGTGCACAACACACAACCTATAAAAACATGTCAACTATATGTCAAATCCTCATGAAAAATGAATGCATGACACATGGCAAAAAAGACAAAATAAACCGATGGTCAGCTAAATCCTTTAGCCGATAAGATTGTGACGCGTGTCCTATGTATTCATCTTGTACTAAAAAGATCTTAACATCACCTTAAATTCTACTAAAGAGCTCAGATTTAGATGTGCTTGGTCTTTTTGGAAAGCTACTGAACAAGGATATGTTGTAGGTTTTTCAGAATCATAGTTTGGTCAGATCTGGTAGGTGGAAAATAGGGAAACGTGAATCAGGTCATTAATGCACACATCTAGTCAACTCAACCACCCATATTTGATTAGATTTTGTTGCCTTCCTTCCTCTACAAGTTAACCTAACATGGGGAGGTGAATATGACACTGCTATAGGTGGATTTATAGGGATTCAATGTAGGTTGTTGGTGGTTGGATTTCATAATCTGAGTTTCCTTCTCTCTTTTCCCTCCTCTTCTCTCATTCTTATTCTATATATTGATGAATAATGCTCATTTGTAAAGGTTGGACCCTCTTGGTTTGCGAGAGCATTATTCAGAGTAGTGCTTCCTTTACATTTTGAGTTACATGCCTTAGATCTGTTTCTTTACATGTGGATACCTTCCTCTTTCCACCATTGCAATAGATTGTGCATACTTAGGGAGTAATAAAATTCTTGTTCTATGGATATTCTCTTCCCTAGCTTATATTTTGTTGCATCTTCTTGCTTTTCTCTTGTAATATTGGATGACTATGTATTCTTCATGTCCCTTGCAAGTTTCTTTTCTATTTTGATCTATGAAAATGAGTGTGTGAGTGTTGTTTCATACTGTGGCACATTTGTCTTCCTTCCCTGTGAACATTTTCCCATATTTTCACTCATCTGAGATTATTCATCCCCCTCTTTCTGATGCTATAACCTCCCTTTAGATTATATTTTTATTTCATGCATCTCCTTCTCACCTTGGTCCCTTGGAATAGCAGAGTAGTGTTATGTATCTGAATTCAACTTTGAATTTCAGAAAACATAGAACATAATTCCAACCCTCTTAAGACTAACCCCACAAGGTGATTTTCTTTACTTCTTAAGGGATTTGAATTCTTCCATTGTAGTGATGATACAATTTATGGATGCTACATAACTTCCTGATTCCTATCCCATACCCATCAAGGTAAAACATTGTTTGATCCAAGCTGTTAAAATAGCCCCTAGATTACCTATTCCCTTGTCTTATGAATTGCCTCAAGTACCTCAACCTTATTTTTCTCCCATTCTTAAGAAGATCTCACAACCCATTTCCTCCACATCCCTACTCTCCAAGAAAGCAAAAATAGGATGAAGAAATGAAGGCATTGATTAGAAATTTGTCTAATAAAGTCATATCCTTAGAAAAGTAGTTGGGGCAAGCCTTCAGAAATAATTATAATCAATGGTTCAATTAAAGCCATTAGCCCTTGAGAAATCAATATCCAAATCAAAGACATAGGAAAAACCAGCAGAATTATAGATGACATGCTAATGCGCACCTTCCTCTTCAGAAAATTACTCCTCTGCAACCCCTTCTAGTTCCCAACACAAGAAAATCACTACTCCCAGTATAGAAAAACATGGTCCAAGATATAGAGTGGTTATTTATTTACAACTTACCACACAGTCAATACAATTGCGCTAATGTATTTTATGTGTAAGAATTCATGATACAGAGTGCTTCAAGTTATGAGCCTTCTATTAGTGCGTGTGAATTGGAAAATGAAGAAGTGTCAGAACCTGTTCTTGATACCAACCTTATGTTTTTAGGGATTAGGAATTATGCGTAATAAACCAAGATATGGATAGCCCAAAAAGACCGTGCATGCAAGTTACTGATAACACAATGTAAAAGAAAGAGAATGTTAGAGCCTTCTATTAGTGTGTGTGAACCGGGAAAATGAAGAAGTTCTGTAAATTATTCTTGATACCAACCTTATGTTTTTTTAGGTTTGATGACTTTTACGTAATAAACCAACATATGGATATCCCAAACAAACCACATGTGCAAGTTGCTGATAACACAAGGTATAAGAAGAGAATGCTAGAGTTTGGCGCGTAAACTTCAAATCCTGCTAACCAACCTGATCCTTAATTACATAGGGTTGATGTTAATCAACCAAAAATTTCTGGTGTAGAGGATCCCATGCATGTTAGGTTTCACACAATTTTTTAATTAAATCTAGGCATACGTTCATCCTTTGGTAGGTCAAACCTCTGTGTAATCCATGGTGCCTCCTCCAACAATAGAGCAACTAAGAAAAGATAATGTTGTTCCTCACACACATAAGTATTTGGGCCTTACATTCAATATTGTGGACCAGATGAAGAAGACAAATGTCAATGTCATAATGTGGGATGAGTTTTGTCATTCCATCTTAGCGTGACATGTTGCATGAAGCTCTGGCTCAACTTCTACATGTTGATCCAGTTATCCAAAAACCTAAAGTTGTTTGTCAATATTTTTCAAGTATAGGAGAAACAAGTAAGAAAAGTTTTCAAAACCCCACCCTTCTATATGTACATGATAGTAAGCAAACATCTTATTCAAAATTGTATGATTGACTCAAAGGCTAGTACTTATGTTATGCCTAAGAAGATTCCTAATATCTTAGGTCTTAAGTACAACCCTATGTCTAAAGGAGTCCTGACAAGTTGATGGCTCAACTGTGACCACCCTAGGATTCATTAAGGATCTTGAGTTAACTCTCCATGCATGTTCAAGTTTTACTATAACTTAATATGTGTCAATAATTTATTTACCTCCATTTTTTCCATTTGTATGTCTAGAGACTTCACTGCCAAGGTGATTGGTTATGTATTTGTAGATTGGTTTCATATGTTACTAATAACAATATATGGTATCAGGTTTACCATACAAGCTGATCCTATATTTTCCTACTATGTTGAGTCATATGACCCATACCCTCTGCAAGAAAATCATCTCATTTAAGAAGATCATCCCATTCCTCACTCCATACTTGATTTTTTATTAGATGAATGGGAAAAGGAGAACTATGAATTTGATCCATTTGATACAACTATTGAAATTGGTCTAGGTACCTATTGCATCCTAGAACAAGAAGCCATGTTGCCTACCCTGCTCAAGAAAAATAATGAAACTTTTAGACTATGGAAGCTGTATTTTGATGGTTCTAGAAGTAGAAATGGCACAGGCATAGGTGTTTTCTCTCATGATTTCCCAAGAGTGAGAATTTATTCTTTGCACATTAGTTACAATTTTCATGCTAAAAAAATGTAGCAAAATATGAAGCATTGGTGCATGGTATTCTAATTGCTAATAAGAGATAAACTAAGGAATTTTAGATCTTTCGGGATACTGAATTGGTCATCCACTAGGTCACAAAGAAGTGCACAACAAAGAATAAGATTTTGAAAGCTTATAAACATAGAGTCCAAGACCTTTTAGAGAGTTTTGAATCTCTTAATCTATATGTGGTGCCAAAAAAAATTAAACAAATAAGTAGAAAAAAAGGCGGCCCTTGGTTTACACTCATCACATACTGAGGATTTTGTTCAAGGTAAATTGCAACACATCAAGATGATGATCAAGCCATCCATTCCATACAGTGAAATCAACTGGAAAGTGTTTTACAATGATGTGAAAATTGTGTAGTGCATTCAAAATGAAGTTGAGTTATCTTCAAACATACAAGCTAACTTGCATGACGGACTATGGTGACCAAGTGATTAAAATCAAGACAAACAAAATTCCTAAAGGTATGGTCACATTAGATCACATATTAAACCATGAAGATTTATTTAAGGGTGAATAAAAGTACATGTGTGCAACGCAAGAAAGTTTCACCCCGGTCACTATTACATGGGACAAAGATTTGTTTCTCGGTAAAGCATGCATGTAAGATGAAAAACATGCATTCATTTGTCTATGTCAGAAATATGTTGACATCTTCTCATGGGAGTATGAAGACCTTAAAGGATTTAATCCAAGTATTTCTCAACACTCTATTGACCTTGATCCTAGTATCAAGCCCATTAGACAAAAAAGGCCCATCAATCTTATGATAAAGCCCCTCATGATGAAGGATTTTAAAAAATCATCGAGGAAAAGATCATATTTCCCATGAAATACTATAATTGGGTTGCAAATATTGTTCCAGTGTGCAAGAAGAATGGTGAAATCAGAATTTGTGTTGATTTTAGAGATTTGAACAAAGAATCCTTGAAGAATCACTATTCATTTTCCTTCTATGGAGTAGAATTTGTAGACAATGGCTGACACGTGAAGATTCTACATGCTGGACGGGTATTCAGGTTTTAATCAGATCATGGTCAAGGAAGAGGATCAATTCAAAAAAACATTTACAACCAAATGGGGGACATAGCCCTATCCGAAAATGTCATTTGGTTTGTCAAATGCAGGTGTAAATTTACAATGAGAAAGGGACAATACCTTCAAAGGATATATCAATGAGTTCATCCTAGTTTATCTGGATGACATAAATGTCTTTTCAAAGTAGAGAACATATCACATGATGCATCTGGATAAATTCTTTGAGAGACATAGAGAATTTGGGGTATCTCTTAACCCCCAAATTGTGCAACTTTACTATTGTGTAAGGAAAATGTTTGGGCCATGTGGTATCTAAGGATGGTATTTCCATTGATCCTAAATGAGTCCCCGCCATCCTCTCTGTACCGGAGCATAAGAAGGCCTTGAAATCATTCCTAGGAAATTTCAATTTTTTAGGAGATTCATTCTTAACTTTGTAGGTTTGGTTAGACCCATCACCCTCATGCTAAAAAAGGACACAAACTTTAAGTGGACAGAAAAAGGAAATGAAATCTTTAACAAAATCAAGCAAGAAATGTATTCCATCCCAACACTCATCAATCTAGATTACTTATAGGATGTTATCCTTTATGCTTATGGAGATGATGCTAGTGTTGTTGATGTTTTTAACTCAAGGAAATGAACAAGGACTGGAGCATCTAGTGGCTTTCTTTAGTAAAAAAATAAAGAATTATAAATTAAAATACAGTCACATAGAAAAATAGATCTTCTCCATCATGCATGATCTTACGAAATTCAAGAGTATGATCGCCACAAATCATATCAAATTTCTAGTTTCACACTCTAGTGTGAGAGAAATCATCATGAGAGCATAAATAAGAAAGAAAAGATCCATATGCATGACCAAAATCATGGAGTATGATGTGACTATTAAATACACTAAGTTTATTAGAGGCAACACGCTCTCCAAGAAGATTGCTGAAGATGCACAAAATGGTCAAGAATTCTTCATTGTTTTTGGATGAAGAACTTTTGTGTGCCGAACCTAAGAAACATAGAGATCCTAGTAGTCATCATAACAAAATATTTTTAACCATATATCCATCGTCTCTCTAAATTAACAATCTTCCTAATAATCACATAGTTAACATCTCTAACCATATATCATCATCCATCTAAAAATAACATCATCACACACTTTTTTAACCATCCAATATCGTCATGACATCTAACATCCATTTACAATTCACATCCTCTATCATCCATTTTCTCACATTTATTTCATCAAAATTCCTAAGTGTGCATCACGATGTAAAGCAGAAGTGTGCATCATAATCATCCATAACATCATCTTCATCATATAATAATATCATTATATAGCCATCATCATATTACAACATAATAAAAACATTAATCATAACAACTTGTAATCACCATAACATCGATAATCAAAACAATTATCTAAATCCATTATGCATCACATC
This sequence comes from Taxus chinensis, assembly GCA_019776745.2. Taxonomy (NCBI): domain Eukaryota; kingdom Viridiplantae; phylum Streptophyta; class Pinopsida; order Cupressales; family Taxaceae; genus Taxus; species Taxus chinensis. Next base: position 550,793,552 of record CM034155.1, read on the forward strand.
AATCATCATAACATATATTTATCAATGATCCAAATAAACATACATAAATAAACATCATAAGATAATTGGAAATTAAATAAATGTCCATTATGATATATAACCGGCCAAAAAAATTAAGACAATGCTTGAATGAATCATATACAATATGGCTGGATTTATATAATTGTAAGATAATAATAAATCGTGTATCCAAAAATCATAGCTTTTCATACCTGACTCCACAAATATATAGGAGTGGGATGTGGAGGAGGAAGTTTCCTTGTCCTAAGAGGAGGACCCTTGGCTGGATTATATCATGGAAGACTTTCTTCATTCACTAGTTGTATAAGATAAATCTCGTTGTCTCATATAACTGTAACTAGTAAGCTATCTCATTTTGATCTAGGAGGAGCCCTACATTAATATGGTCAAATGGTCTATAATCTTTCTGAGAATACCTACACAGTGAATATATCATCAAGATATTTCTAACAAAATTTGAATGGGGTCAATCTAACTTCATATGCAAAATTTATGGCCCACTGAAGCTAAAGCTTAACATGAAAAAAATGTATAGGTATAAAGATGATGTCATTCATGTTGACTAGACCTATAGGGGGTGGACTAATCTGGGCCTGACACATGGACCAATTATATGCTAACATATGGAAGAGAGATAATATAAATGGGTTTTTTTTAGTTTTTGGCCTCTGATATTTGATGGTCGAGTGTGGAGCCCATGTTATTTGTCGGTTGGGTGCCCATCAACTAGATGGGGTCCTCTTTTGTATGGAGGGGGACCCTTCCACCATTTTCACATTTCATTGTGAGTGTATTTTTATAGAAACCTTATTATAGGCATCAACTGAATTTGGGATTCAACTTCTGACTATTTCAAAGCTTAGTACCCAAGAAAACTGACAACTCAATAACCTTCAATGTGGAGCCACCAAAAAATGCCAAGTTTCAATAATTTAAGCCATGAAAAAGATTTGATGACAACACATTTGCAACAAGCACATTAGCCAAGCCAAATTTAACTCATTAGACGGTTTTTTATCACTAAATAAGGCAAGACAAGTCTATATTTAGCTTTTTTGTTCCATTTCCAACACATGTGGGACAATCAAGTCAAAGGTCGTGAGAAAAGGGCTTAGGCGTGGGAGTGGGGATTCAACCCCCTCATGTCACAGGGTTATTTTTTGTCTTTAACCATTATGCCATGTCACATCCTGGTAACCAAAACACAAGATATCATATATCCTCTTAAATTTTAGATTGGAAGCTTAAAATAAGGTGTGGGGGGGATTCAAACCTCTATTTTGTAGAAAAATGATAAATCTTTTATCCATTTGACCAAGAAGCTAAAATATTATTAAAAGGATGAAGTTTACATTTGAAATAACCTTTTTTAATGTAGAGTTTACCTTTTTGTAAAGGAAAATACTAAGCAAGTAGGGGATTTTTGTAAAAAAAGGCCCTTGGAGGAGAAAACCAATGTTTTCCAAAACTTTTTAGATACGGAAAGAGAATGTATTTATAGACCAAAGTGCATTTTTTATGTAATATTTGTATAGAAAGTTGTAACTGCATCATTAATAAATCATTTTGAGTGATTTTCATACCCAAAGACGTATCCCCCAAAAGGGTGAACTCCAATATCAATTTAGTTTGAAATTTCCTCTATTTTTATTCAATCTAATTTTTGTTTACCTTTTTAATATTATTTTAATTAATTAAGCTAATTTCTTGACAGTAATTATGGGAAATTGAGAGAAATTATAATATGTACATGAAATCAGTTGAACTAATAAGTGGAGCACTTTAAACATTTTTTAAATTAGGTTTGGTATTAGATTTCAGTTTTGAATACTGATTTTTAATAATAAAACCAATTTTATAGAAATTTTGATAAAATTGATTAAGCATTCAAAAATAGAGAAAATGATCAAGTCAGCATAAAACCCATTTTTGGATCACCTTCCTAGCTCACACAAGCTCTCTAGAAAGGGGCCAAAATCCTTGTGGCATTGTGACTATGATCTTATCTCACTCTATATAGAGTTGATCTCTCTTTTTGGCTACATGAATCATCCTTGGAATTGTTTGGTCTCTCTCCCCAGTCAGTTGGGAAACCTGTGTTGTCAAATATTGTACCTCAAATATGAACAAATTAATCTAACGAACATATGTGACCTGTTGCTAATACAACCTGGAAATCTAGGCCACCTTAGTTATGATTTCCTATTAGATATTATAAATCAAAGTAATAGTAATCACTAATATAACTTACGAGGGCCTAACCACTCCATTTCCCAACTTTGATCATCTATCTCCATCTCCTCCTGTACCAGCATGTTCATGTCCCTAATTTACATCCACCAATTTTACACCATCCCCTAGTTGCTTTAACATGTTGTATTATAGCTTGTATTAATGGAAGCATTTATATTGGTTGTTGAGGTGATCATGTTTGTAGAATTTTTTATTGTAAAGAATAGTTAACCCTTTGTACATGCGCTTGCACCTATCCTACCCACTGATATTTCGCATGGATTTGGCTTGTGGTCACCATGCAACATAATTTTTTGTAGTACTTATAAACACCATGTCCACACGTAGATTGTATTGTATGGGAATTAATCCCATCTAACTCAAGGTTGTGATAACACAACTAAGTGATCAACCTTATGGCCCTCACTCTTGGGTAACTCAGGAGAATATGTGAGTCAGCTCTACAAGAATCCCCTGTTACAACCCAAAATGCCTCTACACACTTTTAGGACTATATCGCTTGATCTCATATGTATTTAGACCAATAACATAGAAAGATTCCATAGTATATCCTAGATACAATTGATCATCAACCTAATAAATGCGTGTAACCCTATATGGTTTCCATGTGACCTGATCATATTTGAGCTCATCAATAGCCCATCTATAGAGATCCATCTAACCTAGGTGAGGCCTCAATGCTCCTATCTCAAATGTACATCCATATACTATCGGATCCTATACCTATCATGTCACCCTCTCTCCTACAGACCTCTCCACAATAATGTTCTCCCAAGCCCAAATATTGAGCAATGGAAATGGTCCCAAGTTTCATCCACCCATGTATGATATAATATATAAACCCTTAAATAGTGTTATCAATAAGTATGGCACCCAAGGGAACATGTTCCTAACAACAACTACAAGTCCCATCATGAGTATTGATTGATCTTGTTAGGCATCAGTATTGTTGGTGTATATGACTTGTTTCGTTGTCATTAGGCATCTTATCCACCACATATGGTTAGTAATCTCACTTAGTGAGATCATAGGTCATTAGGGTTAGTTAGATTTGTGTCCATGTGTCATGTATAGGAGTTACACAACACTCCTATATGTACCTCTTATTTTTTATCTATGAGAATGTTAGACCTTGTTTCTTTCATGTTTGATTTTCATTTGTGATCATAGTTCTTGTTTGCTACTTGGAGTATTCACGTCACCATTGGAAGTGCAAACTCTTCGATGAGCGTGTTGTTCCATATTGATCCTTGTAGAATAATCCGATATGGTATCAAAGCTATTATTCGGTAAACATGCACTCTTTTAATTTTGGTTGTTAATTACATCATTTTTTGGTTTTTGTGCTTCTCGTGCATGTTTTCGATCATCCTTTAGAATCTTGTTAACATATTTAACAATATTTTTTTTTGGACTTTGTGTTGGTTTTTTATTGTGTATTTGCAGGTTTCAAGTGTTTCTCAGCCAAATCTAGCCAGCTACAAGCTACAGCTAAGTTTGGAGGAATAGCTAAATCTAGAGGTATGTTTTGCATTTCTGGTTTTATAAGTAATTTTTAATTAAAAGTGATTTTTTTTTTAGAATTCCATTTTTTGGACCTTTTTTAATCTCCTCCCTTCCTAGTTTTTTTTTCTAGGTTATCCATTTTTGTCCTTCTTTGTCCCTACTTTGGCTCAACTCGGTGATTTGGATTATAGGGTGAGTTTGGTTGCTCACTAGCGCCCTGCTGAGTTGCTCCCTGGGTGAGTTGCCTACCTGGTTGCACTGTTTTTTCATGCTCGGGTCAATTTGTGCATTGCATTCTTTTCCAAGTCAGGTTTGTTGGGCTTCTTTGAGCTGTGTTTTTCATTGAGTTTTTTTTAAGTGTTTTTTCTTTGTTATGTTTGTTGTCAAGTTGTACATGTGAACCAACTTGTTTGCTTAACCTGTAATTTTTTATGTGTTGAACTATATTAATTTTATGGTTGCTTTGGATCTATGTTGATGACTTGAATTTGATCTATGTTATCTTTGTATCGGATTTCTCATTTTACCCTGAAAGGTTGAGTTGGTTGGGTATTGTTTGTGGGTTGATTTATTTATTTTTCCTCCATTGGCGAGTCGTCCACCTTACTCATTATAGGTTTTAGTCTGCTCTTCCTGGGGGTGGTTCGGCCCCAAATCCATCGGTATCTTCTTCGAGTTTTTTATCCCTAATGTAGAGGCCATGGTGGGTCCAAAAACATACAACTAAATCACCACAAATAGGCAGAACTATCTTCTCAAAAAACACCAAAAACTAGCAATTTTGCCTTTCTTCAAGAAACCTAAATTGGCTTATATTCACCAAAAATGATAAAACACCTTAATCAAAAGCTTCAAAGGCCCTAGAAATTTTCAATATCATAAATTAATCATGTCAAGAAACCTCAAAAAATTTCAAGCAATTATTTTTCACCAAACTCCATATAGACCCCAAAACTAGCTTCTTAAGAACACGCCAATGGTGAGTTAGTGTTGGGAATAAAATACAATAACCCAAAACAATATGAAAACATTTTTGGATACCCAATATTCTCATTAATATGATCTCAAATTTTTATCTCTTAAAAATAATCACAATCCAAGTTTTATTAACGTTTCACTTCTTGAAACCCCCAAAACATGGTATTAGTGTATAGTTTGACTGATCTAACCATGTTTCCACCTACCAAAACACAATAATTATTATTTAAATTTCCCACCACCTTAATAATACCCAAAAATAACTTTATACAAATTTTCAAGCTTTAACTATGACTATAATGCAATTTATGCTTGTTTTCACTCACAAGACCCTCCAAATCTAGGTTTTACTACACAATATGGCTTAGTTTTTAGATTTTATCCTAGAAAAAATTTATAACTTCCATTTATATTTTAGGGAAAAAAATTAAATTTCTAACATCACCTTCTCACAAAATTTCAGGCCTTGAGAATTGATAAATTTCCCACAATCCAAATTTTAGAAATCTTGCTCTAGTTCTTGAACTATGCTGGCAGCAAGCACTCAAAAATCAATAACTTTTTAATTAAATGGTTTTAAGACCTAAAATAACTTGGAAATTTTTTTGTAATATCTTTTTACACAGCTCTACAAAATTTATCTCATAAATATTCCCATAACTTTGGGAAAATGCATTTTACCATCCTGAAACTTTGTCTTTCTCAAGAATGCTCAAAGGATCATACTTGTTTTAGCTTCAATTGAAAAAATGTTCTCTCTTTGTCTCCTCAAAACATAAGAGGGTTCATCACCTATTTAAAACCATTCATAAACCACAAATATCATTTCATAATATAATTATATTATTCATTCATTCATTCATAAACAATCGTCATAATTTGCACATAATACTCAAGAACTCCTTTTATTGATATCTTCATAATACAAACTTGGATCCTTGAGCTTTCATGGATCTGATAAAAACATGTGCACCTATATTAAACTCATTATTATCTATCCCTCATTCCCTCATTCTAATACCTCTATATCAAATGTGAGGAAATGAGGTGGTTAGGGTTTTAAGTCAACTAACCACAACTATGATTAGTCTAACCTAGTGATTTACACCCTAGTTAGGGCCAAACAAGTCATGTCTTAGTTTTGAAAATTTCTTATGACCCCTTTCCATAATTTATTACACCTAAACTAACTTCTAACCCTATACACACCTATGAACTAATTCAAATATTTAAACTTGTGATTTTGGAGGGAAACTCACAAACACCACTTATTACATGTTTATGGAGTCTAAATGGACTAGTTACATCACATAGACCTTGAAATGGACCCAATACACCCCAAAACACCTAGGAAAGAAAATTTTTATTATTTACAAGATTATCATGCATCATACTCCCCAAGTGAGGAGAATTGATCTCGTAGCTTTTATTTTCTTTCTAATTTTCCAATTTCTTTGTTTCTTTGATATGATTTTCTTCCTCTTATGTTGAGCTACATCCTTCTGGAATATTTTCTGTCTTTTATTTTCCTTATTCACCCTTTTCTTTCTTGATTTGTATTCATTTTCTTTGAATTTTTGTTTATTCTTCCTTTTCTTTTCTTCTTTCACTCTCAATTGCTCCATCATATCAAATTCTCATATGTATTCTTCATCCCATGGTTGCTTCAAATCTGATTTGGCTTGTCCTTCATGTTCTTTATACTATTTTCCTTCTTTTTCACCATTTAGAATCATCATAATCTCTCTTTCTACTCTTCTATAGGCTTCTTCATCTTCAAATAGATCTGAAATCTCTGACATCGTTCATGATTTTCTGCCATATGAGTTCTTCATTTGTTGTATATTCATGATTTTCTTCATTGATTCTTTCATCTTTAATCTTCTTTTCTTTTATGTCTTCATCATTGACAGTTTTATTTTTTTCTATCTCTTCATCTTTGTCACCTACATTCACACATTCAAATAAAATATTAGAAATACAATAGGGCGGCCTTATAGCCTCATGATAAGCTCCATCCATTAGCTTTTCTTCTTCTTCAACCTTCTACTCCACTTAATCACAATCTTCTTCTTTTCCAAGACAAGCTAAGAATATTGCAATCACCTCTTCCTCATCCAAACTATGAGTTTCCTCATACACTATCTCTTTATCAACTTCCTCTTCTTTCTTTCTCATCCTCTTTTATTCTTGCTTTAGTTTTCTCTCTTCTTTTTGTATCTCTCTTCTCCGCTAGTCTCTCTTTTTTATTCTTCATAAGTAGCTCTAATGGCCGCTTATATTTCTTCATAATCACTATTCCAACTGGTTCCTCTTATTCTCTTTGTCTTTCCATTATCTCCAACAATTTCCCCACATCCCTCTTCAACTCTTGTACATCTTCTTGTATCCACAATTCTCTCTCTTGGTAGTTTCTTCTTCCTTTCTTCTTTCTTTTTACTCTTTCTCTTTCATCATCTAGTGTATTACTTCTATCAGCCCTTTTATCATCTCTATTTTATCTTCTTCCATATTTTCCTCTCTTAACAAATCTTACACAATCTTCTTTCTTCCTTATCTGCTCTTTCTAGCCCTCACAAGGCTATGTTTCTTCTTCAACTTTCACTATCCTTTCTTATTTTAGTTTTACTTCTTATTTTCAAGAGAAAAACCTCACTCTGATACCAAATTATGTAGACTCCATGGTGGACCCAAAAAACATACAACTCAATCACCACAAATAGTTAGAACTATCTTCTCAAAAAACTCCAAAAACTAGCAATTTTACCTTACTTCAAGAAGCCTAAATTGGCTTATATTCACCAAAAATGATAAAAAAAAAAACCTAAACCAAAAGATTAAAAATCCATATAACTTTTCAATATCATCAATAAATCATGTCAAAACACCTTAAAAAATTTCATGCAATTACTTTTCACTAAACTCCATATAGACCTCAAAACTATCTTCTTAAGAACATGTCAATCGTGAGTTAGTGTTGGGAATAAAATACAATGATCTAAAACAATATGAAATTTTTTTTGGAAACCCAATATTCTCATTAATATTCTCCCAAATTTTTATCTCTTAAAAACAATCAAAATGCAATTTTTATTAACTTTTCACTTCTTGAAACCCTCAAAACATGGTATTATTGTACAGTCTAACTGATCTAATCACGTTTTGACCTACCGAAACAAAATATTTATTATTGAAAATTTTTCACCACCTTTATAACACCAAAAAAAAATTATACCAATTTTCAAGCTTTAAATATGACTATAATGCAATTTATGCATGTTTTTCACTCGCTAGACCCTCCAAATTTGGGTTTTACTACACAGTCCAACTGAGTTTTTAATTTTTCACCTATAAAAAAATTATAATTTTCCTTTAAATTTTAGGAAATAATTTTAAATTTCTAACATCACCTTCTTACAAAATTTTAGGCCTTGAGAATTGATAAAACTCCCACAATCCGGATTTTAGAAATCTTGCTCTAGTTCTTGAACGGTGCTGACAGCAAGCACTCAAAATCAATAACTTTTGAATAAAATGGTCTTAAGACCTAAAATCACTTGTAAAAGTTCTTTAATATCCTCATAAACATTTCTACCCAATTTTAGCCCATAAATATGCCCATAACTTTGGGAATATGTATTTTACCAGTCTAAAAAATTGTCTTCCTCAAGAATGCTCAAAGGATCATACTTGTTTTGCCTTCAATTGAAAAAAAATTCTCTCCTTGTCTCCTGAAAACATAAGAGATCTCATTAACCTGTGTAAAACCAATCATAAACCATAAATACCATTTCATAATATAATTATATCATTCATTCATAAACAATCATCACAGTTTGCACATAATGCTCAAGAACTTCTTTTATTAATATATTTATAATACAAACTTGGCTCCTTGAGATTTCATGGTTCTAATAAAAACTTATGCACCTGTATTTAAATCCTTCCTATATATCCCTCATGTCCTCATTTGAATACCTCTATATCAAATGTGAGGAAATGAGGTGGTTAGAGTTTTAACTCAGCTAACCACAACTATGATTAGTCTAACCTAAAGAGGTTTACACCCAAATTAGGGCCAAACAAGTCATGCATTAGTGTTAAACATATCTTATGACCCCATTTCCATAATTTATTACACCTAAAATAAATTCTAACCCTATACACACCAATGAACTAATTCAAAGATTTAAACTTGTGGTTTTGGATGGAAACTCACAAACACCAATTATTACATGTTTATGGAGTCCAAATGGAATAGTTACATCACATAGACCTTGAAATGGACTCAATACACCCTAAAACACGTAGGAAATCCAAAATTTATTATTTACAAGACGTTCATAGCATCACTCCCATTGTGAATATTACTCCCCTTCCAACTCGGTCTACCCTCCAGCTCATGTCTTGTGTTTTCTCTTGGCTCATGTGTGTCATCCTCCACCTCTACTCCCCTATTCCCGAGTCCTCACCAAAAAAACCTTGACCATTGGGTTGTAACTCTCACAAGCCATTTTTGATGCAAGAGTTACTCTACTGAGTCAATTTGTCCCATTGACCTTATCTCCAACTGCATCAAGACTATCCATTCCCACCTAACTTAGGCTTCTCAAACCCCTCGCTTGTTCAACCTTTAACCAAGCCCACCTTAAAAATCTTTCCCACTTTTTCAAATTTTAAAACCTAAGATTTTTAATCTCTTTAGTTTTAAATTAAATATGTGGTGGTGTTTTTAATGGGTAGGCTTATATTTTTTAAGCAATGCTTTTAACTATTTAAGGAAAGGTGGCATTGTTTAAGTTGGGAGGGTAAGTTTTAATGTTAGGTGGTTTGCTTTTTTATAAGGTGATTAAATCTTAAAGGTGGTCAAGTCAATTTAATCTTATGGAGATAACAGGGATTAATTTAATAAATTAGGTGTCTTAATTAATTTTAATCAACCATTTAATTATTTAAATTGATTAAGTTTTTTCAGAGCTTAATTAATCCTTAGTAGTATGATTTTATCGTTTAATCTAGCATTATCACACTTTTTCCCCATTAATCACTATTAGACTAATTGAGAAATCTCAAAGTGCATTTTCTAGTGTCACTAGATGATTTTTTCTACTAACTATTTGTTGGAGTGTGTAGCGAAATTCTTAGCATTTTTCCACCTTCTAGGAGCCCTTATTGCGTCCTTTAGGTCCCTTGGACTCATTTGTGATCCTTTTTCACATAATAATTGTTCTTCTTCACTTGCGCGTTAGTGAGTGCGTTTGCCACAACCTTGCGAAAAGAGAGCCCCCTTCCCTTCTTGATTGCTTTTATGCTTGTTTACATGTTTTGTTGTGCATGACAAAGCATATAGTGGGCTCCACGCTCGTGTGATATTTTTCTAATTATAAGGTGAGTATAATCAACACACTACTTATAAAGTGTCACAATCATGGGGGTCTTCATTTTGTTTGGTTATTTTCTTTTCTCACTTTCTTTGCATCATCTTTAGGTTTAGTTTTCAATCCCATAGTTATTCGGTAATTTTTTTATTTTCACAAAGCGAGAGATACGACATCTTTCCATTTATGATAGTTAAATGGTGTACGCAAAGTAACATCATTAAGATCTATAATATATAAAGATGATGCAAAGAAATAGAAGTGGTTTAGCAAATGTAATGAATTTTTGTAGGATTTTGTGTCTTTCTCTATCACCGGAATTGTGCTTTCATATTAACACATACAAATCACCCAAGGAAGTTTGGGATGCCTTATAAAAAAAATTTGGGAAACAGGATGAAATGAAAGGGCATGAACTATAAAATGAGTTGATTAGTCTCATACTTAGTAGTTTTTGACATTGTCCAAGACTTTTTCACCAAATCAAATCTCTAAGATTGTAACTAAAAAATTGTGGAATTTTATTAAAAAAAGACTCAAAACTCATACTTTCCATCCTTTCCAAACTTGGTCCTGACTATTTTTTTTTTATTTACCTTCCATGATACAAAAAGAGAACTTGGTGTAAGTTTGAATATGACCTCCTTTGATGAGTTTGTTGTTTATTTGACTAGAGAATGGGATAAGGTAATTCAAATGGGTACTCTAAGATCCACAAAATCACATGCTCACATTGTTGGTCATGAAAAACCAAAGGTTTCAAAAGAAAATGAACTAAAAAACAAGGATCGTGAGAACAAAAAGGACCAATCCATCGTAAAATCAAACATTTCTACTTCCTCTTCGAGTTCTAAATATCCAAAAAAATGGATCAAATGTGGGTATTGCACTAGTATGCATGATGAATAAAAATGTTTGAAGAAGAAGATTCACATCCTCACGAGTCTTCTTGAGAAGAACAATATAGTAGTTCCTAATTCTCTCAAACCATCATCACCATCAAATCAAAAAATTTCTAAGGAAAATGGAAATGGAAAGTGGAAAGTGAAAGAAAAATAAAAAGAATCAGCTAAGGAGAAAATAAAGGCAAGACCTTTAATTGCAGTTGTGTCACCTACTCCTACGCGGGTTATTGATTCGGGTGCATCTCATCATATGGCCTCATCTAACATTGAGTTTGCTTCATTAGAGCCATGTGACATGTCTTTTATTTGTCTTGGTGAGGAAACTTACACACCAGTTTTTGGGAGAGAGTATGTTGAAGTGAATGGTGGAACTTTCCATAATGTGTTTAGTGTTCCTTCACTTCCAACTAATATCCTTTCAATTAATTAGATTACTCACTTTATTCAAGGAATGCGGGTTGAGTTCACTCCAAATTCTACTTATGTAAGAGAAATACATAGTGATGTTATCATTGTAGTTGGTAGAGTTGATCATCACACTTGGCTTTACTCTTTTTCTCACTTTGTTCCTCCTTCAAATTCTTCATCGGACTCACCTAGACTTGATGATATTTTGTATCTCACTTCTAATGATGGTGACTTCTCTTCTAGCTTGGTTAATTTCCATAGTGATGGGGACCCACCTCTACCATCCACTTATCATCTACCACATATTGAGGAGTTATTTCTTGATCCACCTACTTTTGGTCCTCTATAAACTTTGTTATGGAGCAGGTACTTTGATTTGTGACTCATAAGACATTAGGCACTCTTACATATAATTACAGGGTATTCCACCTTCCTTCTTCGTTATTGATTTGGATTCACCATCCCTTCATGGATTATTTGGCACCTCCACCTCACATATAGATCATCATTCCCTGGATAAGAACAACACCGTGTTGCTTTTGGGATATTCTTCTTCATTTGATACAAGGTGGTATTTCATAGGTTCTTCGTCTTGGGAGGCTAGATAACATTTCTTCTTCTCTTCTTCTTTTAGAAAGATTGTAATTTATACATGAGAACCTTATAAGGCATTTAGTTTTTGGGACTCATTTGAATGCATCTTTCTTATTTTGTTTATCAGAGTCTTTTATCTCTTGTAGGTGGATGTTTCTCCCTTAGGGTTTTTCCTCCTATACTTGAGATCCTTATTGTACATGGGTACCTCATCAGGCCTAGTTTTCAGAACCCATTTCTACTTCTCCTATTATTATTTTCTAAAATATCATTTTTTTACATGGATACCTTATTAGTAATTTAGTTTTTAGGCCTCATTGACACGTATTTATTAGTTTTCTAGGCGGAGTTATATTTTTCTTCTAACTTTTCACGTAACCTCTACCTCAACTTCGATGAAGGGGGGGTATTAGTGTATATGACTTTTTTGTCTTCATTTGGTGTCTTTTCCACCACGTATGGCTATTCATCTCACTTAGTGAGATCATAGGTCATTAGGGTTAGTTAAGGTTGTGTCCATGTGTCATGCATAGGAGTTACACAACACTCATATATATACCTATTATTTTTTATCTATGAGAATGTTAGACGTTGTTTCTTTCATGATTGATTTTCATTTGTGATTCAAATTATTGCTTACTATTTAAAGTGTTCACGTCACCATTGGAATTGCAAACTCTTTGATGTGTATGGGGTTCCATATTGATCCTCACTAAATAATTTGATAATTACACCACTGATAAGATCTATATGGAACATAAAAAATCATTAAACAAGCCACTAATTAAAGCATCCATCCTCACCAATCCCTCCTTGGGTCACTACTAGGTCATTCCTCCCAACCATTTACATCATCACAGTTGACCATCTGACAATATTCCAATAGATGATCTCACCCTAAATAGGCATCCACATAATCCTCCAAACTTCCCTAGGGTCACTGTAATTTCACCTCTTAGACTATAAAATGTACTAGTCTCAAAATGTCAACACTCTACCAACATTGTTAATAAGACCGCGTCTGCTCTAATCTCTAGCACATGTACATCATAATATAATCCCATAACCTCCAAAAATTCAGTCTTGTAATTAGTAGTTTGTCACAAAAATGTTTTCAAATCATGTGGCCTTTACTCCCACGCCACCAATGGCTCAAGCACCTCTTACGGTCATAAAAACAACACACTTAGTAAAAAATTCCATAATTTCTCCATCCTTATCAAAATAACTACCACCTACATCATTTTTCAAAAATGACACGCATTTGAAAACCTTGTGTCATTTTTTATGAAAACGTCATGCTTCTTAAATCCTTTTTTTTTATTTTTTCATTTTTTTTAAAATGATGTCAAAATTTTTAGCCCTATTTTTTTTGTAAAAAATACACTTTTAAGTTAAAACGGTGCTCTCGATCACAAAAAAAATCACCATGTTCAGTGATGTTTGTGTAAAAAATACCTATATGTCAACATTTATTTCCTTAATTAACCCCTACCCACCTCCTAAACTCATAAAATACTAGTTTAATATAACATCTATCGAAAAACCTTTGATGCTCTCGAACTCTCTCACCATGGTGCTTGTCAAGGGAATCTTCATCATTATAGCTCTAGGATTTTAGGGACCGAAGCTGAAATTCTCACGTCAAGAAGGTAAAAAAGAATATTTTTTACCCCTAATCCACTATTTACCCCTGCTAGTCACACCTCTAGACCCATTTTCATTGTCATGGATCATTCCATTTGTCTCAATCATCTTATGAGGCTAGGTAATGATAAAAAAATTACTAACATCCTCATTATCCAATCATCAATTTAATCACAATCATCCAGTAAAAATAAAAATCTTAATTTAAACAAATGAATTATCATCACTCAATCTCTCAAGAGTGAGCCACAATCAGGTATCATGACTGGATAGGATTGAATGCACAAAGCTATAACTTTTGTGTAGTAGTGAAATCCAAAAAATTCTCAAGGAAAACTCTTAAACAAACAATAAATTGTTCATAAACTCATTCATTCATTCATTAGCTAAAATGTGCATAGGAGTTACATTATATAGTGAGGAATTAGGTCATCTAAAAAGGTAATTAACTCAACTCATAATTATAAAATGACTTAAAGTACATTCCCCTAATGACCTATGATTAACAGAAGCAAGATAATTAGATCGTTTAGGTAACACCGAGTAGTGGGAAAAATCCTACACCAACACCCCCCTTAAGCATAGCTTAGGTGGGTATAAAAGGTGAGTCTAAACAACAAGGCATGATGAGGTACCCACATACAATGCAAATCTATCATAAAGTGGAGTAAAATGATAAACCCAATGGGAAAAACTCCCCCCTAAAAGAGAGAAAATAAGAGAAGGTAGGACTAGAAAGCTTCATTCAAAGCTACAAATTCTTGTATCCACCTTATATATTTGTAAAGGATCCTCCAAAAGTGACTGTGGATCATAATTAGGTGTCGTGAAGATTGGGTCAAAATGGAAAATTAAACCAGTCCACCAAGTGGGTAATGGATTTCTAACCAAGTTATGGTTCTTGTATAAAGAACTATACTCATCATGCAAAGTAGAAGAGACAATGACTCCATGAAGGGATGGTGTATGTAAAGTAGTTAGTAAAAAAATAATGTGAAATTCCCTACAACTATGTAACAAATTTTCCGATGTATAATGAGTCCCAAATCAAGGTTTCCACTCCCTCGAAAGTGTGTGGTAGACTAGAAGTAGGTGGATCAAGAAATGACTACTAAAATTTTAGAAGGTGACAAGGAGATTGTGGAGGTGGGTCCTCATCAATACTATAGTAAATTTTTCTAGAAGAGAATTCATCATCATCATAAATTTTCTTAGGATGTGAAATGTCATCAAGTGAATCCAATGAAGAATTTAAAAGAGGGACAAAGTGAGAGAAGGTATAAAGTTGAGTTCGATTATCAACTACACCCACTTTAATGATAGTGTCACTATGTAACTCTCTAACATACACTAAAGTTGGAGTAAACTCAACCCGCATACCCTCATTAAGGTGACTAATTTGGTAGGTTGATAGGAGATTAGTTGACAAGGAGGGAATTCTTAGAACATTATTGAATGTTCCTCCACTCACTTCAACAAACCCTCTCCCAAAAACATGTGCAGAAGTAATGTCACCCAAACATATAATGGACATGTCACATGGCTCTAAGGAATTTAACTCCATATGTGAATATACCATATGTTGTGCTTCACCATAATCAATAACCCATGTAGGATTTAGTTAGAACAATTATAACTAGGGATCTCCCCTTTGTTTTCTCCTTTCTTGATTCTTTCTCTTTCCCTTTTCCATTATCATTCTCCTTGGAGGATTCATGGGTTGATGAATAAGTTTTGATAGACTTAGGGACACCTATATTTTTATTCTCAAGAAGAATTGTGAGGTGATCAATTTTATTCTTCATACATTTTATGTCATCATTCTTACTTGTGAAATAGCCACATTTGATCCTCTCTTTCCTAGACTTAACACTCGAAGAGGAAATTCTAGAATTTGATTTTGAGGTGGGATCATTTTTATCCTTATTGTTCTCATGATCCTTTGTTATTTTTTTTCTTCTCTTTGTTTGAACCCTTCTATTTCTCATTTCCATTGAATATAGTATGTGTTTTAAAGGACTTCATTGCACTCATTTGAATAAGCTTTTTTTATTCCCAAATTAAGTTAACAACAAAATTATCCAAATACCACATGGTCCATGTAGCTCCAATGGCACTCTTAGTGGCATGGAAGGTAGAAAAAAAAACATAATAGTTATAAACCAATTTTTCAAGTATGGAAAGAATCAATTGATCATCCATTTTTGTCTATGCCACACAATTTTAACTACAACCTAAGTGATTTGAAATTAGTGAAGAATTATTAAAGTCGTGTCATAGTTGTTCATAGGATCAGAATTGATAAGCTCATTCTACTAACTCATGAAATATCATTATGTCATGTTTCCCAAATATTCCTTCCAATAGTGATCCAAATTTCATTAGGAGTAGCTGTACAGATTCAATATGAAAGAGAAAGTCCTGAGACATTGACATGCACTAGTGGACTGTAGGTTTTCTCACTTCTGTTGTATCACTTTACCTTATCTACATTTGGTGTTGAGTTCTAGTTTTATACCCATATTGATCTTGTGTAATCCTTTACTCCTCGAGAGGATTTTTATTTTGACTTTCCACTTGTAAGAGTTGAACGGTGTAAGAAGCATGAAACTAGAGATACTGGTTTATTGTAGTAAGTGGATTATATGTTGCACTAGGTGTGATTAAAATGAATT
Organism: Taxus chinensis; assembly: GCA_019776745.2. Taxonomy (NCBI): domain Eukaryota; kingdom Viridiplantae; phylum Streptophyta; class Pinopsida; order Cupressales; family Taxaceae; genus Taxus; species Taxus chinensis. The sequence continues at coordinate 550,809,917 of CM034155.1, forward strand.
GGATATACAGCCCCTCATGAAAATATAAAGGTCTCAATTTTATAAGGCACAAGAATATCACTAATGTGTAGTTAGCTGAAAAAACTCAAACTTTCAAAATAATGGTGCCTGAAACATAGCTACCAGTTGAAATTGAAGGACGTTTGAAGTTTATTTCTCACAAAAAAAAAATATTATCCACTTTACATTAAACTGGGTGTGTGAACTTTTGTCCAAATTTTATGATGGAAAATATAATCACCCTTAGTGTGGGGCATCAACCAAGGGCTTAACTACCATGTGACCAGGGGATAATGAGCTAGGATGGGTGTCTTTGACCCTTCATGATCTCATTTTACATTATGATGTGACCTGGATGAGTGATGTCACTCCCAAAATGACCCCATTTTATTTATGAATAGTGTTGTAACTTGCTCACATGTATAAATGTGGCATGTGCACACACCTTGTCACTAGATTATCGTCTTACTTTAAGCCTTCCAAAACCATGATTTGGGGTTTCCTAGTTTGTCGAACACCTTCATATTCCTTGAAATAAACTGTTTGGGTTTTTTAGCTTGCTCAAACACCTTTTAAAACCCAAAATTAGGTTGTCGAACTTTAACACCTTGTTTGAGCACCTATGGAAACTCCAACACACACTATCAAAAATTTTGAGCTTGAAAATAGCAACTCCTAAAACCTGACCACTTAAATTTGACATGGTTTTGGTGTTGCCCATTTGTCAAGCAAGTTGTGAATCCCAAACTTGATTGTCAACACCTAGCAAAAAACTTGAAAATACTCTTGTCTATGGTTTCTACACTTGACAATCAAGTCCAAAAATCTAACAGTTAAATTGGATATCTATGTGCCTATCCTCGATGTTCTCAACTTTATCAGGGTCTTGGAAAACCTGAAATTCTCTTATGAGGGTATTCAGACTTGATAAGAAAGTTTTAGAACCCAAAGCATGTTCAAGCAAGTGTCAGAAACCGAACACTTGAAAAACATGTTAAAAAATCAAAAATACACTACATTGAAAAGGGTTTGGGGGTTTGACTGTAAAACTGAAGTTTTCATTTTGAAGTGTTAATATTTCCTCAATGTTCTTAAAAACCTAAAATGAACTCGCATTAACTGATGGTTAGAGGTGTTAACCGACAGTTTAAAGGATTAATAGCCGATGTGCACCAGTTTCAAATCTAAAGTGTTGAGATTGTCCTAATTTACTGAGAAACCTGAAAACACTTGTTGTTGACCATGGGTTTAGAGGTTTTATCACATATTGCAAGTTTTTATTTGTGCACAAAAATATCAACAATGCTACTAGGTTGGGTTTTTTGAATTGTTAGGATCAACCTGCACATCACAAAACGCACAGATAAAAAGAAAAAATTAAGGAAAACCCTGATATATTAAAAAAATGTACGTCCTCCATAGAATAATAGCATAATTTCTCACCAAGTATTTCAAAAAATGCAGAAATGGTTTTTGATTTTATTTAGGATCCCAAGATACGGTGTGAATTTTGTAGATTAAATAAAAAATACCTTCAAACCCTCAAAAAATGGATAAAATCACCTGTCACAAAACTAGGTCGTGTTTTCATTTGATTCTAAGGTTTTGGGACCTTATGAATTTAATGGCCCTATCCATTTTTCACTGTAGAGATTTTGGAGGAAGATATTTACATGGATTTTCTAGAAACCCCAACAAATCCTTGAAAACCTAAAATCAATGAAAAAAAAAACACCGAATGAGATAGAATGTTAGATCTCACAAAAAAGGCTATTGTATTCGGTTACCATAACTACTTTAATACCATGTCGAAGTAGGTTGTAATCAAGTATCATGACTGGATAAGATTGAATGAAACAATTAATAACATATGTGTAGTAGTGAAATCCAAAACACTCAAGGAAGAAAAAAATATTCAATGAATAAGAAATTTTTCATAAACTCATTCATTCATGCATTATCCCAAATGTGTATAGGAAGGTATAGTATATAGTGAGGAATTAGGTCAATCAAAAATTTAATTAACTCAACTTACAATTAGAAAATGACTTAAATTGCATTCCCCTAATGACCTATGATTAACATCAGAAAGCTAATTAGAACATGTAGGTAAAACCATATAGTGGGAAAAAACCTACACCAATACAATCAATTAATCCATCAAATCAATAAAGGATCATGGATCCCTCTCACATACATCATTATCTAGGACACATCTAGGATTGCATAGCTATAAATCCATATATCAATTAAATGTTCATGGCTTCCTCCTTTCATGAAATGTTGATCAGGGCCCATCCAGGGACATAGTCAATATTATTTGTTTATAGTTATCTAATAGATTATTTAAGGAAAGTAGATTAGAAATTTATTCAACTTATGAATAGATAATCTCTTCCCAAACTGAACACAAGCCTTTTGATTCATTCAGCTCTCCTACTCGGCTTTTTTGGAACAATCCCCTTTTATTTTTTCCACCAAGCTTTCCCTTTCCATTCATATTATCTAATAATAAGATCAATCTATCAAAGACCGAAATCTCCGAAGGGCTCTTTTACCGAAAGGGATTTTTTATTATCAAAATTTTTTTTGTTCGTTTCTTTTTTTTTCCTTTTCATTCATGTTTCCTCTTTATCTTTTCTTTATCAATATCACTCTCTCACATATATCATTACATGGGCATCATCATTTTATCAATTCATCCAATATTTCAATCACTCAATCAAACAAAATTGTTTCAAATCATATGAAATTTTTCCCTCACATGTATCATTGTCTGGGGCATTATTCATCAATCCATCTACCCAATCAACATCAAACTAGTTCCCTTGCATGTATCACTAATTGGGGCATCATCAAACCATCAAAAAAATAATCAGTAAATCAATCGATCATCACCCAATGTAAGTAATTATCTAACACAAATGACCATCATATCTACTCTATCCCACACCTCTCTACTAACACCTCGTCTAACATCATAATAGGTTATCATTGTGATTTCAAGTGGTCATATGTTTCGTTCCTCCCTGCATGACCCCTCAAAGGGGAATCACCCTTCCCAACTTCATATTTTATCTTCTTTGAAAGTCATTACATCCTTTAGTCATAATAACCTCTCAAAGAGGGGTAAAATGTACACACGTAAAATTAACTTCCACTACAAACATTCATCATATATTAATTAACTTTACCCCTCATCCAATCTTCATATTTTTCTAGTAAATAATCTAATTATTTCATACTTAACACTAACCACATGCTCTTGCATTTTTAATAATTTTAAATTCCTAGATACCCACCCTCACCTATTAACTTAACCTCTCTTACAAATCACCTCTTTAATCTCTCATTAAATCTTAATCACGTATAGAAGTTACTAATATAATTTTATATCTATCCACCACCTTTTATATAATTCTAAATATCTATAATATTCCTCTTTCACTACCTTCCATGAATTTTAATTTCCTAAAACCCCTCCCATTTTTTGAACCTTCTTCCCTCTCAATCAATCTCCATTGTTGATAAACTTTCAACATGGCTTCATCCTAGCCATCCATTCTCCCTTGTGGCTTCTATATAGTGATGGCAACTCCTCTATGAAATATAGCTAATGAATCTTGGATGAAACATACTAACATATTTCCATGTTGAAGTTCAAGAAATCAAACCATACTAAAGTTTTGTCAAAATCTAAAGCCAATAAGAAATCAATCACACAATAACTTATAGTGGATCAAGTAATCAAATTTGGGGTAAATAAACTTCAACAAAGAGAAAATCCACTCAAGGTAAAATTAGTTATAATCTTATTGTTTTTTATTAACTTGATTGTTATCGATCCTTAGCCCAATCTAATTTTTTAGGAGTAGTTTGAGGAAGAGATATTTGATTGATACTCATAGTTTTCTATGGGTATGCTTTGTTATCTCTCAAATTTTTTCCTTTATGTAAATAATTGAAGAGAATGAGATAATTCATTGTATTTTTATACCTCTTCAATAATTAGAGGAATATTTAATGCAACAAATTAAAATCTAGTTATCCTCTCACTCTTTGGGCTCTGTGAAAGCCAATGGGGAGACCCTACAACCAAAATGTGTAAAAGCGCAAATTTTGTAAGGATGATTCAATATAGCAAGATAATTAGCCTTACCATTGTGATTTCCCACCCAATTTTTTTTCATTGGAAAGAAGAATCATAAAACTACATAAGATTGGGAAAAGGTTACAAGAAAATAGATTATTACAGCAAAAATGTCCATGATTTATAGGCTAAATGTTATCATGACAAGTAGAATGGACATAAGAAAGCTTATAAACCCAAATCCTAAGTCATAATAGTTGAAACCTCAAAGGATTTGTAAATTTAAATGAATATTTTAGTAAGGTACATTGTTTGATGAAAATTTTGGTAAAGGGAGTGGTCAAATTAACCATGATCAGTGTTTAGAATCCATTCGGTAAAGAGTCTCTAGAATTCAAACAAAATTAATTAATAACAACCAATAGAGGACAACAATTTACACAATGAGTACACTTTTCATTATAATTCAGACATACAATGAGATAACCTTACACAAACCCCTCATTTTGCATCAATAAAATATATCAAAGAAAGATAACACACTTATACTAAAATAATTTGCAGAAAATATAGAGAAGTGAGATCATGCAAGGATTGTATAAACTAGTATTTACAAATGTCTAGACAACACAACCAGTTATGTCATTACCAAACATGGGTCTTCACATTTAATGTCTTCTATAAACTCACAACACTTTTTCAACATATTATTATAATTGCTCTTTGGATAAGAAAATTCTATTATTAACAATTGCTAAGAAACTAGTCAAATATAGTCAAATATAGTAACATGAAAATGGAAATCACAGAAGAGCTCATAGCTCAGATCACAGGCCTCAGCCTGGAAGGCACAAACTTATTCAATAAGAAGGTAAACAGGGAGGTGGAAACCAAAAAATTTCTGGAAGAGGGAGAGAATCTTGAGTTTGTGACTGCTGGCCTCAAGGTGGAGTCGATCCCTGAACCGTTTGCTGAACTAGCCAAAATGGTGGTAAGGTATGTTACCCTTGAAGGAAGATATGTGACTATACCTCAAAAACATCTGATTTTTCTGAATCATTTTCATAGAAATAACATTATCAGCTTTCCTCATTATCTGATTAACTCTCTGGAGAAATCTATAAGGGAAGTTCAAAGCCACTCTAGGGCTGTCCCTTTGCACCAGGGCCTTATCCTCTTAATTCACCGTCATTTCTCCAGCTGCCCTCTCGTGAATCCTATCCCACCTCCCTCCTCCATACCTCCACCTGCCCACACTGCTCCCACTCCCCCTGCTAAAAATAAATAATGAAGATGCGGCCTCCAACAAGAAAAGAAAGAGCCTCAAAGCCAAAATCCCTGCTTCCCAACGAGTCCTAAGGAGCCACAAGGACTTAGAACTAGCTGAAAACCTCATGCATATCAGCAGGCCGGTGGAGGAGCCCAAAGAGGAGGATTTGTTGGATATGGTGGACAGATTAGAAAAGGAGCTACAAGAGCTCAAAGGAGCTATAAAAAACATGGAAAGAGCTAAGGGTAAAAGGATCCTTCAAAGTGAGGAGGAAGAGGGGGTTATTGGTGAAGTCTTCAAGAAACTACAGTCCCTAGATGGTAGATTGGGGAATGCTAAAAGCCGAAATGACTACATATTTTCTACCCTCAAAAGCATTTACAATTTCATTGAGCAACATGTCCACAATGTTTGCAATTTAAGTGGGATCAATGAGGACATATGGGGCCCTAAAGAGAAAAGGGACATTGCAATTTCCCAAGCAGATTTACAAGACTCCTCTCAGGCCACTGCCATTGCCTTCTTCATGTCACTGCAGGCTATCAAGACCAAAATTGATAGAGCCATCAAGTAAAGGGCTGTTGTGATGCTATTTTTTGGCTGCGATGTGGTTGTCATCGGGTGGTTCTGGAGCTGTTTTGTGGCGAGGCTCCTTATGATGTTTCTCTTTTGGTTGGTTCCTTTTTTATCTTGCCTTCTTTTCTCTAGATCTTTATACATTTAGATCCTTTTTTCTCCTATATTGTAATATTTGGCTGTTGAGCCTTCCTTGGTTGACTATTTTACCCTTCTCTGGGTTACTTCTCTCATCTTTACTATCTGGATTTTGAGCCCTTTTGTATACAGGGTATAGTCCCTTCAAAACTATTTTCCCTTAGTAAAAAAAAAGGAAACTAGGAAACTAAATGCTAATTAGGAAAACAAAGTTTTCTCACAAGCCAAAAGAATAGGACGTTCGATTTCTCCTCCAATTTATAACAATTCCCTTTGTATAATTGGAAAGAAAAGGTACTAAAAAAATCATCTAGGAGTAATAAAAGGTTGAGAGGAAGTAAATTTTCAATACCAAGGGAGATCACTAGACCACCTGACACTTATCTCCTTTGTTCATGCGATTCCACCTCCTCCAAACCAGCATTTGCACCTTTAACCATGTGTGTAATCCAAAAAATAGGCTGATCTCGGTATAATAATTGAAATTTTCCTTTACAACGTTCAATTTGACACTCATGTGACGCTGTTTCTATCACCTTCAAATTACTAAATAAAACATAGAAAAATAGGCTCTATAACAGGTTTTAAACTCCACCTATGATTCATTAGTCCTTCAGTGCACAGTTGGGGGAGGAGATAGAGTTTTTAGATTCAAACTTATTATTTCCATGCACCTGCAACCGACTCTATAGAAATCTGAAACCTAATGCTTGAGACAATATTTCTTACTGATGCTTTTTACTTGTCATTGATTAGTTTGACAGCAAAGAGGGGAAAATTTTAAGATGAAAATATAGAGGGTGTGCCAATTAACCCCGCATGTACATTATTGGTGTTATTCTCGAAATAGGACCACAAACCCAAGTTGAAAAACCTCCCGCACATGGAAATATTAATGGGTGATAAGTGTCCACAATAGGTGGAATTGAGAGCAATGAGTCATTATGGGCATGCATAATTGAGGTTGAATTAATAGATTCTGATGGAGAGAAGAAAAACAAGACATTTTAATTCAAATAATTTGATGCCTTTGAATTTAGGTTGTAATCGTCAAAATACTTCAAATATGACATGATGTAGCTCAAGTTTAAGATGAGTGTATCACCTATCATAGATATGAGTTCACATCATCTAAAAGCTCTCACGGTGATGAATCTAATAATTCTTCTTTTTGCATGTGGAGAGATGGTGATTAAAAATTCCAATAAATTTCATCATACTCATAAACGAGAACTTAAACGTGTGAAGCCTCTCCTTTTATTTATATACCTCTTGTCACAGATGAATACTTAAACATGTGAATCCTCTCCTTTTATTTTTATACCTCCTCTCATCACTAGAGTTTTTGCTTAAAAGATAAACAATTTCTCTAGTCGTTATAAGCATAATAATGGAAAATGTCTAATTTAGTAAATAAAGTAGTTATTTCCACTTAAAGGGGGTGGGAGAAATTTTTATCTACCACATGTTTAGCTTTCCCAAATTATATGAAATAGCATTTTTTTCGTTTATGTATAAGAAAATAAGGTATAGTGGTGTGAGGGTTTATTTTAGCCATTTATTAATTTATTTGGTTAATTTACACATCACCACATGGTCAGTCATCTCACTTAGGTGAGTCATAGATCTTTTAGGAGTTCTAAGACATATGAAAAAATCCATCATAGAATTTTTCATAATTGTCATATGTGTCATAGTTGTCATATGTCAAACAGGAGTTACATTTCTATTTCTGAATTATAACTGCTTTCTCACTTATGGAGGTATGATTAGTCCAGGCATGGGAGTTACACAACACACCCAATTATTTCCTCTACTTTTTTGATATATGAGCTATGATTATACCATTTTTTTCCGTTTCCATTCACAAGCTCATTGAGTTCATGTTTTGCTTGATAATTACTTAGAGGAATTTCATGTATTATCAGTTCAAGTGCAACTCCTTCAATGTGTGCATGTCATTATGAGAGATCTTCATGTTCCTTCTTTCATGGTATCAGAGATCTCCTTCTCAATAACCATGTCACTTGACCTTGTTAGTTGATGATTACTCATCAATTTTGTGTTTATTTTTCTCTCCTAGTGTACATATTTTGGACCGTATGGTGGAAAAAATGATATAGTTTTGATTGTTTTTGGTCATTTTTGGTGTATTATAAGGTAAATTGTTCTTGGTTTTATGTGTTTTGTATTTTTCTAAGTGTTCGGGTTTATCAAGTTCGAAGTGGGGAGATTTATGTAGTTTTAGACCAACATGGCTCTAGTTTCAACGAGCTGAGTTGTGTCACCTCGCCTCACTCTGCTTTGATCTCATCGAGATCTGTTCTAAATATCGCTTAGCTAGGCACTGAGTTTACCTACCATGTTCCCCATTGCACTTCTACATCTACAGTTGATCGATCTTGACTCGTCACTTAGTTGTCTCAACCCTTGCAATGGTTTCCTTCACAACTCGGTCATCCGACTGAGCTTCATTATTGATGCTCCTTGATCCCGTTTGCTTCCAACTCGTGCCTAACTGGCTCACAAGTCCGCTACAACTCCCCTAGTTTGACCTCGCATAGCTCGTTGCACCCTGTAACTCAGCACATTGACCTTACCACTCTCATACTCATGTTAGAACCTTGTTTTCCCCACCTCAAACTCGCCTCTCAAGTTTATCCAGCATCACATTTCATCCTTGCACTTTTTTTGGTTCATACCTTGTCCTATTGTGAACTTACACTTCAACTGTCTTTGTCAGCTCATTTCCTACAAACTCAATGGTTGATCGCATCTATTATCGACTGCGTATTACACGGTCCTGACTTGGACCTAGTCATTGTAAACTACCCCTACATCGGATTCCCCTACTCACCTGTTTCATTATCACCAACCTCCATGGCTAAGCCAACTCATGTATATATAGACCGCTCGTGTAACGAGACAACTCATACTCACCGCTCGTGGGGACCATTTCACCCTGACTCACATATCATCGCATCAGACTTATTGGTCAACTTGACTCCCGATAACTCATTCTAATTGAACTCGACTGTCATCTCAGCTCGTGCTCGGACTACCCTCGATCCTTTTGACTCATCCAAAGCCATGTCACCTGTGCCTGCATTCTCGTCTAGAGCACAACTCTTCTATAGTGCTTCTCAGTCTGGAGTCAACCATTTTCACCCACAGTGCTTCTAATATAGAGTTAGCTTGACCCGCAGTGCTCCTAAGTCGGGAGCTAAGTACTTTCCCATCCAAAGTTAATGTCCATTTGGTCTGGATCACTTAAGCCATACATTTGGTCCCAGAGCTGTCTTGATCTATTTGGTCTAGAGCTAATAATACATTTGAGCTAGAAAATAATTTTGTATTTTATCTAGAAATGGCCACTGTATATTGTAGCCTAAAACTAGGGTTATTGGGATTTTGCAAACTAATTTTTCGAAGCTCTACTTTGTAATCAACTGCTCTTATTATTTCTTACAAGTTATTGAGTGAATGGCATACCATAACCTTGTAGCAAGGGAGCCCCTTTTTTGCGAAGTGAGATGTTTTTTTCTCATACGAGATCATCTCATTTTTCCCCTTCTCGTTTATGTTTACGCCTTGTTTTTTGTGCTTGTTATAGTGTCATTCTCATTGCACACACTTGAAACTTATCGTGGTCTCCAAACTTGCATGTGATTTTATGACCTATTTACAAGGTGATTGGCCAACTCATTTCACATGTCACATAAACACATGTCATATTGTAATAAACACACTAAATTAATAAAGTGCCACAAACATGGGGGTAAAAACATTATTCTAGGGTGGGTGTGCATTTCCTTCTCTATCTGGCATTCTTGTTTTATCTCTCCTCACGATGGATGCTAGTATTGTTCCTTTTCTCACTTCATTTAACTTCTTTGAATGAAAATCTAAGATGATAACCAAACTAAGGAGTAAAGGGTTGTATCACATCACTATGGGAGTGGAAACTAAACTTGATGATGAACCTGAGAAATCCAAGTGGTTCAACCCGATGTGACAAAGCCTTAGGTATCTTCTTTATATGTTCATTTCTCTCAACCTTATCTTTCACATTGAGTCTTCCACAACACCTGATGGAGCTTGGAAAACTCTTAGATGACATGTTTGGAAAACAAGATGACATGAGAGCTCATGAGTTAGAGAACAAAATCCTAGGTTTGACTCCTAGTAACTTTGATAACCTACAGGCCTTCTTCTCAAATTATGTCACATAACGGTACTGTTGTTGAAATAATGTGGATTTGTTAAGAAGGATACCCAAGTGATCTTATCCATTCTCTCTAAGATTGGACTTGAATACTTTGTCGCTTCATTTATACCTTTCACACCATGAAAGAAGCTTTAGGGACTACTTGGAAGATGTCTTTCGTTTGACAACTTTTCATCCCAACTCATTTGAGAACATGACAAGTTGATTCAAATGGTAGAAATAAAATCCAAGTCACATGCCCTAATAGACAAGTAATGGTAAAGGAAAGGAGAAGAAATATGAGAATAAATTAGAGAAAAAGGACCAACCTAATAAAGAAGCTAAGTCCACCCGATCCAAATCCAACATGAACACTTCTACTTTTAAGCCTAAACTAAAGAAGGAAAAGTGCAAATGTTCCTATTGCAAGAAGTCAGGACATGAAGAGAATTAATGCATGAGAAAATAAAATTGATCACCTAACTCATTTACTTGAGAAACATAATATAGGTTTTCCTGATTCTATCAAGAAAAATGCTTTGAAACATAAGTCTTCTAAGGCAAAGAAACCAAATTTGAAAAGAAAAAGAAAAACCATCATAGGAAAGAGTTACTCCATCATCGAAATGGGTTATAGATTTTGGTTCCTCGCACCATATGGGATCTTCACATGTTGAATTTTTCAGACATTAAACCATATGGTATGTCCCAAATCACTTTGGATGATGATGACATATCTATGTCATATTGCTGGCTAGTGGATCGGTGGAAGTAGATGGTGTAACCTTTAATAATGTTCTAAGTGTTCCCAATATCTCCACCAATCTTCCATATCAGTTTACCAAATCACTTATATTGGTTAACAGGAATGGGATTGGAATTTAACCCTAACTCAGTGATCATTAGAGATGCTTCACAGTGATACTACAGTGGCTGAGGGAAAGGTGGATCACCAGGCCCAGTTTTAAAACTTTTCCCACTTTACTCCTAACTCTTCTCCCATTTTCTTGCTTACTCATGTAGATGAGGTTAGTAAGCTATGACATGAGTGTTTTTGTCCATTTAAACTATCATTACCTTAAACAATTTAGCCAACATGAGATGGTCAATGGGTTACCTCGGGTCAATTTTTTGAAGGATCTTTGTGAGGGTTGTGCCCTTGGAAAGCACCCTCAAAGAAAAATTTGGAAAGGGAAAATCCTAGAGAGCTTCTCATCCCTTGGATCTTGTTCATAGTGACATTTCTAGCCCCTTTCCATCTCCTTCATTCACTAAGGAATGTTTATATACTTACCTTCATTGATGAATTTTTTCACTTTATATGTGGGTTTACTTTCTCAAATATAAATCTAAATTTTTGATCACTTTTGAAACTTCAAGGATCTCACTGAGAAACAAGTCGAAAGGTCTATCAAGGTTCTTAGAACTGAAAATGGAGGTGAGTATGTGAGCCAATAGGTTCAATGATTTTTACACCTCTAAAGGGTTTCTTTTCAGCATATAATTACTTACATCCCTTCACAAAATGGAGTTGTAGAAAGAAAGAATAGAACTCTTAAGGAGATGGCCATTTGCATGGTTCATTATGAATCCCTTCCTCCATTGTATTAGGTTGAAATCGCATGAATTATGATTTTTACATTCAGAACCACATTCTACACAAATAAGTAAAAGGGATGACACCCTTTGAGGCTTGGTATGGACAAAAACCTTATGTTGAGCACTTTTGTGTCTTTGGTTCAACTGTCATGGCTCGAATACCCAAGAAGAAATGTCAAGGCCTTGGAACCACAATCCAAACCTTGTATCTTTATCAGATATTCCAAAGGTGTGAAAGGGATATAGAATTTTTAACCCCACCACTCATCAACTTTATATCGAGAGAAGTGTGAAATTCTAAGAGTCATTTTCTACTTCCACTTCTCCACCCACTGAGGTCACTCTACCCCTCTATGACCATGATTTGGACTTTTGATATCTTGTTGACTCCTCCTCAGTCTACTTCTCTTTCTCACTAGTCTTATACTACCAGATTCTACCAATAGTGATGAGTGAGGACAAGTAATATGTCCCCTCACACTCAAGTGATGATTCGACAAATTCTAAGCCTGAATCTCCTCTGCATAGTCCTTGGCTAGGCTAGGAAGACCTTACAAAGTGTTGTAGATACTTGGTAAGGTGATCCTTCAAATGAGATAAGAACTCATTTAGAGTTTCATTGGGCCCCACACCTTCTTCACCTCTACTTCCAACCCACAGTATTTTTCGGAGGCCAATGGGATTCTTGAGTTGGATTCTTCTATGGAAGAGGAATATTCCCTCTCATAAATAATCATACTTGGGATCTCGCCCCTCTTCCTAAGGGAATAAAAATGGTTATGTGTAGGTGGATATATCAAACCAAGTATGGTGCGGATGGGAACATCGAAAATTATGAAGGGTGATTTGTAGCTAAGGGTTTCTACCAATAGGTTCTTGGAGTATGACTACTAAGATACCTTTTCTCCCATTGTTAATATGAATTCTATTCGATTGAACCTTAACCATAGCTACCACCAATAAATGAAATCTCCATCAAATAGATGTGAAGAGTTATTTCCTTCATGGTTACTTAGAGGAATAAATATATATGGAACAACTATGAAGGTTATGTCCAAGATTCCTTCCCCATTTACAAACTTAATGATTTTATCTATGGCGTCAAACAATCCCCTCAAGATTGGTATGCTAAAGATGGAATCCTTTCTTCTCACATCAAGGTTCACTAGGTGTTTCTCTAACCAAAATGTTTACATATTGTGGTAATATGAGTTCATGTTTATCTTAGTTTTGTATTTCGATGACTTGTTGATTATAGTGTATCTCTTTCTTGATCATTGATTTTTTGAAGACTTTCTTATCCAACAAGTTCTCCATGACCAACTTGGGTTTTCTTAACTACTTATCCTTTAGATTCAGATCACCCAATCTTAACTCAAGGTATCATCATTTCTCAACCCAACTATACCCTTGATTTTCTTGCTAAGTTTAACATGTCTGATTGTAAGCTATCTCCCATTCCCTTCATTTCTGGAGTCAAGTTATTATATGATTTCTCCACTCCTTTATTCAATGGTACCCTTTATCACCAATTGGTTGGAGATCTTGATCTACCTAACTCATACGAGGTCATATTTTTCATTTGATGTTGGCATTGCATCTAGATTCATGTAGGAGCCCCATGAGATGCATTGGAAAGTAATTAAGTTGATCCTTCACTATGTTAGAGGCACTTACACTGATGGCATTCATTACTTAGGAGGGACAGAGATTGATTTAGTTAGATTTGCAAATTTTGATTGGACCAGTGATATCTAATCATTAGAAGTATACCTCTGGATATAATTATTTTCTCTTCAATTATTTTCTTAGTTAGTCAAGCAAGAAGTAGAAAATGATTTTATATCTTCTACAAAATAAGGATACATGGGAGCATAGTCAATGTTACCACTAAATCTATTTGGTTATATGGTATTCTGATAGAGTTTGGTATTTAGTTTTGGTGGCCTACCATCATCTATTGTGAAAACCTTAGCACTATCTCGATCTGTAGTAAATCTAGTTCAGCATCAATAAAAAAAGCACATTGAGATACATGTGCACTTCATTCAAGAGTTGATTCGTTGAGATATCATTAATTTACAATATTTTCATAACTTCATATTAGGTTGCAAACATCTTTACCAAACCATTCACTAAAGCCAAGTTTATTCACTTGCACTCTCTTTTTAGGGTGAGGTCTAGTGCATGCTCTCATCTACTTTTGGATTTCTATTACTCTTCCCCTCTTCTTCTTCTTGTAGAAATATTGTATTTTGTACATAGGTATCTCATCAAGACTTGTTTTTGGGACCATATGATGCATCTTTCTTAGTTGGTCTAAGGGATTCCTCTTTCTCTTTCTGGATTTTCATGCCTCTACCTAAGATTTGATGAAAGGGGGTGTTGGTGTGATGGGATATTATTTTATCCATTTATTAGTTTATTTGAGTTAATTCCACCTTACACATGGTGATTCATCTCACTTAGGTGATTCATAGGTCATTTAGGAGTTATATGACATATGATAGATTCCATCATAGAATTGTTCATACTTGTCATATGTGTCATTTTTGTCATATGTCATATAGGAGTTACATTCTATTTATGAATTATAACTCATTTCTCCCTTGTGGAGGTATGATTAATCCAAACATAGCAGTTACATAAAAATTCTATTATGTAGTCTCCTTGTTTATCTATGAGTATGAGTAGACCATTTTTATGTATTCACAAGGTCCTTTGAGTTCATATTTTTCTTGTTAATTACTTGGAGAATTTTTTTTGTTATTTTTTGAGAGAAACTTTGTTAATGTGCATGCCATTACAAGATATTTGTGTTCCCTCTTCTAGGAAGGTGTTTCTTGCAAGACTTTCTTCAGTGACACCATTGTTCTATCTCTTTCGGTTTGTGGCCTTACTCATCCTCCCCCTAAAGTAAACAATTTCAACCCAATCTCTCAATTCCATTTGGGACAAATTTCAACCGAAGGTGTTAATTTTCTAATGCATTAGCATCTCCTACTTGTTTCTCAACCTTTGAGACTCAATTTAAATTTCTCATAGTTCTCCCTATCCAATTTTCAACCCAACATTTTTATGTGCCTGTGAAATACCCTTCCATTACCTTACTTTATCATCGAGTTTAAACACTTGAGAAAATAGTCAATTCCTCTTCTCTAGTGAAAAAAAATTAACTAAGACATGCAAATAAATGACATTCAGAGAAGGGGAAAATGGTGCCCATTCCTCAAGATAAAAGAAGAGAGTGTCCACATCATCATGGAGGGATTATTGCAAGTTTTCAACCTTGATTAGAAAACAAAATCTCACAAATATTCTAAAGATATTACACCCTTAAAATGAACATATGATATTCCTAGGCATGTCTTCATCCCTAAACAATCAAGTTATATCTTTTCTTAGAGGTGAAGGGTGTTGGGCCCATGTTTATCTTATTCTTTATTCTTTAAGTCATGGAGGACTTATTACTTTTTATATATTATTTATTCTTTGGAGGTAAATAGAAATTGGTTAAAGGCATGCACAAATGTAATTAGGGGAGTGCACAAGAAGTGGATGCACAATGAAGAGAGAAAGGAATCATTGCACATGATGAAAAACAATGGAGGTGCGCAGAAGAAACCATGAGGAGGATTGCACATGAAAAGATAAGATCTAAAGAGAGGGCATGCAAAACAATAAAGGAATATGGATAAAATATGATTCTAAAAGTATAATCAACTTCAATCCTCTTTGTTTGCATGAAGTAGATATAAGGCGGTGGAGAAAGCTAAATATAGTAGCATCTTATGAAAAGGATAAACATGCAACACAAGTTGAAGGTGGAAAAAGGATAATGTATGGCTAACCAACTAGATGTAGTAGTTTACTAAATTTGTAAACTCAAAGGTTATTATCATCCCTTGTAATACTGGTGAAGGACAAGTTCTCACTAGTATAAATACCCATGAAGGGGTCTAGTTCATGACAGTAATAGAGATATGTACTAGTGTGAGAAAGAACTAGTAGACTAAGGTGCAAAGGACGTGTACTTGTATTTTGGGCTACTAAATAGCCATAACTTGTATTGTTTAATGGTTATTATATGAGAATTATGGTTAGTGTATGCATGCTCTTGTTACATTACTAATTAAAGGAATATCTTACTTCATTCATTTCATTTTTACTAACTATGATGG
Source organism: Taxus chinensis (assembly GCA_019776745.2). Classification (NCBI taxonomy): domain Eukaryota; kingdom Viridiplantae; phylum Streptophyta; class Pinopsida; order Cupressales; family Taxaceae; genus Taxus; species Taxus chinensis. The sequence goes on from CM034155.1 coordinate 550,825,978, forward strand.
GAGCTGGAAACCGTTCATGCTTTGGATGATCACACCTTTAGTCTTCCTATGTGTGATATTTCAGTGCAATGGTATGGGGAACTTATGCGTAACAAACCTAGTAACTGATACACATATAAGGTGTAAGGATACTAGATTCTAACATTTTGGTTCAGTTATCAGGACCTTCATTAAATTGAAATAATGAAGTAGACAAAAGATGCAGCATTTAACGCAGGAGAATATTAAATTTTGTATACACATTGTTAAGGATGACTTTTTTAGAACATCACCCCATTTGTAATAATTACTCTCCAATAAAATGGGTCAAGGATAATCTTTACGATTCGTTGTATGATACATTCTTCTGTGAACTCCCAGTATGCCTACATGCATGGTTAGCTGCTTATTGTTTGGGAAAATAAGGAATTTGGGTCAGAATCATCCATGGACCATTGTGCACACAAGGAAGCTATCTCAATATAAAAAAACCTAGACACGCATTTGGTCAACTATTAGTGGAAAGGAACAATACGAAATTGTATTCTCTAATATTCAATCTCAACCTTCTCTTGTGTAGACAAAGCACACTATAAATTTTACAAAGAACCTGAGGATCATATTTACAACACCTACCATTGGAAATTACTAAAATGTTGATCGATGTAGGGATAGAAACCTTCCCCATGGAAGTTTAAACGCTCTACATCATGGGTGGTGCATGACATAAGAAGGAAATGATGATATCAAGAATAAGTTATAGATAGTCTGGATGAGAATACCCTTAGGAGGAATCAATTTGAAGAGAAAAGGTGCAAGGCATTAGAAAGAGAGATAGTCCAGCTTCACAAATCAACTCCATGAACTGTAGGAGATAAACAATAACATTAGTTATGGCAGGGAGGAAATCATGAAAATTTGGGAAGCTCCAAGAAGGTATAATAGCACACCAGAAGAATTTATGGGACCCAAAGGATGATGAAGGACAATATAACGTTGATGGGATTCTGATCAAACCATCCATGCCTACTCACACAACTGGGCCAGTTAATATGGAACAGGTTTTGATAGAAAGTGATAGTGATGAAGAAGTTAAGTGAACTAAGTAGAAGGAGACATTAGATATTATTTTTCTAGATGTGTTATAATAATTGCATCCAACACCAACTTTACTACCATTAAATCCTAATCTACCAAAAGCATAATGATTTGGGATGATGAATATTAATACAATAGTACCATTCATTACATGGGTGCAAGTAAATAAAGTGGCATTACAGCTAGTCACAGAGGAATAATTCTCTCACCTCTAAATGGAAGTAGGAGTGGGAACATCATGCCTACAATGAATAATCCCATATAAGGTGGGGTTAAGAACACTTGAACATCAAGTATATTTTCCAAATGTATACTACAAAATGTCTCAAATTTTTATATAGTACCATGGGGCTAAGAATGCAACAAAGCGTGTGCTCAAATGTGAACTGGATATGGCAAGAAAAATTTATCACTTCTTCTAAGTGAAAGGTAATGCAATTTACAACTACAATTGTTGGGGCATGCCCATACCTGGTATCGAAAGCACAACCCATCAGAAGAAGTAGTCAAATATAATCAAATTAAGGTGGCATTTTTAATAGAATTTGATATCCTGGAGTTTAAGCAATTGAGTATTTTGGCACTCAAAGATATTAATGAAAGAACTCAGTAGAGAGTGTACAAGCTTATGATGTGTGTTTCAAAACTCTCATTTCCACTCTCATACAAAATACATGCTACTCAACATGTGTAACGGTTTGTATGAGGTATTTTACTACCATTTAGGTGTGCATTGTCACACAATAACTTCACCACTCTATGGGATGCATTAGAAGTAGCCTTACATGTTGAAGCAATGGGAAGTCTTGACACTGGTATGATCCCATTCATAGAGGCACATATTGCATCAATGTCAACACAACTAGATAATTTAACAAATAAAAAATGACATCGTAACATGTAGTGGAATTTTGTGTAATGATTGTGAGGTAGAAAGGCCACACCAAAAATATGTACCCACAGCAGAATTTCAAATGTCATGCTTTTAGCGTGTGAAATATGTAGCAAACCAAAACACTCAAAATTTCCCCTCTACTACAACATGCCAAACAAAAAATAATATTTATTTATTGCAAAATATGTGATGCACACACTCAAGATACATTAGAATGTCACATCATTGATCAAATTCATGAAGCCAGATTATTGGGACTCCGTCAAGCTACTATCAAAGGTGTCATTGTAGAGTGTAGTGGATACAATCATGGAAGAAATGTACGAGGTCAAGGAGGGTGTGAAAGTGGTAGATATCCATCCATAGTTTGTTATAAATATGGATCACCAGACCATTACTAGCATGATTTTTCATATCATTTCCATTCTAAACACATTATTGAAAGGAGCACAAGGTGGAAGATTTCCCCGTATTATATAAACTAATTAAGGAAAGTGATGAGAAGGGAGCAAGGGATGATTAAAATTTCTCACATTTTTCAGGAATGTGGATAAATTGAAAACTAAACTAAGGGGCCAACCACCCAAAGTACAGGTCATAACACACACCACCATACATGCAAAAGATATACCTTCTAATAAATTATAACCAGCCAAGATCCATTTAGAAAATCCCTACCATGATGGTGAGCAGCAAAAGGAGGTCCTTCAAGAGGAAAAATATTTATAACTCTAAGGAGATAGAGTTTCTTAGAGATGAGGAAAGACTACATAATGAGAAGTTAAGATAATTCAAGGATGTATAAGTCAACATAAATGAGTTCCAGAGAGGAATGTAGGTTGTTTGTGCATGGAAATTATCCTACCATTTCTAGGGTAATAGTTATCCCATAAGTTAAAAAAACTAGCACTTCAAAAGCAACTCAAACCGAAACAAAGATAGGATGTCTGATCAGCTAAGACAGAGGGTTATGATAGAGAGATACTTATTCATGCATGTATACATGATTGGAACATTGATGAAATCTTATTTGATTTATTCATAGAAGTTAACATACTCACATTCAATGCCTAGAATAATATGAGGTGACCAACATTACATGCATCATCCCCACACATTTTTTTCATGGCTAACAAAGCACAGGTCATTCTTATCAAGGTTTTAAATAATGACATAATCATTATTATGGGGGTGAAGTTCCATGGAGATTTTGAATTCATACCTCTAGCTGAAGTAGATAATTTCTCAACGTTACTTGGAATACCATGATGTTATGCCAATAATGACGACATATGATTTAGGAAACAGTATGTGAGTTTCAAAAATGATGTCAACGTGTTATCTTCCCAATGGACACTACACATAGTACATCGTATGTAGAGACTGTATAAGATCATAAATATGTATAACATATATGTAATATCCAAGGTATAAGGATATAAAATTTTGAGCCAACAATGGAAGGAGAGATAAAATGGAGCGACAACCAATAAATCTCTGACACTATGAGTATTGCATGTGAAAATTGGGTGCATGGCTCATACAAACTAATGGGGTGAGAATGTGGAATGATTCAATTCAAAATAATCCACAATATTATCCAAGCATCCTTGAAAATTCTTTTAAAATGTTTGAATAATCAGTAACAGAGAATACTCAACCCCCACCAAGATTTAGTGTGAGAGAATATATCCATGTTTTCCTTAAGGACATGGAAGCCTATATACACACTGAAAAAGTGTGATTGAATAGTTTAGACTATTTTTAAAAAGGAAACGCAACAAGGTGGTGGGAAACACATCAACTTAGTTCATGTTGATCAGAGAACACTTTACAGAATTCACACAAGAACTCTATGTGGGAAAATAGGCTAGGTTTAAGGGCATGAATGGATAGGAAGAACGCACACACATAGATAAAACTTTCAACATTCAGGACTTACCAATTTTGAGCATGAAGACCTATTTTTAGAAGATGACATACAAAACACACCAACGATGCAGAGACATGCGCACCAGAAATTATCTATCCTTAGAGGATCGGATCTAAGCATTTTGCATGGAGACAAGCTAAGAATAGGATTTTCACTTTAGTTAACTGTAAGAGGTCTATAGATAACACACTTACATGTGTGGCTATTCTTATAAATGACACGTGGTTATTAATAGCATGCGACCTATTTTTGGAATAGATAAGTGGTGAAGGGAAAGTCCCCACCCTATATATATGGTGTGAATCACATAGTAGTAGAGATAGAGATGGGAGATATATAGGTATATGCAGAGCGTAAGAGGTAAGCATAAAGAGATATGTGCATATGACTAGATTATTGTATCCTATCCATGCATGCATCGATATAGAATGCCATTATTGTAAGGAGATTTTGTTTTTATTAATAGATGGAAGTTATTTGTTGAATCTAAGTTTCATTCATGTGTGTAATTAAGTAGTGCATGTTCTTGATTCAATCATGATTATTGTTTAACCTTGTTCTTTCATAGATATGAATATGGCATGCACTATAAAATGATGGATTAGTTATGGATCTATATGTTCCTTCCTTCATCACGCTAACATCCCACTAAAGCAACCCTAAAGAGGGACCTGGTACCTTTGTGTGCTTCGGGTGAGTGCTCACTCTAGGCTGAGTGATGTGTCAATGCGTCTAGGGTGTTATTTGGTCAATTCTAGGCTTCATCATTGGTTATGTTTTTGGGACCTCTTTTTCAGTTATTTTCAGGATGGTTCACGATGAAGATGTACCAATTAACTCTAGCAAGTATTGTGGAGTGGATACATGATCTGGAGGAAGAATATGCAAGGCAGTTCAGCAGTGGATCTAATTTTAACGCACACACTTAGGTAGAAAATAATCGGTATGAAAACTTATATGAGAGATTTTTCTCCATCTTTCTAGTAGAATTATATGAATGGCCGATTAAGTATGCATCTAAGTGGAATTGGAGGTATCACACACTTGTCTAGACACATGAAGAATTTTAGGCCCTTTATAATGTTGATCTGATTTGGACTAGCACTATGGATACGTGGTTTCATGGTGTTCTAAATAGTTATATTCTAGAATATTCAATTTCGACGTATTCTTGCTCAGAGGTAACTGAATTCTAGTTTTTGCGGTATCCTAGAGGAGCATATATGTAAGGTATTCCACTGATGATCAAAATTTTGATGGTAACTTTGAACCTGGAGAGTAAACCAATGGCTAACTAAACATCACCACACATGAGGGCAAGAACAGTTTTGGTGAAAGATGGAAAACCTAGCACCAGAAAGGTAGAGAGAGGAAAGGAGGCTTAATTATAATGAGGCGCACAAGAGGGAGATAGAGAAGTAGCATACTGTTGCAGAAAGTATGGCATTGAGGAGAGAGATGGCTCGAGAAGGATTTGAAGCTCACATAGAAGACGTGGAGCTAGAGCATTAGAAACTCCTCCCATCTTGGAAATCATGACAGAGATATCCCCTTGGATTCACACAGAAGTGCAACAGCAAAGGACTACCTAGGCCGCGGGCACGCATCTTAATCCACCTGGTGACCTAGCCCTTGCACTTGGTTTTTTTGGTATCCAGTACGACAAGTAACTAATAAGATAACCTTGAGAAGTAGGAGAGAAGGAGTAAGTCAGGGAGCACGTGCATCAATGGTAGGATAGATGACTTCAATGTTATTTGGAGGAAAATTCTTATGCGCATCATCCACATAGAATTTGAGTGCACAGAATTTTGAATTCACCTTTGGAAGTGGAACTACTGTCAAAGCACAGTAGGAGTACTTTATACATGTACTAATGTCGGAGATATAGGTGGAGTACATCTACAGAGGTCCTAGGTGGTTCCAGCTATAGGTGGAGGATCAGGAGGTTCTGAGTTCTGGTGGAAACACAGGAGTGGTTCTGGATCAGGTGGTCAAGGTCTGCTAGCAACCACAAAATATCTATATGGAGATGTCTCTTTTTATCTTCCTGGAGTATAGAGGTATAGAGGATGCTGCCAGAGTATGTGTATATGTGTGAAATATTATAGCACATGAAAGGGATCATGGATTTTTGAGAGTAAGGTAATTCAATTTGATACTACATTACAAGGACATGCCACACAGCTGGTATAGGAATTGTGACCCTGATCACCACTCTATGTGGATTATGCAAACATTGAAGGATGATTTCTTAAAAGAGTTCTATATCCCTGGAGTTTGAGCAGAATATTATCGACAGTGCGCTCAAAAGATATAAAGCCAAGGCACTACTGAGAGTTTATGTGATTATTATGCCCATTTTAAAACACTCCTATCTAAGCTTTCTTATGATATTCACACCAGCCAACATGCACAATGGTTTGTTGGAGGATTGATTACACCATTCTAGAAGGGCACTATCACATAAGACATACACTAAATCCATGTGAAGCACTGGAAGAAGCTTTGTGTGCTGAGATAGTTGGGAGCATTGACACTAGTGCATTAGTCCATTCTTAGAGGCACAGATTGTAGCTATGGAAAAATAGTTAGAGAAGCTATCAATGAATTCAGCCCATGAAACGTGCGCTCAGGGATTTGGTGTACAGATTGTGAGGTGGAAGGTCACACTAAGGATAGTTTCCCTTACAGATCTATACATTCATTGTTGTTAGACTGTGAAATCTATCATTTGAATCATGATGCTAGTCACTTTCCTTTGTTACAATGCATGATAAGGAAGAATGTATCCTGCTTTTGTAAGATTTGTAGGTCCACGACCCATGATACTAAGGATTTTTGATTGATTGGTCAGATCCATGATGCTATAGACATTGGGGTACGACAGATAAGTGTAACGGATAAATCTAAGGAAAAGAACGAGCACCAGGATTGGGATCATAATCAACTGCACTATGACAAGAATAAGGGCTGGTTTGAAGGAGGTCATAGAAGAGGATGTGGATATCAAGGATATGGAGGACCTTGGTGGAGGAAGAAGTGAGTTTCCTCGAGGAACGTGGTAGACATGCGGATCCCCTGATCATTATAGGCATGAATGTCCCCAGAATGTTACAAGTTCTTTCTGCGGAAAGAATCATAGCTACGAGGAGTGCCCAGACTTATATGAGCATTTTGAGTAAACAACATAAGTAAGAAAACAAAGGTGTCAAGGATGGTTAGGATCCAATGTGTGATGGGAAAGACTAGTAGATGCCCAAGATAGCACCAGAATTTGAGGCCTTGAAGTGTGAATATTACCACATGTACTGAAGTGGTACGCGTAAGAGAGACATCATACCAGAAGCCTACAATTATTAAGGAAGAGGTTTTGCATGCAAGGTACCCATATCTTGCTCATCAGAAGCAAGTTTACTAGGATACCATGGAAGTGCTAAGGAATCTTCAAGGTGAGATACAATACTTAAAGGAGCAGAAGAAAGCATCAGAGACAGTCCAAACTAATATTGATGATTTGAGAGAAGTGTGTAAAATGCTATGCAAGGAGAGCATCATTCCATTATTAGGAGGTTTGTTAAAAGGGAACACTCCACGTGCACAATTATTGAGACCAGACGAGAAATCCTACATGTGAATCTTCCCTTTGATAGTATTGACTATGACAAGGAAATTACTCTAAACTCTTGTTGTGGATGGATGGCTGCTAAGAAACATATTGATTGATATAGGTGTATAAGTAAATGTGCTTACATTAGATGAATGGGTACAAATGGGGAGGCCTGCATTACAGCCATCATCTAATGTGTTGTTTATGGAAAATAGGACTAAGGCCACTCCCATAGGAGTTTTGAAGGATGCATCTATAACCATACAAGGGGCCAAATTCACTGGGGATTTTGAGGTATTAGCACTTGCAGAAGTAGACAGTTTTCCAGCCTTGCTTGGACACCCTTAGTGTTATGCGAATAATGTTGATTTGAGATTCAATAAGGGGTATATCAACTTTGATAACAAAGGAGGAAATAGTTGTGATACCTTTGATAGATGGGAAGTCTACACCATAATTTGAGCCTCTAAGTGAGGAGGACTTAAACAGAATCTATGTACGCACTATTAGGTCAATGAGCCATCAAAGGAAGGCATCCTACAGTGGGAGGATTCTCACTCTATTAGTGATACTACGAGTATTGCTTGTGATAATTGGGCTCATGGTACATATGAACTAGTAGGATGCGAGGTAAAAAACACAGTTACACGCAAGAATGGACTTTTTTCTATTTGACGGATAGGTGGTGTAGTACCTTGGTATATAGGAGCAGAAGATATTCCTGTATTTTTGAAAACCATGGAGGCAAAGTGGATAGACTAGGTCAGGAGAAGAGACATGTTAGCATATACCTTGCGTGGGACAACAGCGTGCTGGTGGGTAGTTCCATAGAGATAATCTTATAGAATGGAAGGAGATTGGATCACCCTATCTACTAGGTTTGTAAGAAGAAATGCACCTACGTAGATATGCACTTATAATGGTGATCAACCTGTTCAACATCACATTCAGTAGTGTGAGAGACTCTGGATAGTAGGACAAGAAGCATTACCACCTTCACTCTGGGTGCATAGATTGTACTCCACTCTACAAGGGTGCACACGTGCTTGGTATGTATACGCAAAACTACATCGAGAGATTGGAAACTGGCAAAATTTGACTATAGGAATGATCCAGACCTTTGACTACTTTTCTATCCCAACCTCCAATAGAAGAGGCATTAAAGTTTGTCAAGTGGTTAACTATAGGAGATAGTGCAAATGTAGAAGAGCATATTCAAGAATTATTTGGTGAGACAGAGTCCAGAGTGCATTTTGAAGGAAGAAGGAGAAGACTCCATATTGCTTGAATGTTCTTTTCCTTGAGAAAGAAAAAGGAAAGATGGTGTACATCATGGATGATGAGGAAGTTGAAAACCTAGATATTGACCATTCAAAAGGGGTACATGTGAGGTCTTGGATAGTGCAGATAAGGATATGTGCCCATACTATGAACCAATGAAGATAAAGAAGGTCAATATAGGATCAGAGGCCGAGCCTAAGGAGGTCATAATTGGAGACTATTGGTCAGAATCAGAAGTGGCAAAGATCATTGAGTTACTCAGGGATTATCAGGGACTTATTCCCTCGAGGGTATCATGAACTTAAAGGCGTGCATGAATCACTTGGGGAAATGAAGATAAAGCTTAAGGATGGTGCACACCCAATGAGAAAGAGACCTTACAGAATGAATCCTAATTTGTGTGAAAAGGTAAAAGAAGAAATTGATAAAATGTTGAAATCTGGAATTATCAATCCCCTTGATGAGTCAGAATGGGTTAGTCCAATGGTGAATCAGTATCAAGAAGGATGGTATATTGAATATGTGTGGGACTACAGGGAGCTAAATGTTGCATGTGTAACAGAACCATTCCCTATGCCATTTACTGAGGAAATAATAGAAGGAGTTGCAGAGCATGAAATATATTCATTCACAGATGGGTTTTCTAGGTATCATCAGGTTAGGAATGCTCAGGAGGATCAAGAAAAGACAATTTTTACTACTGAATGGGGCAGTTTTTCCTATACTGTGATGCCTTTTGGATTGAAAATGCGTATGCTTGTATTCTCATGCATAGTTGTTCAGGCATTCAAAGATTTTATTCACAACTTCTTACAGGTATACCTCGATGATTGGACAGTATATGGGCTTGTTAAGGATCACTGTGACAATCTGCGCTTAATGTTTGAACGATGCAAACAATTGAGTATCTCTTTGAACATCAAGAAGTGCATATTTGCTACACCTTTTAGAATACTGTTAGGACACATAATCTGCAAGGAAGGTTTGTTTGTTGATCCAACTAAGGTTGCAGTCATTTTATGGTTAGAAGCGCCTACCAGTCAGAGTGAGGTGCGTGGATTTTTGGGTCACACAGGATATTATAGAAAATTCATCAAGGGATATGCAAAAATTACCCACACCTTTGGAGGAGTTACTGAAAGGAAAAGGTACATTCTATTGGGGAGAATCGCAGCAGCACATGTTTGAAACATTAAAAGAGAAACTTACTACCACGCCTATCCTACATTTTCCTTCATGGGACAAACCATTTCATGTACATGTGGACTGCCTCTGGCACGACCATTGGCGTAATATTAGCTCAACTTGGAGAAGGTATTGTCGATCATCCTATCTTCTTTGCTAGTAGGAAGTTGACTCCTGCTGAATAGAATTATACAACTACAGAGCGTGAAGCTTTGTCAATGATCTATGCATTGCATAAGTTTCGACAATACTTGCTAGCCACACCATTTGTATTCTATACGGATCACATGGCATTGAAGTATTTGGTGAACAAACCCATCTTACAAGGGCACATATGTAGATGGGTACTCTTATTTCAAGATTTTGATTTCACAGTTGTGGTGAAGCCAGGGAAAAGTAACTCTGGACCAGACCACTTGTCTAGAATCAACTCAGGAGAGGAAGCATAGACAATTGAAGAAACCATGCCAGATGCACAGTTATATAGGTTACAATGTGCACCATTAGAATTAGAAGACATTGTTGTCTTTCTACTAGACTGGTGTAGCACCAGAAGGAATGAAGGCATTAGAAAAGAAACAACTTGCTATACGTGTGGCACCGTTTATGTTAATCAATGGTGACCTCTACAAGTTAGGTAAAGATGAAGTATTATGCCATTGTGTATTAGAGCATGAGATGGCAAGGATATTATGGAAGGCCCATGGTGGTATTGCAGGAGGCCACTATGCAGGTGATGCAACTGCCCGAAGATCCTACTTGTTGGATTATGGTGGGAGACATTGTATAAAGACTGTAAAGAATATTGTAAGGCTGTGTGACCATTGTCATCACCTAGGAAAACCAAGGACAAAGAGATGAGATTCCTTTGAGACCTATTACTAGTGCAGAACCATTTGAGAAATGGGCCATTAACTTTGTAGGACCTATTTCACCAGCTACACGTAGGACTGGATCACACTATATCATTACTTGCATAAATTATCTCACACGGTGGGCCGAAGTAGCACCTACGAAGGACTGTACAACAGCTACAACAACTAGGTTTCTATGGGAGAATGTTCTTACAAGATATGGATGTCCTTTAAGTTTGACAAGTGATAGGGGTACACACTTTTTAAATGAAACCATAAGGATCCTATTAGATGAGTTTATGGTTTCCCACCATAAGACTACACCTTACCACCCTCAGGAAAATGGAACTGCTGAGGCTTTCAACAAGATTTTTAGCCAGACATTGACAAAAATTTGTGATGTTGGAAGAAAGGATTGGGATGATAAAGTGTTAGCTGTTCTTTGGGCATATAGAATAACTTATAAGAGATTGAACAAAGCCACACCATTTCAGTTGGTGTTTGGCGCAGAAGCCATTCTCCCTATAGAATTTATGTTACCTTCTTTGTGCATTGCGCATGGAGGTCTAGCTGATGAGCATGCTTTAGAAGAGTGGATTGAAAAGATGATTCAACTGGATGAGTGATGAGCCATAACATGATTGGAGTCAGAAGCAAGAAAAGGCCAGGTAAGAAAGCATGGCATGACAGAAATATAAAGGGATAAGAAGTTGGCGGTTGGACAAATGGTACTTCTTTATGACTCAAAGTTCTTTGCACCATCCAGGAAAGCTCAAAGTACATTGGTTGGGGTCGTATGTCATCACTTACATACTTGAATCAGGTGCTTTCCAGTTAGAAGCACTTGATGGAACACGGCTACCCGGTTACTTTAACGGGAGTAGGCTAAAGCCCTACTATAAATAAGTCTTCTTGGTGTTTGTAATAAGGTAGTATTGCCATTTAGATTAGGTTTTCAATTATGTATTTCCTTAATGTATTTCCTTCATTGTTCGCTACGCTTTTTCAATTTAGTTGTTGTTCTTGTGTAATAAGCGTGCTTGCACGCATGAAGCTAATTACTATGTGAAGAATGTTTATGCGTAGAGGACTGCACATCCTTTTAGTGTGGGGTGGTTGTTGATATCCAAGTACAAGACTGTGGGAATTGAAAGGTGAAAGGAATAAGCTGCTATGGGTGTGCTTTAAGTTAAAAAAGATTGCTTCTCAAAAGTGACCAAGGATGGAAATGAATGAAAGGACAATATAACACGAGGTAAGTAGAGGCCATGATAACTACCAGGAGAAGGTACAAGTGATGAGGTACTTGGGTGCAAGGGCGCGTGTTGAAGAGAAGTCTGTGACTAGAGGGTAGGAAGGTGTGCTAGAAGGTTATAGCTGGGGCATGAAGATGTACCGCACGGAATGAAATGAATTTGGTCAATGAATGAGAGGATATTTTTGTAGGTGGAAGGAGTAATAAATGCATCAAAATTTAAAAAGTATATAAGGATGGGATGTGAATTCATTTTTACCGTTGCGACTAAGAGTATTTGAAAGAAGCTAAGTGCGAAGAGCCGAGTGATCGTTTTAAGGTGCGAGAGGTGTGTAACCAGTCGTGACAAAGAGATCTATGTGAAAAGAAGCTTGTGTCCCCAGTGGTGAAGGGTTTGAGTGAAGCAAGGTGACAGAGAGGAGTTAGGGCATGAAATTTCACCTAGGGCATTATTGAATTGAACTAGGGTTTGCTTCGCACCTTACAGAATTTGAGAGGTAAGGATCTACAAAGGATTGCAAGGTAGAAATGGCACCCAAGAAAGCAGTTGTAACATGAGTGAAGGGAAAGAAGAAGGTGGTAGAAGAAGAAGAAGAGATGGCTCCAGAAAGTAATTTTTCTAAGATGCAATATCCAGAGGGGGTTATCGTCGGCCAGGAGTGGGATTCTCACATAAGGAAAAGAAAAGTGAGTGAGTACAATCACCGTACCATAGAGAACAAGAAGGAGCTTGATGTGTTGCTAAACACGAAGACAAATAAACACATGGTGGAAGATATGCCGGTGTATGATGATGCTAGTGAGAAGCTCTTGTAGAGGATAGGAGTTTACCAACTTTATGAGCTCCCTTATTTTGGGAAGTATGAGCCCTTATACCAGTGGCTCATGAGCAGAGTGCACGAGGATTTTTTCTACTTTGCAGGACGCAGAGTCAAAATTTCAGCCACACTCATCTCCAAGGTAATAGGGTTGAAAGGCACAGGAGATGATTTGTGAGATGATCTGACAGATAAAACCATGATATTGGAGACCAGAAAGGAGTTGGGATATAGAAAGGGTCCACACGGTATGGACATTGACAAACTAAAGAAGTATCCAATTGTACAAGTGGCCGCACATCTCATTACAAAGCTCAATGACCAGGAAAGGTGGTCAAAAGTGAACACCATGTGGCTACACATTGCCAAAAATATGTCTGAAGGAGTAGTCTACAACATTTCATGGTATATTATAGAGACAATCATTGAAGAAGTGCATGCGCAAGGAGGAAAGATTAGCTTTGGAGCTGTTCTGTTATCACTAGTGTTCATGGAGATCAGAGTACCTGATGGACCAAAGGAGAAGGTATGGGGTATCCAATGGAAATAACATCCAAATGGAACAAAAACAGCAGATGTACTTCAAGAAGTATTTATGTGAGGGATCCATGATAGAAAGGTTAAGCAATGGGATGAGAAGTGGTATGATAGGCTCCGTATGGATTTTGAGGAAGAATGGCGCATCCCCAAGGACTTTGCTTTCGGTGGTTGGAAAAACAGTTCAATTTGTTATATACCAACATTTCTGTATAGTGTGGTTTGCCATGAAATATGGAGCATGGAGTCCTTGGTGACTACCACAAGTTACGTATGCATTCACAACAAGGTACTTCTAGGCATCAGTACACAGGTTTACAGACACGTGGCGATTGACATTCAATGCGGATAAGGTAGATTGTGACTACCACACACTAAGGAAGAAATATGTGTATCCAGGGTGGGGTGCATATGTTGAAAGACTCATTTCAGATGTTTTGAGCATTAAACCAATAAGTTTGGTGGTGGGAGATATTGGAGCAGTGCTGGTGTATCTCCAACTAAATCCAAAGATGGAGAATAACAAGTATGTGGAAGGTGAGTTCGCACTTCCAGCACCACCAAAGGGAAAGCATACAATGGAGAACATCCCAATGCCTAAGCCCATAGAGCCAATTGAAGTGGAGGATGAGGAGGAGGAGTGTGAAGATAGTGGTGGTTTGGAGCATAGAGGTAGGAGACATCCTACAAATAAGGATGAAGCTAAGCACACCACTACACCACCTCAGCCACAAGAGGGGGATGATGAGGAATTGAATGCAGTCCAAGGGGAGCACAAATTTAAGATGGTGTTCAGGAGAACAAGGACCCAAGGTGCTACTCCAAAAATGGTGCACAGATCACCCAGACTCTCTCCACAGAAGGAGGCAACCATGTCCAAGAGAAGGAGGAAACTGAAGTTAAATGAGGAGGTAGAAGAGTCAGAGGAAAGCATGCCTAATTATCCTACACTTCCAGAGAACATAGAAGAACAAAAGGGTGAGGAATCAAAGGAAAGAGGAGAGGAAGAAGAGGGACCAGAGGAGACAACTGCAAGAGACTATTCAGGACATGGAGACACAAGTCCCAAATTTGGAAGCTAAAGTCCCTAAGCAACAATGGTCTAGAAGAATGAGTGGAGAGCACATTCCACCAGCCATGGGGTATGTAGAGGATGCAGGAAAAAAAATTGTGCATGCCCGCTTCTAGAGCACAATAACACAGAAGGATTTATTTGGCTGGGAGCTAATGGATGAGGATATGGTGACTGTGCGCACTCGAAAGCAACTATCATGGTCAATGCACACCCATATGGATGAGCCTGAATTTGATGTATGTGAAGAGTCATGTGTGTCGAGATGGCTAAAGAAGGCACCCCAAGCTAGACATATGATAGTAAATCCTACTGTCATGTCAGATGAGCAGGTCAGCAATGCATTAGTGAAGGTTTCTACTGAAGTTGCAAGAAGAAACATGGAAAAAGATACAATGATAAGAGCATTGCGTGAGGAGCTAAAGATAAAGGATGCAAAGATAGTGCACATAACGCAAGAGAGGGACTTAACGCAGAAGAAGAATGAAGTATTTATCAGCATTGCAGAGGAGATTGGAGACAATGTCATAAGAGCTAGGCCACACTTGGAGCCCAAGGTACCACAGATGTTTCCCTCAGTGATACATTATGTAGGAAATTTGGTGGACCTGGTACTTGAAGATGAACCTCTGTGCATGCCAGCACCAAGGAATTCAGAACAAGAGGCAGAATGAGAGAAAGCCTCAGTGATGCAAAAGATTACATCCTATGAAGGGCTACTGCAAGTGCTACAAGAAGTATTGAAGAAAGAAGACCAGGCTTTGAACATCTACACAACTCCAGAGGTGCTTATCAATATAAAGACCCTGGAAGAAAACAATGAGGTCCAGAGAGAAATGAAGGATGAAACATTGGGCCTGCGTAGAAATATTGTCAATGGTTAAGCAAAAAGTGCAAGGCCCTGGCAGCAGCACAAGAGCCACACAAGACTCGAGCTGGAAGAGCTTGGGAAGCTCATTGCATAGAAGATGGATCTTCTAGAAGGAAGATGACCTCAATGTCCATGTTGTGTTGGTTCTGCAAAATGAAAAAGGGGAGATTGTGAGGGATGAATTGGAGTCCATTACTGTGGACATTCTAGAAAAAGTAAAACAAGCACTCATTGAATGACAGGCCTTGGAGGCCAAAATAAAGGAGGAGTATCCAAAGTTGATACTTCAAACTGATACAGAGGAGGCTGCCTCATAAAAATTCTTTATTCATCTACATTATTTCATTCTTATTCTTTCCATTCTTCTATTCTTTACTTCAATTTTTGGAGATACCCATTGTCGGGGTGACAATGAGATTAGTGTGGGGTAATGTTGATCAGAGAACACTTGACAAAACTCACACAAGAAGTTTGCGCGGGAAAACAGGCCAGGTTTAAGGGCACAAATGGACAGGAAGAACCCGCATGCATGGAGGGCAAGTTCAACATTCAGGACTTAGCCAATTTTGAGCATGAAGACCTATTTTTAGAAGATGGCATGTGAAACACACCAATGATGCAGAGATGTGCATGCCACGCATTGTCTATCTTTAGAGGATCGGATCAAAGTGTTTTGCATGGAGATGAGCTAAGAATAGGATTTTCACTTCAGTTAACTATAAGAGGTCTATAGATAACACACTTGCATGTGTGGCTATGCCTGTAAATGACGCGTGGCTATTAATAGCATGTGGCCTATTTTTGGAATAGATAAGTGGTGAAGGGAAAGTCCCCAACCCTATATATATGATGTGAATCACCATAGTAGATATAATAGAGATATAGAGATGAGAGATAGATAGGTATATGCAGAGCGTAAGAGGTAAGCATAAAGAGATATGTGCATATGACTAGATTACTGTATCAGATCCATGTGCGCATCAGTATAGAATGCCATTATTGTAAGGAGCTTCTGTGTTTATTAATAGATGGAAGTTATTGGTTGAATCTAAGTGTCATTCCTGTGTGTAATTGAGTAGTGCATGTTCTTGATTCAATCATGATTATTGTTTAAGCTTGTTCTTTCATAGATCTGAATATGGCATGCATTGTAGAATGATGGATTAGTTATGGATCTATATGTTTTCTTCCTTCATCACACTAACATCCTCCTACAACAACCCTAAAGAGGGACCTGGTACCTTTGCGCACTTTAGGTGAGTGCTCAGTCTAGGATGAGTGATGTGCTAGTGTGTCTAGGGTGTTATCTAGTAAATTATGTGAAAGAGGCAATGAAGGATCGGTACATGAAGATATCCCAGTTATAGTGGAGTCACTAGCCCAGAAGAACACATGATAAATGTGTAACGATATGGACAACTACACAGGTTAGTGGAGCATTAAGGACACGTATATTTTATCATACTTTTTATATGGGCGTGAGCATGGTATGTCAGTTGTGAGTTATAGAGAGAATATTATTCTTCAAAAAGGCTTGTTCAAGGATTCAACCTTACCTTTTCCTTTATATAGATAGTTCCATGGATGGTCTATACTCCTCAATATATCCAAGATGTGATATTTAGAGATAACGCCCTTATAGTAGACATAATTACAATGCTACATGAAGGTAACAATTTTACACTAACTAAAAATTTTGTCGAGGATGTTGAGGATAATGTATCTAGTAATGAAAAGGAGGAAACATTAGAGAAATAAATTATGCACAATAGGGTAAGAAGAAAGTGGTGTGCTAGATAACCAATGAGGATGAGACTTATCATTTTCATGTGGATTTATCCCATGGGTCACGAGTGGTCATAGATATAAAGGAACGAGGGAGTCAGCCATAGGATGAACCTTTCAAATCAATCCAAATTAATATTAGTAATGAGGGTGAACCAAATATGGGAACCATTGGTAATTACTAGAGTGAACCAAATATTTCCAATATTTTTGAGTTATTGCACAAATATGAAGACATCTTTCCCCAAGGATACCATTAAATAAAAGGACTACGCCCATCCTTGGGGACGATGCAAATAAAACTAATAGAGGGGGCTAAGCCAGTTTTAAAGTGCCCATATAGGATGAACCCCAACCTGAGAATGAAAGTAAACAAGAACTTGGCAACATGTTGGTTGCATTCATAATCATACCAATAGAGGAATTTGAATGGGTAAGCCCTATTGTGATCGACATCAAGAAGGATGGGTGGATTAGAATTTGTGTGGATTATTATTCCTTCAACTCTATTTTTATAATTTATCCCTTCTCTAATCCCTTTACTGAGGAAATTTTATAGGACATAATAGGGAATGAAATATATACTTTCACATATGAATTCTTAGGTTATCACCAAGTTATAATTACAAAATAAGATAGACCAAATACCACTTTTGTAACCAAATTAGGATCATACACATACACAATTATGTCATTTGGGTTGAAGAATGCACCCATTATTTTCTCACACATTATTTTTACTTCCTTTGAGGATTTTTATACTCAAGTTTCTTGAAGTTTATCTAGATGACTGGAAATTCTATGGCTTGGTAAAAGACCATTGTGATAAGTTACATTTGATGTTTGAGTGTTGTTGTCAGTTAATATTTTCCTTAAACTTGAATAAATGTATGTTTTCTACTCCATTTGGTTCCTTATTAGGGCATATTATCTGTAAAGATTGATTCTTGGTAGACCTAGTGAAAATTGCAATAATTGTCAATCTCACATAACCATGAGTGTAAATCGAGGTTCACACCTTTTTGGGACATTATGGGTATAATTGCAAGTTTATCAAAAATTTACACGTATTGCATAACTAATGGAGAATTTGATACATAAAGAAAAATAATTTAAGTGGGATTCTGACTAGCAACATACTTTTGAACAACTCAAAGAGAAGCTAACCCAAGCGCTTATTTTACAATTCTCGTATTGGAACACACTTTTTCTCGTACACATAAACACCTTAGGAGTTGTTGTTGGGACAATACTAGCACATCCTAATGAAGGAACTCTCAACCATCCAATCTACTTTATAAGCCAAAATTTTACACACGCAAAGAGGAATCATACTACCAAGGAGCATGAAGGGTTATCTATGGTTGATGCACTTCAAAAGATCTAACCCTTTTGGAAACCTCATTCATGTTTTTACCAATCATATGTCACTTAAACATTTGGTAAATAAGGAATCATTTCACAGAGGAATTTATAGGTCGATAACACCATTCTAGGAGTTTCAATTCTCAGTGGTGGTCAAGCCAAAAAAACACAATGTCATACCTAACCATTGTTCATGGGTTGATATTGGCAAAGCGACATGACCTATAGAATATGGTATGCAGAATGATCAGTTTCTTATCATCTAGAGTGAATTTAGAGAACTAGAGGATGTGCTCTAATTCCTAACTAGAATGGTGACTGAAAATTATAAAGTTAATCAATGCAAGTAATTAACTATTAAAGTAGTGTCATACTAGTTAATTGCAAATAAACTCTACAAAATGGGGCGTGATAAGATTCTAGAATGCAACATGAAAGAAAAGGCATTTTAAGTGAAGTGTGTGAAAGAATTGCATGTGGACACTATGCATGCAATGTTATAGCTCGAAATATCCTTAATGTGAGGCTATGGTGGCATAGTTTATTTAAGGATGCAAAATAATATATTAAATCTTGTGATCAATGCCAAAGAATCGTCTAGCTAGGAAAATGTGACAATATTCCTTTAATCTCTATTACCACCTGGGAGCCATTTGAAAAATGGGCTATTGATTTTTTCGGACCTGTAGACACCTAAATTCTTTTTTTGTAATCTTATTGCAAAACACACGCAAATCACTCTCATTCTTTCCAAATCTGTTATAATTAGTGGTTTTTTCTAATTAACTAATGTTCCTTACCAAATTAGCCAATTAACACCACGTTGTTGATTGTGTAACCACTTTCGCATTTAGGATGCCACTTTACGATGAATTGTAAGACAAAATCCTATTCAAAATAGACAATTAGCGATTATAAGTTAAATAAGCCTATTTTTCCCTTGATTTGGTCAATATTCCCTAATATTGACTCAAACCCCTCTTCCAACCACTAAAAATCACCCCATTCACCTCCATAATGTCTCATCAAGCTTCAAAATCTTATCCTAGCCTCTTAGTTGACCCTAAGTGGTCGATTAGGGCTCCATACCTCTTAAACACTTGGTAATTCATTAATTGTGATTAAAAAGGTCTAATCATGATTAGAAATTATAATCTAATTTGGGGATTTTAGTCCCACGTGCACCAAAATACAAGTTTCTCCCAAAAGGAAAACTATAAAAATATTGCACCTCATTCCTTTATACTTTACACCATGATTTGATTTGTGTCTCATATAATACATATGATTCATAGTCAAGTTCAAATCCTTGCCTAAAACCTTCAACAAGGTTGGTAGATGAATAATCTAAAGTGACTTAACAAGTCATTTGGAGAGGTAATTTCACCATTGTTTAGAGTAGCAACCATAACCATTTGATTTCCTTCTTAGGTCTATTTAGGACCATGTTAGGTAATTCAAGCATATTAGTAGGCATGTTTAATTAGATCTTGCATTGTTTTCATACTAGTTAAGCATTCCCTTTAACTTCTATCTTAATATTACATTCCTAAACTTAGAATCCTTAGCTATTAGGTGGAAATGGTGTTAGCCTTCCTTGACTATATTTTTTATTTGCTTTGTAAATTTTGGGGTGCTTTCAGGACCCGTCAATCCTACAGTGTGAAAAATGGGAGCACAATGTGCAGAGACCATCCTGAAAAAATATTGTATAGTAACAACAACGAAAAGATTTATTTGGGAGGAAATTATAAGCATATTGAGAATTGCACATGTTGAAAAGTTAGATGATCAAGACTCCATTTATTAAATATTAACAAACTTAATGAAGCTTGATGAATCATGAATATAAGCAAGATGGTCCCAAAATATCGAGAAAGCACATTAGAAGGCTTGATTTGATTGCAACCTCAAAAGAAAGACTCTTGCAAAAGGAATTAATATTTTATTATATGACTCTAAATTTTCATGACATACAAGTAAACTCAAGACACATCAGCTAAGACCATATTAAATAGTTGATATATTGTCAACTAGGTCATGTAAATTGATGGCTCTTATTAGTAAACTACTTCTAGGCTACTTCAATAGGAGTAGACTGAAGCCATTTTTTGCCACTTTGAAATGAATAAGGTGTATGTCATTAGATTAGATGTTATTTAATTTAATTAGGTTAGGTTTTTTATGCATTATAATAAGTGCCAAACTATTGTGCACTATGTTATTTAAGTTGACCTTACAAAATATGCTTAAAAACTCATCTTGCACAGTGGAATGTGTAACACTTTCAGATGGGATAGGGTTTTAGTGAAAGATAATGGTGAAGGAATGATAAGCACATAATGGAAAAGGGGGTGCAATAAAAGAGAAAAATATATTAAAAACTCACAATGAGCTATCAGAAAATAGGTAACAAAGGAGCTAGAATAGGGATGAAGTGTGGTATATGGGTAAATCAGGAATATTCTAGGAGGATGTTAGCTTAAAATAGAGATATGGGGGAAAGGCAAGTAAGAAATAAGCACATGAGATGTGGCATAAAGATAAAATCACATTAAATGTAGCTAAGGTTACAATAGAGAAATCTGTAAGGAAGAATCCTATAACACACACTAAAATGGTCACTTGTTAGAAAGCAGGAAAAATAGTTTAAGGGATAAGTGTCAACTAAGAATTAATGGTACCTTTGGGGAATTAATAGCTCACACAAATTAATGATAAATGGAATAAGATTTTATTGCTTCTAATAATATTATAAATAAGAAGGGGGGTAAATTATTTTGTTTACCTCGTATTAAAAATAGGATCTTCAGTGAAAAACAATAGAATCGGTTACCAAGATGATTCAACGCCCAAACTTTGTCAGGAAAACCTATCACCGTTAACGCCACCTCGAGATTTTATTCATTATAAACATAAGATTAAAAATAGATTAACTTGTAAGATATGAAACCATTCTCAAGTTCCATAAAATATATGGGTCATCAACTCTTGAGAAGACGATTAATTTTAGGGAAATTAATTTCCCTAGGGTGAACCAGAGTGGCTTTCAACTTATAAGAAAATAGGATAAACAAGAAGGAAAGGCACAAGAATAATTCGACAAGTAAAGTCTCAAAGATTTGATGAGTATGTCAGGTTCATAATCCTCAAGTGACTAAGAGGATGTGGTAATCAAGGAGGACAAGGACACTTAATAAGTTACTATAATGAAGGAAACACCTTCCGAGTTAGACACAATAACTTCCATGCTACATAAAGAGAAGATCAAAATGGTTACTAGAAATAAATATAAGAATGAACAAATCTCTAGTGCTTTAGCCATTAACATCAAAATGAAATACTCATAGTACATTGAAATAATTAGAGATTGGACCAATCATGTAACTTCCACCAAGATATCATAATGCAATCATCTTGAGTTTTGGCTTAATATAACCATTGAGAAAGAAATGGTGTGCCAAACAAGATAAAAATACATTCATGACAATGATGTCTATGATAATCATGTATGGAAAACCTAGAGAAATTAGGAGTCCTCCAAATTTTTGAACTATCATATTTCAGCAAACCATTGGAGTTATATCAATACCTCATTTCACATGTTAGGGAAGGGTATTTCTATTTCGTAGGATGACACATGAAACTATCATGCCATGTCCTCCATAAATTAATAAGGCTCAACAATAAAGGATAATATTTAGATAAATATTTAGAGGATGATGCCTCCATAGACAACATTAGCGATCTCATTAAATACAAACACGAAGGAAAATTCATTTCCATTGAGGAAATAGAGGACCCTAGAATGATATTTGTTCCACACCATCTTACTACAAAATTTTTAGGGGTTGAGAGATGTAAAAAGATCAACAAAATGTTCCCAAGCATTAGGAAAAAGGTATCACATGGGAAATTCTTCAAAAACTCCCAATTTTTCACATAAAACATTGTAGTAAATGTCAACATGCTCCAAGAGACTAAAGGGGTTAGATTTCATTGGAGTGCAATTTTGTTGTTGATAGTCTTCAAAGAACTTAGCATACCAAAGGGGGATGGATACCTAACATGGATATATCCATTAGTAGATCCATCTCCTATACTCATGTATAAATCCTTCATAGCACCCCAACTCTCAATAATGTTTATAAGACAAGGTTTTCAAATTGGTTAAAACACTTGTGTACTCACCAATTACCAAAGGAATTGGATGAAGAATTAAATTTTGGTGTCATGATGAAATACTTGGTGGCAAGGATTAAGAATACTAATGATACTTAGACATCATGGGATAAAATAACATATTCCTTCATAGTGGATTATATTTAATTTGTCAAAATAATTAATGGGGTAGAAAAGATCAACATAGATACGCAAAGGGTAGATGAGGACATCCATGCACTACACACAATGTATAAACATCTTAACCAATATGTGTATGATGGATCTCAAGTTACAATAATATATCACCTAACCAAGTGGGAAACCATTGTGGTGAAGATTGAGATGTAGAAGCTCTTCTTTTATCTATAGCCAAAGAAGAAGGCTAACATAAAAGACATAATAGACAAAGATCCAGATGAAGAAATTATTATGTCCAAATTTATATGGTGAGGGGTAAGAGAGTAGGTAAATCACCTAGCATGCATACAAGAAGAGAAAGGAGGAACGATCAGACCGATAGATCAACCTACAAAGAAAAGAAGACTCAATTTAAGGCATGGGTTGAAAATAGAACATGCAGAAAAGGAGCCACAAATTCAAGGGAAAACCCAAAGTGAAAATCCTTTAGAAAAACCATGCCAAGAGGATTTCACTGTCACTAATTCCTAATCCAACAATATCTTATCCAATCAAGCATTAGGGAAGGGCTGGGAGAGCATATGTAATAATCTACTCTGAGAAGACAAGGGATATTCATGCGAGATTCACCCCCAGAGTTGGTAGAAATTGAAGATAATCAAGAGGAGGTCGAGTTGAGTGTAAGCACTAAACAACATCATGAAGACATAAAGGGTCATGAAATGTAATTTTTTAAAAATAAATCCCACTCAAGCAAGGGAAGAATCTAATACTAGAACAAGAACCAAACCCAAAGGAGGAGGATGAAATATAAATATACCCCAGTCTTAGAAATAAATAAATGCACAAAAAATGCTAATAGGGGAAATGAATATGAAGTGTTTCAATGAAACAATATCAAGGATGTTATATCAACTAAGCACTCAAAAAAGGATTTTTATTTTTCACTAGATGTGTACACTGAAGATACACTCGTTGAATTCTGAATGACAACATTCATACATTCCCATTCGAGGATTGAGATCCAATTCTTGCAGCAACCTATAATATGTATAAGACTCAAGCTAGGAAAGAATTATTGAAAATTGCTGAAGTAGTACAACAAAAATTACATAATCATAATGAGGCAACAGTCTAAGAAAATTTTAGGAAGAACTCAAAGAAACAAAATGTCATTTGCACAAATCTCATCATAAAAATAAAGGTCTCTGAAAAAAATACTTGTACATAGAATCAAGAGTTAAAACTCTCAAGGAGAGGATGGCACACAATGAGTTGAATATTTTAAAGGAAAATCCACCAGTACCCAGCAAACCAATAGAGGAGATCGAATAACTAGTAAATATCCTATTCAAGAAAAATGGAGAAGAAATAGGAGAGAGAAAAATGATAATGAATCGAAAGTGAAAATATATGAGTCATTTACAATAATAATCTTGTTGATTGTGAAGAAAGCACCAAAAAAATGGAGCCCAAAGAAGATAGACCTAAAAATTTACTTAAGGGATTGTGTAAACAACCCTAGATAATCAACACATGCACAAAAGAGCTGACAAATAAACTAGCGATACTTGAAGCACAACTAGATGATGACTACTTAGATCGATCCAATAGCAATTCAATAATAGAATAAATTGAATTAATTAGTGAAGAGATCATGGAAAAGAAAGAAAAAATAAAAAATGATTGAAAAAGTTGAGGAATCTCACTAATACAAAGGAAATAGAGCTCGAAGCCATGAGATGGCATTTAAAATTATTAGTTGATCACTTGTGTGTAATAATACCACATGGGTCAAAAGCACTTTAGTTTTATGTCAGTGTGTACTTGAACATGAGCATGAAACTATTATGGAAGAGGCTCATGGCGGTATTACAGGTGGACATTATACAGGAGATGCCACGACGTGCAAGATTTTATTAGCTGGTTTTTGGTGGGAAACATTGTATAAGGATTATAAAGAATATTGGAAGGCATATTTCAAGTGAAAAAACTTTTTAAAAGCGGGTAATTGAATTTGAGGGCCCTATTTCCCCACCCGTGTGCAAGACTGGATCACGCTACATTATAACTTATATAGATTATCTTACAAAGTGGAAAAAAGTGGCACCTACAAAGGATTACACGACACCTACGGCAGCAAGGTTTCTGTGGGAAAACATCATCAACATGTATGGATTCCCTTTGAGTTTGATAAGTGATAGGAGTACTCATTTTCTTAATATAACCATCAAGATACTCTTGATAGAATTTATGGTGGCACAACATCTAAAAACACTGTATCACCCTCAGGAAAATGGAACTGCTTAAAAAGATTTCAACAATATATTGAACCAAACATTGACTAAAATTTGTGATGTTGGATGGAAATACTGGGATGATAAAGTCTTTGTTGTACTTTGGACATACATGACAACCTACAAGAGGTTAAATATGGTTGCACCCTTTCAGTTGGTATTTGGTGCAGAGGTCATTCTACCCATGGAATTCATGTTACCTTCTCTTCATATTACATATGTAGTAGGTTTGGATGATGACTAAGCACTTGAAGATCACATAGACAAACTGGTTTAGTTAGATAAAAGGAACGTTATAGCATGATGGAGTCAGAAGATAGAGAAGGCCATGTAGAAGGCATAGCATGATAGGCATATTAAGGATAAGAAGCTTTAAGTTGGATAGATAGTTCTTCTGTATGATTCAAATTTCTTGCACCACCCTGGAAAGCTTAAGTGCATTAGTTGGGACCGTATATTGTGACTTACATACTTGATTCAGGAACTTTCCAGTTAGAGGTGTTGGATGGGACACGGTTTCCCAGTTATTTCAATGGGATTAGGTTGAGGCCCTACTATAAATAAGTCTTCTTGGTGTTTATAATAAGGTAGTATTTCCATTTAGATTAGGTTTCCCTTAATGCATTTCCTTTATATGTGTTTCCTTTCATCATTGCAATACTTTTTCAATTTAGTTCAGTGTCTTGTGTAATAAGTGTGTTTTCCTGTC
The DNA here is from genome assembly GCA_019776745.2 of Taxus chinensis. Classification (NCBI taxonomy): domain Eukaryota; kingdom Viridiplantae; phylum Streptophyta; class Pinopsida; order Cupressales; family Taxaceae; genus Taxus; species Taxus chinensis. The sequence continues at coordinate 550,851,824 of CM034155.1, forward strand.
AAATGTTGATTATTGTTGAGTAGATGAAGTATAACACTAAGGATAAGGTGCACATAATATTTGAGTACAGTAGCGAGGCATATTTGAAGGCATGGAAGGATAGGGAAGGAAGCGTGCGCGAAAGACAAATTGAATCGGGACTTAGCCATTTTCATGGTTATCAGCTATTCTTAGAGATAGCGTACAGAGCACACAATGGAATGGAGAGTTGTGTAACACACAAATTCTATTTTGGGAAGAGCATCTACTAAAGCTCCATGCATGAGTTTGAATTAATAATAGAATTACTACTGCCAGTTAACTGTTAGAGACCTATTATTAGCACACTTGCATGTGTGCATGTTATTGTAAAGGTGCATGACTATTTTCAACATACGACCTATTTTTATAAGTGCATAAGCGGTGAAGGGAAAGTCCCCACCCTTATAAATATGTAGTAATCTGTGTAGATTAGTAGAGTGTGCTATGTATGAGCTATTGTGGAGTTATGCTGCCAAATCTGATGTGCGCATAAAATTATGATACTACTTATTGTAAGAAGATTTTTTGTTTATTGTGTTTTAATATAATGGAGTGTGTTGGGTGAATAATGGTGTTAAACATGACTGAAACTAGTTCTTACATGGTTGACTTCATTATATATATCATTTAATTCATTATTCTTTTATATCTATATATGGAATATGCTTTATGGAATATTTATGTTATTTTTGGATATGAATACATTACATCTTCATCATGTTTACATCTTGTACAAGCAACTCTAAGGAGGGGCCTGATACCTTTGCACGCTTCGGGTGAGTGCTCAACTTAGGTTGGGTGATGTGCTAGCATGTCTGGGTTGTTTGTGGTAAATTTTAGGCTACATCATTGGTTCCATTGTCGAGACCTATTTTTCAGTTGTTTTTAAGAAGACTTATGATGAAGACATACCGGTTGTCCCTAAAAAAGTGTTGAGGAGTGGATAAAAGATCTAGAATAAGAGTGCACATGGAGATTTAACACTAGATCTAAGTTTTACGTACATGCGTGGGTGGAAAAGAACCTATATTACTGTCTGTATGAGATCTTCTTTACTATTTTCCCGGTAGAGCTGTATGAATGGCTAGTTGCTTATGCATCTATGTGAAACTGGAGGTATCACACACTTGTATAGATACAGGGAGAATTTAAATCATTATATGATGCTGATATGATTTGGACATGCGTTCTGGATACTTGGTTTCATGGTGTTTTGAACAGCTATATCCTGGAATACTCAATTTCCACTTATTCTTGCCCAGAGGTAGTTGAGTTCCAGTTTTTATGATATTCTACGGGAACTTACTTGTAAGGAATTCCACTGATGATTAATATCTTGATGCTAACCCTAGATTTAGAGGAAAATCCGATGGCCGGCTAAACCCCACCACACGCGAGGGCAAGAGCAAGTTTGGCGAAAGATGGTGGACCTAGTGGCAGAAAGGTAGAGAGAAGAAAGGTGGATTAAGTACAATGAGGCACACAAGAGGGATATAGAGAAGCAACATGACATTGTAGAGCAGATGGCATTAAGGAGAGAGATGGCTCACGAAGGATTTGGAGCTCACACAGAAGGCACAGAGCCAGAGTATCGGGAACTCCCGATTTAGGTAAGCATGAAAGGGAACCCTCCTCGGCCTCACATGGGAGTGCACCAGCAAAGATGACCTAGGCTGTAGGTGCACATCTGAATCTACCTGGAAACCTAACCCTTGCCCTTGGTTTTCTAGTACTTAGTACATCTAATAGTTAGCAAGCTAATTTGGGCAGTAAGGAAGAAGGAGTAATTCACATAGCAAGTACATCGATGGCAAGGTAAACATCTTCATTTTTGTTTGAAGGTACCTGTACGACGGAAAAGTGCCATGCGAGCATGGGAATCGACAAGTAACTCTTCCTCGTACCCGACCTCCCGATGTCGTGCCGAGACAGCCGGTGGGGATGAAATATGTATGGGATACAGAAAAACTAGTTAGGCAATCTAATTTCTTCGACGCACACTAATGGAAATTGCGAATCTAAGGCAAAGAAGGCCCTCCTAACTTGAACTAGTGTGATAGATCGGTCAGCAAGGATGACCGCTTGAAGGCTCCAATCAATATCGAGCTCTGGCATGGTTTAATCTATAGGTTGTGGAATATGTGGAAAATGACTCGGGATAGTTTCGTGTATTTCTCCAGACAGGGTCATATGGTGGATAGTAAATATAGTTGACTCTATGGACGATTCTCTAGCCTAGTCCAGAACTCTCTAGCTTTGTTAACTGATGTATCTAGTAAGGATAACTGTTCGATGATGGTAGGTGGAAGTGGGGTAGATCTGAATACTAATGTGCGTAGGCCAGTGTCTATATCTGATTGACTTACGGATTCATTGGGTTGCGGGATTTTTGGATCACAACCATAGACTCTTGGTTGTTGCGGTCCTGCTATGGTCATGCGTAGAGTTAGTTCCTAATCCCTAACACCCAGTAATCATATGCTTTCTCAGCCTCTATATTCAAAACTAATAGTTGTGCAATCTTCTCAGAGTGCCTTACAGGCGTTCTTGCAACCTGAATCTTTAGGCTAGTATCTATGTCTGTGAGAATATCTCCTGCGTCTGGCTGTGGGACCAAAGGATCACAACCAAAGGTTTGTTCTCTTTCAAGTCCTTCTACAGTCATGTGAATATTGCCTAGGATAACCGGGTAGTTTGGTTGATTTGACCAAAACGTGTGTGCTTGGTCGTCTTCTATGTTTAACCCGCTCAACTGGGAATTAATTTGTTGCAAGCTTACCATTATTCGGAAGACTTGGATCCTAAGATTTAGGTCTATATCAGTTATCGCTATGATGAGATTGAGCTGAGGCACAATTGGCTCGAATATGTATTACCTAGGCTCTCTAGGTCCCGTGATTGTCATACAAAATCAATAATGTAAACAAACTGCAATAAATTGAAATTTAACTATATGAAATATATCTATAGCATATATGATTCCCCTTTTTTTTTGTTTTCTGACGAGCTTTACGAATTTAAGAAAGTAGCTATTTAAAATATCTAGAATTGATAGCTAATATAATAACTTTAAAACAAACAAAATAACCGAGTGTAGTTATTTGTCTGTGCAATTTGTAGATCTATTTTAAACAATGAAATAGCTCATCTAATCTATTTGCAAGACTTTCGATCCTACCTCAGAAGTGGAGAGTGAATCATAGTTTCTTAGAAACTATCAATCCCCACAGCTTCCCCGGTAATATCGAGAGTAGAATTAACTGAAATAAAACAATTAACTACTCTATTTGATATGATTCTAACTAAAACTTTGAAAACTAGAACCTAGATTGTGCTGAACAGTGGAAAATCCGATGGTGTGTGTGATCTTGTCCCCTCAGTGTGATCTCCTCGTTCCTTCGTGTTCACGTGGATCCAGAAAAGCATGTAATGCTAGCATCAACAGAAGTAGATATTGGGACAAAGGCAGCTCAAGATACAGACTGAATACAATGCGAGTAGGAGAGGGATAGCGCAAGAGTACAGAGCTTGGCTTATGCAATTCCTAGCGGGATTTATTGTGAGTCATGCAACATGAAGTGTCCAGAACCTGAAACTATCCTATTTGAAGAAAAAAACCTGCAACTTTAATGGCTTCCTATTGATAAACAGACTATCCTATTCCAATGGATTGGATGAAATAACAGTAGCACTTGCACAAGATGGATATGTGGCTTACTAACAGTAAAACAATGCTAACTAAGCATGCAATGAAAGAAACTAAGCTTTCTAAGAAAAAGGAAAACTAAATCTATTGCAAAGAGAAATCAGAGGCAAATTTTGAGGGGCTGTTTGCTTGAGCACAAGCCATCTATTTATAGCATTTGGATTTACCCAAGGTAAAAACCAATTTAAACTCTTAAACTATAAACAATGGCAAAACACTATTCCAGGGAACCAGAATCATAAATGCAAGCCTATGGCGGTGAAAGAAAGCTGGTTAAAATGTTGAAATTATGTGAGTCGTGTTAAAAGAGCTTTCTGGAAAACGCGTAAAGGACCGCCGCCCTGAGTAGGGCGGCAGTTATAGGACCGCCGCCCTAATCAGGGCGGCGGTCATGAGACCGTCGCCCAGGTAGGGCGACGGTTTCGTAACTGAAGAGAAAAAGGCCAAGAAAAGAGAGGAAAAGGGAAAAACAAAGAACGCGGGGGCTAAGTGGGGCATGCGGGATGTTAACACACATTTGAAGAGCTTTTCCAAATCCTAAACACCTTGCGAGGAGACCTGTATCATCATTGGGGCACGTGTTACATTGTTCCGGCAGTACAGTACCTTACAATTTCGGGTACCTACATATTTCCCCCTCAGAGAAGTGTTTTAGCCATGAAGAGGCGTAAAACAGTGGGTCCGAGTATGGCGGTCCCGAAATGGGAAGTTAGAAGTTATACCTAATACATCCGTGTGTTGAAATGACGCCGTCCAAAATTCCCACTACCTGCAAAACGAAAAGAGAACTCAAGTGCAGATAGACACAATAGTTTGAAAAATAAACGCTAAAATAATAGGGAATGAGAACGTACCATTTGTGCGGGGATAGGAACTTACCTCCGTCAGCACTCCAAACCTGTGAAAAGTTTATTTAAAACGAATCAGGGTGCTATATATATGAAAGTGGGCCCATTTTCCTATTCATTTGTGCGAGTCAATTTGATTGATTTTGAGCTCTGGGACCCATGGTGATGGTTTCTTGCATGAGTAGAGTCGAAACGTCCATGAAGAGATAGCGATCATGCCTCCACGTGAGGAACATCGACCCGTGAGATCATAGGTTAGTTTTCTTCAGTTTATCCTTTTTACCCCCTTAAATTTGAAATGCTAAATATTTTGTCATGGGCGGTAATTTTTGAAAATGTTAGTGTTAAAAGGTCCACCTAGGGGGGGCACCTACTGGGTAGGCTTTGTTTTTAGGTAAAATGGTCATTTTTTGCACTTTTTAGGCTTTTTAAGTTAAAAAAAACCCGCGTGGGTTTTCGGACCACGACCGCCCGCCCTGCCTAGGGCGGCGGTTACACAATCGCCGCCCTATTCAGTGCGGCGGTTACACGAGCGCCGCCCTATTCAGTGTGGTGGTTACATGACCACCGCCCTTAACGCGGTGGTTACAAAACCGCCCCTCTGCTCAGGGCGGCGGTTTTGCATAGAATGCAAAAGGATCATCTTTTTGAAATTGTTTTTTCTTTTCTAGCATTTCTACGTGTTTTCGTGACTTTTCCAGTGTTACTCGGATGCTAACTTGCTCTATTTTGTGTGTTTTTGGGTGTATGCAGACGAGAGAGGAGTATATCCGGTGGAGAGATAGAGGAGGAGACCGAGGACAGTGATCCTGAGTGGCACGACACCCAGGATATCATGCAGGCGGAGAGGGCCGAGCAGAGTGTAGAGAGGGTGACTCTGGTTTTAGAGAAGCCACTCTCCCAGGGCCATGGGGAGGATGAGTCTGTTGCGGGGCGTTACGTTGCTCCAGCCACAGGAGCAGCCCTTCAGTCGGCAGCAGCATCCGTGGCGGGCGCTGATCCCATAGATCCATCTTGGAGGCTTGGTGATCTGAGTAAGTTACCCTCTCTCGCTTTTAATGTTCGTTTCTTTGTTAGGTTCTCCTTAGTTGCTATCTTGTATTTTTAATTTCTTGTTTGGTTCCTAATTTTTTTTCTCCTTTGTTTGCAGAGACCGCCAATGAGTGGCGAGATTTGATTCGCAGGGTATGCACTGATACCCTGATGATCCCCATGGAGAGGACCTGCGCAGAGCTGTCCATGGACGCTTGGGAGCCTTCAGCAGCCGGTAGACATACTGATGTCTTCGCCCCAGTCTGGCATGTGGCCAGGATGGTATCGACTCTCTGTACAGAGTTAGAGGGGTATAGAACAGCCGAGCGCCTGATGATGAGCCATTATCGTGGTGAGACCGCGGCTTCCCCTCGGGATCTTGATCCCTCTGTGCACTCAGAATGCCGGCGTAGCCGGAGTCCTAGGCATGGGCGTGCGCCTTCAGAGGGGTCTCGTAGGGATTGAGAAGCCACATGGCTCTTGTAGATTTGTGTACGATACATTCTTTTGTATATCCCGGGCTCTTTGAGTGTTTTGACCATGCTTAGTGCATGATGGCATTGTACATAAACGCTGATCATTTATATATATGTTTGTTTGTTCTAGATCAAACTCTTGGCATTCATGGCTCACTTTCTATTTCCAGTTTCCTTATGTATACCATGATGTATGTTTATATGTTTTTTAGAATGTATGCAATGGTGAACAAATGATGCAAGTGTTTTACTTTTCTTTTTTGTATTTCATGATGCTGATATATGATGATGTAGATATAACGTGATTTTGAATCTTAGTTTCTGTAAGAAAATTTTGGATACTTCATTTTTATGTTGGCAAAGTGATAAAAATAAACCGGTACGATGAATAGATAAACCTGCCCCTACCCCCAACTCCACGCAACTAGTAAGATGCGAGGGCTTATCACCGAGAGTTGGGAAGGGCTCAAGTTATGAGATGTGTTTTGAAATGATACTGATGAAAGATAGACAAAGCTTTGGCAGAACCAAATTGGGAAGCTACAAGCTTATTCTACCCGAGTGACTTCATAGTTTAGAATGCTACTTACTTTGCAGTTTATCCAGACTTAGATCCTTAGATGGCCCCATAGTAGACAAAATCTGGGTTTTTAGGATTTTTGAGCTCCTTTGGAATTTTGGACATCTGATTCACTTGTTCTTGACCCAAAGGCTTCGAGATTTTGAATGTTTTGCTTATGACCTTTTGCATTTGTTTGTTAAGAGGACCCCCTACACTTTGCCCCATGCTACTAGTAAGAAACGTGGGTTTATCACCATGGGCAAAGCATAGGTGAGTAAGGGCATTTCCATCCTTTCCCAACCCTACGTCACTAGTAACAAACACAAGCTCATCACCAAAGGTTGGTGGGGCAAATAAATGTGTAAAATTAAATTTTTCTGTTTGACTTTCTTATTTGAGTAAAATGTCAGTATGTGCTTATTTCCAAAGATATATATATATATATATATATATATATATATATATATGGGATAGATGTGACACCATGAAGCTTCTAGAATAGACCATAGGCAAGACACCTATCCTAAGAAGAAACTAAAAGTGAGAATAAACTTGCAGATCTTGGTATGGTTACCGTTAATACTTTGTCATGTCTAGCTTTATTTGATGACATGATTCTGAGATAATTTGATGATATTATGACAATGGAGAGGTATGATTAGAAAGTTTATGCCAAAAACATCATGAGTTTGTAATGAATTGCTTTGAGAATAGATTCCTTGATCACAATTTGTGTACAAAAACAAGCGGACAAAAAATATCTTAATCTATATGAAGATGCAATGTAAATATATATAAGTAGTGCTAGCTGCTCATGCGTAGAACCGCTTGAGGTGCAGGGAATTGATTGTTTCACCAAATTCCTCACCTTCTAGCGTACATAAGAGGTATGCACCGTTTCCATAGTCCTTCATGACTTGGTATGGGCCCAACCATTTAGGCCGGAATTTCCTTCCTTCGCCGGTCTTCTTGTCGATCCGGTTGTCTAGCCTTAGAAATAGATCACCTTCATATATGTCGCGTTCATAGACTTTCTTGTTATATTTCTGGCACATCCGGTCAGCATAGAATCTATGCCGTTGTTCAACATCTAACCTAGCCTCATCTAGGCTTTCTAGTTGGGAAAGACGTGCTTCTCTGTAAGTGTCTTCATCCAGAATCCCTTGTAATGAAATGCAGAGACTGGGTATTTCAACCTCAAGCAGGAGAATTGCCTCTACCCCGAATACTAGTGAGAAAGGAGTTGCTCCCGTTAGTGTTCTTATTGAGGTTTCGGTTGGCCCGTAAGGCCAGATATAACTTCAAGTGCCAATCTCATTTGTTTTCTTTCACCGTTTTAAGGAGAATGGATTTTAGTTTTTTATTCGTCGCTTCAGCTTGTCTGTTGGCTTGAGGGTAATACAAGGAAGCCGTATGATGGCTTATCTTAAATTTATCGCATAGTTCGCGAACCTCTTCATTCTTAAAAGAAGTTCCATTATCGGAGATAATGATTTGCAGGATACCGTACCTGCAAATGATTTGGTTCAAAATGAATTTGGCGATTACAGAACCAGGTACAGTAGTAAGAGGCATAGCCTCTACCCATTTGGTAAAATATTCGGTGGCCGTGATTATAAAATTATGGCCATCTGTGGATGAGGGAGAGAATTTCCCTATTAAATCTAGGCCCCATGTAGAAAAGGGCCACGGAGTAGCGATTGGTTGCAGAGCTTGTGCCGGCATGTGGATCTCATGGGAGAATTCTTGGCACTTATGACACCTATGTACGAACTCTACTGCGTCGTGCTCTAGAGTAGGCCAAAAATAGCCCATTCGATGTATTTTACGAGTGGTGGCATGGCCACCGAAGTGGCCTCCACACATTCCACTGTGAGATTCATGGAGAATCTTCTTGGATTCTTCTGTGTCGACACATCTTAGGAGCATTCCATGAACACTTTTTGGTAGAGCACTTGCTCTATAATGACATATTTGGCTACGATAATACGTAACCACCTTCTTTGTTGCGGTGTAGCTCCTTCTGGATACGTACGGTCTATGATATAATTAATGATATCAGTGTACCAGGGACACTCAGAGATAGAAGGTCGGGTTTCGATGTAGTACACGCACTCATCTGGAAAATCTAGATTTACTAGATCGCCTCCATCTAATGGGTTATCAGCTAACCAATCTGCGATGATTTGTCCCTTAACTGATTTCTGATTTACAAATGTTAATTCGAATTCTCCCATTAGGGTTATAAAACGTCCAGCTTTCTTAGATAAGGACCCTTGCGTGAGAAAAGTTCGTAAATGGTCCGTTTTTACCATGACCCTTGTTTCTTGATTTAGCATATAATGTCTTAGGCGTTTGGTTGTAAAGACTATGGCGAGGCATTCTCGTTCTGCTTGTGTATAACGCGTTTCATAGTCGAGCAGCGTTTGGCTAATGAAATAAATCACATGTTCTCTCTTGTCATCGTCTTCTTGAGCCAGCATGCAGGCTAGCGAGACATTGGTAGCTCATGAATATAAAATTAACGGGTGATCTAGCTTAGGTGGCATTAGCGTAGGTGGTGATAACAAGAAACGCTTAACTGCGTTGAAAGCTTCATTGCAATCTTCAGTCCAATCAATGCTATAGTCTTTCTTGAGTAAATTGTTGATTGGGTGAATGGCGAAACTTAAGTCCGGGATGAATCTCCGGATTGCACCAAGTTTTCCAAGAAATGACCTGATTCCAGATTCATCCGAAGGTGGGACCATTTCGAGGACAACCCGAATTTTGGTTGGGTCAACATCTATTCCTCGTGATGATATGATGTAACCTAGGAGCTTCCCTCCTGTTACACCAAAGACACATTTTTCTAGATTTAGCGTGACTCCGTACTCAATCAGACGTGAAAGAATAACGTGGAGTACTTCCGGATGGTCACAACGCTTCTTGGCCTTAGCCAACAAGTCATCTACGTAGGATTCCACGATTTTATGAATTAGATCGTGGAATATATATGTCATAGCTTGCTGGTACGTAGCACCAGCGTTCTTGAGACCAAACGGCATAACAACATAGCAATAGGTTCCCCAAGGAGTTATAAACGTGGTTTTAGCTTGATCTTGTTCAGATATTTTGATTTGATTGTATCCCGAGAATCCATCCATGAGAGACAAAAGTTCAAACCCAGCTGTTGCATCAACAATGACATCAATGGATGGCAACGGGAAGTCGTCTTTAGGACACGCTTTGTTGATGTCTCGGAAATCTATGCAGATGCGTATCTTCCCATTCTTCTTGAGAACGGGAACGATATTAGATACCCATTGGGAGTAATCAACTGGTTTGATGAATCCTACTTGGAGGAGTTTTATTACCTCCTCTTTCACCATGAGAGCTACCTTGGGTTTCATGGGTCTTGATTTTTGTTTGATTGGTTTTGCATCTGATTTAGTGACGAGGTTGTGCACCACAATGTGGGGCGCAACCCCTGTCATTTCTTTATAATTAAATGCAAACGCCTTCTGATGTTCTTTGAGGATCCGAGTGTGTATTTCTATTTCCTTCTGGGGTTAACGAGGATCCTAACTTCAATATCCTTGGTTCATCTTCCGTTCCGATGTTAATGTCAATCGTTTCTTCGATTAAAGAGGCATTACCTTCTTCAAACTCAGGTGGGGCTGGAGGTAAATCCAAATCATCCCCATTTTCTACTGTGTATATGCTAGGTTCCATTTCCGAGGGAAGATCCATCATGGGATTTCCGAAGTAGGAAGACGAATGTGGGATTAAGGACAAATCTATCATATGATAGGAGAGATGTAGTGCCGCATAGGCGTTTAAGTAATCCAGAGTGGCCATATCACTATCAACATGGTCTAGGATAGTAGATTCATTTCCGTTTAAAAGAGAATTTGTCGTTGTTTTTATCAATGGTTCATCACGAAGGGATACCATAAAACGGGTATCTTTTAACTCACTATTTGGAGTAAAGCGTGATGCCGAGGTTGCTATAGAATCGGCAAGAAGATTGTGTTCTCGCGGGATTGCTTCAATTGATATGAAGTCAAACTCCTTGCTTAAATCTAATACAACTATTTTGTAAAGCTGTAAGTGCTCGGCTTTGGTTTCATATACCTCAGAGACTTGGTTTGCTACCAATTGTGAGTCTCCTAACACCCTGATGTTATTAACACCGATTCTTTTGGCTAAAATGAGGCCAAGGAGGAGGGCTTCGTACTCAGCGTCGTTGTTTGTACATTCAAAATTTAGTTTGAAGGTGAAAGGTAAGACTTTTCCTTCAGGAGAAGTAAAGATTACACCTGCCCCCGCTCCGTAACGGCATCTAGCTCCATCAAAATGGAGTGTCCAATATTTAGCTGGGAGTATAGATGTTGGGGCATTTTCCGTGTTTGCACATTCTACTTCCACCATGCAAAGATCCTTTGCTGGAAGAGAACCAACACCTAGGGAATATCCTATGCCTACTGAATCGAATGGTAAGAATATTGGTAGATCCTGTTCTATCAATTCAAATGATTTTTGCAGTAGTTCCTAATGATACCGTTTCTACGGTGCTAGCCTCATCTTTGGGGGTTGGGATTGCCTTGGCTGCGCTCATAGTTTCAAGATCTGTTGTAGGTATCAACTTTTCTTTTGGTTTTGGGTCGGTAGGTTTATTAAGTTGGTTTGTTGGGAGTTCAAACTCCGAGTGCACGCCTGGTCTTTTCTTTAAATCAGCTAGGTGTACATCAAATGGTTTTGGATCACCTTTGGCCACAAATATCTTTCCTAAGTGTAAAAACCTTACTTCTTGAAATAGCGTAGAAGGGATTGCCTTCATGCGGTGTATCCATGGTCAGCCGAGAATCATATTATAGTTAGTTTCCCGATCTATAATATAAAACTCAGTCAAGATGGTTTTGGGTCCTAAGGTGACCGGTAATATTATAGTTCCAACCGAGGTGGCTTTAAGGCTATCATAGCCCCTCAGTGTGTTTCGAGTTGTGGAACAATTGGTTTCTCCATACCCTAGCTTTTGAAGGAAAGAGAAGGGAACTATGTTAACTGCCGCCCCGTCGTCAACCATTGCACGCTTTACATAGTTGTTATAAACCCATACTTGTAAATGTAAGGCTGGATCACCTCGGCGTGCGATCTTAGCATCTGTCGGCATTTTGTTTATCTCGAATATGAATTCGACGTCCCTATCTGCCTGCCCTGGAGGATGAACATCAAAGTCCACATGATTTACCTGTGTTTCAGGAGGTGGAGTGATGTTAATTAAATGACCTAAACCTAATGCTTCTAAAAGAGCAGCCCTGTGGGTAGGAGAATTCTTCAGTAAGTCTAAAAATGAAATGTGTGAGAAGGTTTTTGTTAGGTCGTTAATTAAATCATAGGCACCCACAGGTTTTGCTACGATTTGTTGGATGTTATCTGCTTCGGACAGGTGGCTTGGACTCAGCTGAGAGAAATACTCTCGTGTCCTTGTTACAGCTTTGATGGGTAGTTCGGCGTTTAACTCCACTAAACCAACTACCTTAGGTCGTGGCTGACTTCCCAATTGTGGCGCAACTAATGGATTTAGCGAGGTAGAAGCTTCATGATCATTGTTTCATGTCATTACACCCTTGTTTGTCCCAGTTAGATTTAGCCTGTTGTTATCGTGATTTGGGAGTGGATCATTAAAGATCTTGAGGGGTGCATTTTGAGGGGAAACCACCCCTGAGAAAGTATTTGATGCTGATGGCGTAGGGTCTGCTAAGAACATATCCATGAAAAGTTGTCTTTGTTCATCTGGCAAGCGTTGCATGAATTTTTTGTAGTCACGGCACGTTCTAGTGTCATGGCCCCGAATTTTTTGGAAACCACAATACGAATTAGGATTGTAATTCCTCGTTTGTTGGTTTGGTGCGTATTGCGGTCCAAAATTTTGATCAAACCGTTGTCTACTAGGATTAAAATTTTACGTTTGTTGTTGTTGGTTTGAATTCTGGTTTTGGTACCTAGTTGAGTTTTGGCTCGGACCTTGTGTGGGATGTCGCTGTTGTTCCGTTGTTGTTGTTGTTGTTGTGGATGGTTAAAATCCACTGTATTGATTGTTGGGGTAAAGTTGTTATTTCATTGGTTGTTTATTTGTGATGGAGTATTGACAACATTTACCTTTTTAGGCTGGTCGGTTACTCCATCTGTTGTTACACCCTGATTTTTGTTAAGGATTTTAGGTCCTTGATTGACGTTCGTGGTAGTAGGATAAGTTGTAGTGTTCTGGTTGGGGGTGATTAACCTCCCGTTTGCTCCATATGTTTTGCGACCACTATCAATTGCTGCTTGATCTATTCGAAGAGCACTTTCCAGTACTTCATCGTAAGTTCTTAATGGGAACTTCTGGACTTCTTCCTTCACTTCTCTGCTAAGAGAATGAAGGAATAAATCACATAGTTCCATTTGATCCATGTTTGGAGCACTTGCCGAAGAATAAAGAACTGTACGCCACCTTTGGATGAAATGGGCGACAGATTCGTTGTGTTCTTGTTTGATGTGTAAGAACTCTCTGATTCCTGTTCTTAATAATTTGTTCATGTCGAAGGCCTTGATGAACTCTGACACGAGTTGTTTGAACGAATGTACGGAAGCCTCAGGTATTCTATAATACCAATCGAGAGCGATGCCTTCCAAGGTTTTTGGAAATATTTTAGCAACAACCCCATCCCATGGGAGTAGTTCTCGAATGGCCGTAGCGTAAGCCTTGATATGTGCATTTGGATCTCCCTCACCTTTGTATTTGGGAAAATCAGGGAGAGGTCTTGGAAGCATGACGCTTCGTATGGTGAAATCCAAGGGCTCTTTCAAGTATTCTGAATATGTCCCTATCGCATAGGTTTCGACCATTGATGGTGCCTGCTGAGGGAGCGGTGGTGGAATGGGTTGTTGATGTGGCATTGCGTATACGTTGGCAGGGGCATAAGGAAGCCCCTGTGTTTGACCAAACATGCCGGGAAAGGAGAACATATCCCCTTGTGGTGTTTTGGAGTACATGTTTAGGTATGACGGGGTATTGTCCATGAATGGATTGTTTTGTACTAGACCGGGAGGAACAGTGTTAGAGATGATGGGTCTAGTTGGCGTTTGTTGTGAATACTGAGGAGTCATGCCTAACGTGCCTACTCCTGTGAGGAGATCTACTTGGCTAGGATGGTGTGGAGGATTGGAACTTCCTGCTTGCATGAATTGTGAATTTTGACTTGCTTGGGCAAGTTCTAACCCTCTAACCTTTTCTATTAGAGTTGAAATGACTTCATTTGGTGAAGTCACGGTGTTTTTCCGTAGTGGCGTTTGTTGTATATTATGGTGTTGTATAGGCATGTGATATCCTGTTATGAACTGATCGCTATCTTGCCAAGTTTCTCCGAGGGTATTTCCTATATGCAGTGGCATAGAGGTATTTTCTTGAAAAGAGACCTCGGGTTGTGTTTGTAAACCTCCTACAGGTGGATACATACTTCGAGAACGTTGGTCGTTCCTAGCATAACGTACCGAATATTCATCGTCTAAACCTCGGTATGAGTCTGATTGTCTACTAATTTGTGGTCTAAGTAGCATCTGAGGAGATGAACCAGATTCTCCGGTGAACGTCATGTTATTCGAGCCTGAAGGCTCTGTTTGTTGCATTTGAGCGAGCTGATCTAACTCCTCAGTTTGAAATGATGAGTTGTATCTGATTCTCGGAGTTTGTGTTGACAACTGGTTAGTTGAGTAGTTGTCACCCCATACTGAGAGTGAGGGTGATGATTGTCTATTTTGCTGGGCGTAGTATGCCTCAAGACCCAAGAGGGGTCTGCCATATGCATCGAATCCCGACATATTCGGGGGGTATATGAATACCCGCAGAATAATGGGAGAGAGCGGAAATGATTGTGAAATGAGGCGGAAAAGATGAAAATTATACTAATTTGGAAGAACTCGTAATAATATGACTCCGAACTAGAAAGTAGGAAGTTTTCACGTCAGGTTCACCAATTTTGTACGACGGAAAAGTGACATGCGAGCGTGGGAATCTACAAGTAACTCTTCCTCGCACCCGACCTCCCGAGGTCGTGCCGAGACAGCCGGTGGGGATGAAATATGTATGGGATACAGACAAACTAGTTAGGCAATCTAATGTCTTCGACGCGCACTAATGGAAATTACAAATCTAAGGCAAAGAAGGCCCTCCTAACTTGAACTGGTGTGATAGATCGGTCAGCAAGGATGACTGCTCGAAGGCTCCAATCAATATCGAGCTCTGGCGTGATTCGATCTATAGGTTGTGGAATACGTGGAAAATGACCCGGGATAGTTTCGTGTATTTCTCCGGACAGGGTCATATGGTGGATAGTAAATATAGTTGACTCTATGGACGATTCTCTGGCCTAGTCCAGAACTCTCTAGCTTTGTTAGCTACTGTATCTAGTAAGGATAACTGTTCGATGATGGTAGGTGGAAGTGGGGTAGATCTGAATACTAATGTGCGTAGGCCAGTGTCTATATCTGATTGACTTACGGATTCGTTGGGTTGCGGGATTTTTGGATCACAACCGTAGACTCTTGGTTGTTGCGGTCCTGCTATGGTCATGCGTAGAGTTAGTTCCTAATCCCTAACACCCAGTAATCGTATGCTTTCTCAGCCTCTATATTCAAAACTAATAGTTGTGTGATCTTCTCAGAGTGCCTTACAGGCGTTCTTGCAACCTGAATCCTTAGGCTGGTATCTATGTCTGTGAGAATATCTCCTGCGTCTGGCTGTGGGACCAAAGGATCACAACCAAAGGTTTGTTCTCTTTCAAGTCCTTCTACAGTCATGTGAATATTGCCTAGGGTAACCGGTAGTTTGGTTGATTTGACCAAAACATGTGTGCTTGGTCATCTTCTATGTTTAACCCGCTCAACTGGGAATTGATTTGTTGCAAGCTTACCGTTGTTCGGAAGACTTGGATCCTAAGATTTTGGTCTATATCAGTTATCGCTGTGATGAGATTGGGCTGAGGCACGATTGGCTCGAATATGTATTCCCTGGGCTCTCTAGGTCCCGTGATTGTCATACAAAAGCAATAATATAAACAAACTGCAAGTAAAGTGAAATTTAACTATATGAAATATATCTATAGCATATATGATTCCCCTATTTTTTGTGTTTTCTGACGAGCTTTATGAATTTAAGAAAGCAGCTATTTAAAATATCTAGAATTGACAGCTAATATAATAACTTAAAACAAACAAAATAACCAAGTGTAGTTATTTGTCTGTGCAATTTGTAGATCTATTCTAAACAATGAAATAGCTCATCTAATCTATTTGCAAGACTCTCGATCCTACCTCAGAAGTGGAGAGTGAATCATAGTTTCTCAGAAACTATCAATCCCCACAGCTTCCCCGGTAATATCGAGAGTAGAATTAACTAAAATAAAGCAATTAACTACTCTATTTGATATGATTCTAACTAAAACTTTGAAAGCTAGAACCTGGATTGTGCTGAACAGTGGAAAATCCGATGGTGTGTGTGATCTTGTCCCCTCAGTGTGATCTCCTCGTTCCTTCGTGTTCACGTGGATCCAGAAAAGCGTGTAATGCTAGCATCAACAGAAGTAGATATTGGGACAAAGGCAGCTCAAGATACAGACTGAATACAATGCGAGTAGGAGAGGGATAGCGCAAGAGTACAGAGCTTGGCTTATGCAATTCCTAGCGGGATTTATTGCGAGTCATGCAACATGAAGCGTCCAGAACCTGAAACTATCCTATTTGAAGAACAAAACCTGCAACTTTAATGGCTTCCTATTGATAAACAGACTATCCTATTCCAATGGATTGGATGAAATAACAACAGCACTTGCACAAGATGGATATGTGGCTTACTAACAGTAAAACAATGCTAACTAAGCATGCAATGAAAGAAACTAAGCATTCTAAGAAAAATGAAAACTAAATCTATTGCAAAGAGAAATCAGAGGCAAATTTTGAGGGGCCATTTGCTTGAGCACAAGCCATCTATTTATAGCATTTGGATTTACCCAAGGTAAAAACCAATTTGAACTCTTAAACTATAAACAATGGCAAAACACTATTCCAGGGAACCAGAATCATAAATGCAAGCCTATGGCGGTGAAAGAAAGCTGGTAAAACATTGAAATTACGTGAGTCGTGTTAAAAGAGCTTTCTGGAAAACGCGTAAAGGACCGCCGCCCTGAGCAGGGTGGCGGTTACAGGACCGCCGCCCTGTTCAGGGGGCGGTGGGTTTCAGGGTGGCGGTTTCGTAACTGAAGAGAAAAAGGCCAAGAAAAGAGAGGAAAAGGGAAAAACAAAGCACGCGGGGGGTCCACACGAACCCCACAATATTTACATGGAGATGTCTCTTCATCTTCCAGAGTATATGGTGCATAGAAGATGTTGAACACATGTACATGTGTGAGAGACTATGGTGCGCAAAAGGGATCACGACTTCTGAGTGCAAGGCAAGTAAATTTGAAACTCCATTATAGGGACGTGCACACACTTGGTATAGGAAGTTTGACCTTGATCAAACTTGCATAGATTATACAGTGTTCAAAGATGCATTCCTTAAATATTTCTATATCCCTGAATTTGAGGAGAAGAGTAAAAGTGCGCTCAAGGATATTAAACAAGGTACTATTGAAAGTGTCCAGAAGTATGATGCCCATTTTTTTAAAAAATTATCTAATATTTCTTATGATATTCACGAAATCCTGCATACGCAATGGTTCGTTGGAGGTCTAATCACACCTTTTAGAAGGGATCTCTCACATAAGACATACACTTATCCACACAAATCCTTTAAAGTAGCTTTGCATGTTGAGGCAATTGGGAGTATAGACACTGGATTCAACCCATTCGTGGAAGCACAAATTGTAGCCATGACAAATTAGTTGGAGAAACTATCGGTGAATTCGACACATGAGACATGAACTGGGATTTGGTGTACATACTTTGAAGTGGAGGGGCACACCAAATATAGTTGTGCACGTAGAATAGTATGTTCATTATTACTAGACTGTGAGATATGTCACCTGAACCATGATGTCAGTCATTACCCATCATTACAACATGTGATAAAGAAGAATGTATCCTACTATTGTAAATTTTTTTGGTCCATGACTCATGATACAAAATATTTCATGTTGATATGTTAGATCCATGATGCTATAGATATTTATGTGTTATAGACAAGAGTATCAGATAACTCTAAGGGTAAAGGTGAGCATCAGGATTGGAATCACAATCAATTATGATCAAAATGAGGGATACTATGATGGAGGATGTTATAGAGGTCGAGGATACCATGGAGGATTTCAGAGGTTGCAACCATGGTGGTGGATGAGGTGAATTCCCTCATGGAACATGCTTTACAAGAAGATCACCTAACCACTACAGGTGTGAATGTCCTCAAAATGTTACATGCTCTTTCTATGGGAAGAATCATAACTATGAGGAATGCCCAAATCTAGATAAGCATCTTAGCAAGCGGCATAAATAGGAGAATAAAGGCGCAGGGATGGTTAGGATACAATGTGTTGTGGAAAATCAATGGAATCCAAAGTTGGAATCAGAACCTGAGGTATTGTCTGTAAAGATCACTACACGCGATGAAGCTACCCACACTAGAGAGGTGTTACCACAGAAGCCTACCATCATTAAGGAGGATGTGATGCATGTAAGATACCTGGATCCTGTGCACCAAAAGGAGGTTTATCAGGAGACCATGTAGGCACTTAGAGACCTTCAAGGGGAAATACAATTTTTAAAGGAGAAATCACGGAAGATGGAACTAAAGAAGGCAGTGGAGATAGTCTAGTCAGATATTGATGACTTAAAGGAGGTTTGCAGAATGCTCCACCAGGATAATATTATTCCATTACTGGGGAGTTGGCTAAAGGGAAACACTCTGCGCATGAATTTTGAGAATGGATGTCAGATCCTACATGAAAATCTTCCCCCCATAGCTTAAACTACGATAAGGAGATCAATCTGAATCTTGTTTTCGACGGATGGCTCTTGAGTAATATATTGATTGACACAGGCATGGAAGTAAATGTGCTTACTTTAGATGCATGGGTACAGATGGGGAGACCTAAATTGTAACCATCTTCTAATGTATTATTTATGGCTAATCTAACTAAGGCCACTCTTATCATAGTTTTAAAAGATGCATCCATTACTATATAAAGGGCCAATTTCACTGGGATTTTGAGGTTATAGCACTTGCAGAAGCATAAAGTTTCCCATCTCTGCTTGGAATCCCTTAGTGTTATGTAAATAATGATAATATTTGATTCAATAAGGGATATGTTAGTTTTGAGAACAAGGAGAAAAGAGTTATTATCCCTTTAACAGATGGAAAATCTATGCATTTTGTTGATCCTTTGAGTGAGGAAGATCTGAATAGGATTTATGTACGTGTCATTCAGGACCCATAAGTGCTCGAACCATCTAAAGAAGGAATCCTTTAGTGGGAAGATGCATAGTCTATTAGCGATACTGCAAGTATTTCTTTTGTTAATTGGGCTCATGGTACTTTTGATATTGTTGGGCGTGAAGTAAGGAGCACATTTGCGAGGAAGAGCAAAACTTGTTGTGTCAAGAGGATAGGTAACAACTCTGAACCTTGGTACACTTGGGAAGGAGACACCACGGTATTCTTGCGCACCATGGAGGAATAGTGGATAGACCAGTTAGAAAGAAGAATTATGTTAGCATATACCCTGCATGGGACAGCAGCATATTGGTGGATGGTTCATAAGGATAATCTTGTAGAGTGTAATGAAGTCATGATTGCTCTTACAACTCATTTTTCCAGGAGCAATGAACCGAATCAAATATGCACATATCATGGTAATCAACCTATTCAGCACCACATTCAGAAGTGTTAGAGGCTCTGGATAGAGGTGTAGGAAGCTTTACCACCTTTTTTATGGGTGCACAAACTTTATTCCACTTTACAAATTTGGACACACACTTGGTATGTATATGCAGAGCTACATAGAGAAACTGGAAATTGGCAAGATTTGATTATAGGTGTGGTCCAGAATTTTTAATACTTCTCCGCTAAACCTCCAGTAGAAGAGGCATTAAGGGTTATAAAGTGGTTAACTATGAGAGATAGTGCAAAGGTGGAAGAACTCATTCATGATTTATTTGATAAGAATGCCTCAGGAGTGAGTTTTACCACACTACTTAAGCATGTTTGCTTTGAGAAAGAAAAGGGAAGGTGGTCTACATAGTGGATGATAAAGAAGTAGAAGAACTAGATATAGATCATTCAGCAGGTACACGTGAGGTCTTGGAAAGTGCAGATAATAATGCACACACCTATCTTTACGTTCACCATCTGTACCAAGAAAGTGAATATTGGTACGGATGGTGAACGTAAAGAGACAATAATTGGAGATTATTGGTCTGAATCTGAAGGAGCAAAAATAGTGGAGTTGCTCTGTGATTTTCAGGACTTATTTCCTATGGGCTACTATGAATTGAAAGGATTGCATGAATAATCAGGATAAATGAAGATAAAGCTAAAGGAAGGTGCACACCCAGTCAGGAACAGACCCTATAGGATGAACCCCTACTTGCGCCTAAAGGTCAAAGAAGAAATTGACAAAATGTTGAAGTTTGGAATCATCAATCCTCTAGAAGAATCTGAGTGGGTTAGTCTCATGGTTATCAGTATAAAGAAAGTTGGTCGGATTAGGATTTGTGTGGATTATAGAGAACTAAATTTTACATGTGTGATATTAGAAGGTGTTGCAGGGCATGAGATCTATTCTTTTATAGATGGATTCTCTGGGTATCATCAGGTTCAAATTGCATAGGAAGATAAAAAAAAACAACTTTCACCATTGAATGGGGAATTTTTGCATACACCATGATGCCCTTTGGCCTGAAAAATGTGCCTAACTGTATTTTCGCGAATAGTTGTTAAAGCATTCCAGGATTTTATTCATATGTTCTTACAAGTTTACTTGGGTGATTGGAATGGTGTATGGGCTTATTAAGGATCATTGTGACAATTTGTGTTTAATTTTTTGAAAGATGTAGACAGTTAAGCATCTCTTTGAACATCAAAAAATTGTGTGTTTTTCTACACCTTTTGGCACTCTGTTATTTCCTCCATCCTCTACATAGGATGATACTCAGTTAGTAGATCTAACTAAGGTTGCAGTTATTATCGAACTAATTATGAACCTACTTGTCATCATATAGTGAGGTGCGTTGATTTTTCCTTTACACTGGGTAATATCATTAGCTCAAAGTTTATTAAAGGATATGCAAAGATGTGTGTCACACCATTTTATCAGTTACTAAAAGGATATTCCACATACAATTTGGGATATTTTTTGCAGTTTTTACAATTGTGAATTTGAGGTACATCATAGTTTCTTACTTTTGTATCTTTTGACATTACGCCTATTTTAACGCTTTCCCACATAGGACTAACCAAGATCATATACATTTTAAAGCCCTCTGGCATGACCATTGGCACGATGTTAGCTCAGCCTAGAGAAGTGTAAAAATAGATCATCCTCTCTGTTTATTTGCTAGAAGACAAGTCGACTCAACAAAATGTAGATTTTACATCTATCATCATGACAGAGCTAGAAGCCTTGTCCATGATCTCTACAAGCTACCTCATAAGATATCATGAAGATACATTAATATGAATAGACCATTCAGTATTCTACAACGGTCACATGGCATTTTAAATACTTGGTAAATAAGCGTAACTTTACAGGAGAAAAAATGTCGATGGGTTTAATTTAGGAACGAAACAATTTAATTTCACGGGTGTGGTAATAACCAATTTTTTGTGGATGTCTGACTTCTAACCATTTCTCACAAATTCAGTTTGGGGACAGATTCGTAGACACTATGAAGATTACAAATGTCAGATGCACAGTTATGGATTTGGCCTTATCATCTACGCACCTTTTCCATTCTAGGATAACTTATTAATCATTTGTATGTATATGCTGTGGCTTTATGAAGTGACTGAATTCCTTGGAGAAGAAGTAACATGTAATTCATGTGTCATTAATTTCATGTTGAATTAGTGGTGAACTTTCCAAGTTAGGTGAAAATTTAATTACCAGTGTCAGCTTTCTAATGGAATTTCCATCTTCAGCGCATGGACCATCATAGAAGAGGTTCATGGTGACATCAATTGTAGGTGGGAACTCATAAAGGTGATGTTATTATACAAAGTTAAAATTCTACACTTTTGGATTTATGGTGGAAGACCCCACTACAATGACAGTTTGATATAGCATATAACAATGAAATGTGATCAAAAGAGTAAAACATTTGTAAAACTTGGGAAAAAGAGATGAAAAAACAAATAAGACAACTGACTACCTCGATGCAATATATACATATTGGGATAATGGGCTATAGGACTAATTTTGACAAAAAACTTAAAACTTGTTGACTTGTCCTTACATTAGACTATTTTATCACTTCACTACATCATTAGAATAGTCCACACATTATCTGGTACGAGAGTGTCCCGAATCAGATCACATACCAAGGATCACTACCAGCAGCTTCTATTGGCCAGGTTATGTATGGCATCAGGTGCTTGTACATAGAACGTAAGGATGAGTAATTTAGTTTGGACCAGTGATAGGGGTCATTGATTGTCAAAGGAAGTTGAAGGAGATAACAAATTAATTAGCGTCAACCATGATCCCCACATAAGGGTGTTGTAGGATTAAAAGCGGACCATAACAAAGTTTTGAAATAATATTGTTCTGGTGCCCTTTGTTTAGTCTCATATATTTACTTTGAAGTCTGCAAATATGGCCCGTTTCTTTGCCCAAGGTATCTTTCTATTACTTTGGAGTCTGACCGAGTCAAAGCTTCAGAGTCTCTTTCTATTACTTTAGCTCAGTGTTGACCTAGAGTACTTTGGATTCTATTTGAAGTCCATGGTATTGTATTGGTTTGGGGACCAACTTATGTGTGTGGCTGATTTCTGTTGTAATGAATTTCTGATATTATGAGTTATTATCTAGTATGTTATGATCATAGTTCTGGCCTTGACTTCCAAGGTTTTGAAAACAAGTTCTTTCCTAGATCTTATTGTTGTTGGCCGACTATATCCTATTTTGGCACTAAAATGTTCTCATATCCCTTGCCAATTGTCTAGCCAAGGCCCGAGTTTATTGATTTACTCTTGCGTCTAGGAATTCCATATTCAATATATGTAACTATTGTCGACCTTCATCATTGTATTAGATGCCAATGTTAATAGTGTGAACATGTATATTCTGGATACATAGAATTGCATTCATCTTGATAGTGTGCATGAGAGTTTGAAAGTATCAAATCTATAGTTTTTGAGCTCTGGAGAAAAAGAAATATGTGAAGTTATTGAATCCTATGAAGGAATCATGCATGCATGAAGAACATGAATAAGTTAGGAGTAAGAGGTTCTGAATCAAGTTGAACAACATGTGCGTAGTAAGAAGATATTCCTTCGTGTATTCAAATAGATTTTTGATTATGAAGTCGTATGGTGTTAGAGCAGTGTGCATTTACCTTATGGAAAAAAGATGCTTCACCTAGGTACTCCGGAAGGCGTAAACCCATTAAAATCCTTAGCCCTTGGTCATATGGTATGGTCATATGAGGGCTTAAAGCTTGTGATTACTACTAATAGGTGCTTAACTTCAGCCCCCTTTAATTTTATTTGTGTGGTGAAGACAACAAACAATCTATTTTGTTTTAGTGGCAACTAAAAATAAATAACATAGCAAAATATTTTTTAAAAAAAGCTTGTAACTTTTGATCAGTAACTCAGTTTTTTTGAGTGCCACTTTTTGCGAAAGTGCTTGTTTTTTTCATGCTATTTCCATTGGAAATATTTATTTTTAGGAATTGCACTATAATTATAAAGCTGCCAAATTTGGAGGAGTGTTTGTAATCAATTGTGGACGTAATTTCGGCTGAGCCCGACATCCTAAACTTCTGGGAGTTGAATTTTGTATCTATTATGGATTTTGAGAATGATATGCTTTTATCTAAAGTGTGTGGATTTTAAGAGGATGTTTTAAAATTTGTGGAAGAAAACAGATTGCTTAAGAAGTGAAATTCTCTTCTACAATCACTCATTCACGATCAGGATACAATAATACACTTCCTATGGAACAAACTTGCTAACCTACAACATCACCAATCATATTGTGGACAACCTTATCCATGCTCCTAGTCCACTTGCAGCTATTGCTCCTAAACCCACTGGCATTGATCTATGCCAGTCTTTGAGTCTGATTCCTGCTTCTTGATGCTTCATACACCTATGAAGCTTGTTACTGCATGCTCTTCCACATCTGTGCCTATTACAGTACCACATGTTGTTTATCCTACTTCTTCTCAGATGTATGGCTTTTTTGAGAAGCATACCAATACATTCAATTCTCTGCATGCTCCATTCTATGGGGTCTCACTAGTGGAGTCATTGGTAGACATTTACAGTGTATTATTTCCTCTATTCCACATGTCAAGTGGAATTCTTGTCATGACATTGGTTTTCAAGCAGATGCTTCATTGGGGATCACACATTGACAAAGCTCCTTTTTTTTGTTCGCCTCAACTCTTTCTAAGGATCATGAGCAACACATGAGTTCTGTACCTTCACTCAAGCTTGAGAAACCTAAGATTTTAGCTGTCAGACATGATCAACCTGACACACCATTCTGATGTTCTTTTACATGCACCCATTGTGCATTTTGCACCAAGTCATATGCAGACATCTTCTTCATCAATCCATGTTTATTTGCGGTGGATATATTGATCAACTCGTGGGAAGCGACATAGGAATTCATTGAGAGGAATCTATAGGCATGTGGCTCCCTCCGCCATTCGGCCTCTTGCTCCACTTTCTATACCTTCTGCATTGTGATGCTCCTTGTTTTTAGCATTTTTCTTTAGCAGGTATAGTGTATATCTCTTGTTTGTTAAGAGATTTTGTATCTGTATTTTTGACACTATTGATATGTTGATAGTCCTCTCTTGTGGGGGATCTATTCTGGTGCATTCTAGTGTTATTTTTTCAGTGTTTTGAGTAGTTGATTTTGGGGTAACTCATACAGATTTGTAGCGTCACTCCACCCATTCAGCAGTATGGGAGGGTGTGGTGTTGATCCTTCTTCTTCAGGTTATCATGTCCTTGCCTTTTTACCTTGGCTTTTATGGGATCGTGACACTCTAGATTTTGTGTCCTTGCATTGTTTGATTTGGTCTATTGTTCTTGGATCGTGGCCACACCTATTTTACAGCAGTTGATCGAATTATGTTTGGTTTTTTTTTACACTTTTTACATCACTCCATTGACAGTCTCCTTGTATGGAGCTATTCTGGTGAAACCCAGTGTTAGTTGTTTTTGAGTTCTATGATCGAGTAGTGGATTCAGACCACATTGCACACCAAACTTCTTGAATATTGTATGAGTTCTTTTGAGCTGAGCTTCTTGGGATGCCTTGGAGTTGGTCTTTACTCTCTTTACTTTGTTGTTACTGGTTTTGGGTACCCTTTTTGTGTCCCTTTTTTTCCCAGTTATTGTACATGAGTACCTCATCAAGCCTAGTTACCGGGACTCATACTGTGGACATGCCGCTTCTATTTTGGCCCCTAGCTTCACTTGAGGGGGGGTGTTAGAGTAGGTATTTACCTTAGCTCATGTTCACCTAGGTAATTTATTTACCTTTATTGTATTTATCCTCACCCACTTATGTGTGTGGATATTTATTTTTATTTATTTAGATATTAGGAGATATTATCTAGTTAATTAGGTATAAGGTTCTTTCCTTGATCTATGGTATTGACTAGTTCTTTCCTAGATCTATGGTATTGACTAGATCCTTGATGTCTAGTTCTCTCCTCAATCTATGGTCTTGACTAGTTTTTTGATGACTAGTTATTTCCTTGATTTATGGCTTGATCTATGACCTTGACTGGTTCTTAGATTGTTATTCCTTGCCTATTTAAGAAAGGCCCATTCTCAATGTATTGCATTGAGTTCCATAATAATATATGATATTGCTTCTCATTTATTTGCAAAGGTTTTTTGTAAAGTTATTCTGGCGAATTGCTTTCATCTTATAGATCGTGGTGTTTGATTAGCATCTGTGTTCTTGGCTTGGTACGATCTGGTTATCGTTCCTTTCAGTCAAAGCCAAGGCGAGAATCGGAAGAAAGGGGACCCATTTTTGAGTTGTTTTCCCACCCTCCTATACAGACCCGATATAAACTTCAAGGGGTGTATCTTTCGACTCATGGCTCAAAATATTACAAATCATATGCCATTGGAAAGATCTCAGCCTCACGCACGCCATGGGGTCTAAAAATTTAATTTTGAAGAGGTTAGGTGAAGAAAATGGAGGAAACTTCTTCGGGCCTTTAATACAGGATCCATCTATCTCAACAACCAGATCAGATTCGATATGTTTCTGTCATTTCCTCTTCCTTCAAGGTGCCAAACCAAGGATTGATGCAGTAAAGATAGATTTAGGGAGATATTTCATCAGAGGCATTAACAGTGGTGGTTGAGCTTCAACCTATTTTCCTGCTTCTCTCTCTTTATTTATTTCAGGTTGAATCTATAAATATGGGGGCAGGATTCGTTGTAAAGGGTTGGACATTCTTTGTTTTGCAGGCTCCCTCTTTCTTCTAAAAGGGATCTATGGGGTTCAGGCCTTCCACTAAAATTGTAATACCTTTCTGCCTCTTGGCTACTTTTTAATGGACTATATCAATCTATAGAGCAATAAAACACGTCTATGATCAATTTTAGATCCACTCTTGTCTCTTTTGCTTTCATCTAGCCTTCCATTATATATCTGGCTATCTATGTTGGTTTATTGTATGCATTTTGTTGGTTTGTGTCTATTAGCAAAAAAATTGTTCATCATTCCTTTGGTGCATCACCTCGTAGTTTAGCTTTGTTTTAATTTCTGTATTCTTTCTATACTTTTCTCCTTGTTAAAGTTTAGATTAGGATTAAGAACAGATCCTCTGCAAGTTTCTACATATGCACCTAAACAGAGAAATAAGGAACCAGCCTTTAATTTGGAGAGCTTTTCCATTTTTCAAGGTCCCACACCTTGGGGAAAGTTCAATGTTATGCAATCACACCAAATGAGTCTACCTTAGAAAATTAGATTTTTAGAACTCATTTGGGGGTGCTGTGATTTTTCATTAACAGTTTTGACATGCCCGGTGGGACTAAGAAGTCTCCATCTTATTACAATAGGAATTTATGTACACTTATTGTGATTCTAGCTTTTAAGAAGTCTTAAAATTGTACATCTGGTGACTCCAAAAGAAAATAATCTACTGGATTCAGCAGCCTAGGCTTGGAATATTCATGAGAAAACCCCAATCTAGAGCAAGGAAAGAAGGTATATTTGAATACTTACATCTATCCCCAGGCAAAGGAAGGAGAGGAAGAATAATTCAAAGGTCTCCATCTCCACCAAGAATAACCTTGTCAACGCCTCCACCTGCAAGGCCTTTCTTTCAGTCTGCAAAGATTCTTAGGCCAATCAGAATGAGAAAACCAAATTCATATGTCAACTTCACCAGAAATAGTCCACTCACCTTGATTATACAAAACCCATTTCATATTGCAGCATTAAAGAGCATCCCATATTTCACTGGGGAAAATAAAACTTCTCCTGGTGACCATGTCCAAGATATTGCAAATGTTTTTACAATCCACGAGATCCATGATATGGACATTTCAGTCAAGCTACTCACCTCTTCATTCAAAGGGAAAGCTTCATAATGGTTCAAAATTCTTACAATAGGATCTATCCAGAACTGGAACCAGCTGTGCACAGCTCTTCACGATCAATTTTGGGAAAAAGGTGATAACTTGTCTTTGTTGGAGCAACTAAAAAACAATCAAGAGAGCCCCGAACGAACTGCTGACAGACTTTAACCTCAGATTCCAGCGGACCTCGGATAGGATTCCAACAGTAGTAAAGCCCACTGATGAAGGTGACTTCTTATACTTTCTTAGGGCTTTAAATTCTAATATTTCTCTGATGATTCAGTCAATGGGGGGAACTACATTACCTGCATCATGTAGCCTTTCCATAGGGGCTGAGAACCATTTGATTCAGGATGGTAAAATCACTCCTAGGCCATCCATGCCTTTGTACCATGAGTTAGGAAGCCCAGATACTAGCCAAGTGCCTACATTAGCTCCTATACCCACCCCTAGGAGTCAAAGCTCAACTAAAACTTCCACTTCATCATCTAATACCTCTAAAGAGCTTACAGAAGTGATGAAGCAACTTCATAAATTTGGGAATGAGCTAGTGACCTTCAAAAGACAATAAGCTTAGAGTTTCAGGCCATACTAGCCCCAGGTTGAATATCAAACCAGACCCCAGTATCAGCAGAATAGGCCACCACATCAAACTGTAAACCAGAGCCAGAACCAAGGACAACCCCAAGCTGCTAGACCTTTCAGGCCGTATGATCCTAACACAGCTTTAAAATCTAGGGCATTGGCTCCTACACAGAACAATATGGCACAGGAATATGATTGGTGTTTTCCATGCAAACAACCACATAACCAATCAACGTGCTTTAATAGTGCTCTAAATCAGGCCTTGATGGTGCAAACCAGTGTGGCACCACAAGAACTTGACCAAGAGGAATATCAGTAGTAAGGTGGCCCCCCAGATGAGACTATGCTTTTCAATTGGAAAACCGAAGACTTCTGTGGGACAAATCAGTCCCCTCCTCAAAGTGTAGATGTCAATACACAGTCCAAAAAGAGAAATATTGGAGAGGGCCAACCACTGAGCTCAGGTGACCCTCAACCATCCATCACTCCACAAGGTCCTGGTGCTCCAAGTACAACTCCCGACATATTAAATCAATCCAGAGCACCTCCCAAACCTAGTCAAGCACCGGTTGTAACAACCCATGTGCAAGAAAGAAATGTGTCTGGGAAGGGGCAGCAGAAATATGGCTCATTCAATATTATTGAGCAGATGAAAAGGAAAAGTGTGAACATTTCACTATGGTAGTCACTGACCATTCTAGGGTAGAGGGATCTATTTTAGACTACCATTCAAAATTGGTAAAGTTCAAATCACCCCCCAACCAGCAAGAAAGAGTGTTTGCCAATGCAGTTTAGCCTGGGAGGAACCATGGAGAAAAACAAGGTAAAAACCTGAGACCTCCTCCCTTCTATGTCTCATTGATTATTGGAGACAAGTTGGTGCACAATTGTATGATTGATTCCGGGGCCAGTAGTTCTGTGATGCCCAAACTCATCTCTAGAGGAGTAGTCCAATTAGATGGGACAGTAGTGACTACTGTGGGAATCATCAAGGATCTGAGTCTGACTCTACACACTTTCCCTAATGTGACTATTTTGCATATCAATCATAGACTTGCCACCACATTTTGCTTTGTGTCTGTCCAGAGACTTCACTGCCAAAATTGGAGGCTACATGTCTGCTGATTGGTCACATATTCTCTTTAAGACAAGGTATGGAGTGAAGGCCACAATCAGATCTAAACCTATTACTGAATATCATATTAAATCCTATGTGCCTAGCCCAACCAATGCCAACTGCTCAGCTTTTGATCAAGAGGACCTCCTGAGCACTTCTGAAACAAATACCAAGGTGGGATGTATCCCAAAATTTTCTCGTGATGATTGGGCCAACAAAAGTCATGATTTTGACCCCTAGAGGAAAATGGAGGAATCTTAAATGGGTGTCTACTGCCTACATGAAGAGGTTCAGCCTCTTCCTAACCTAATCAAGCTAGAATACAAGGACGATAATGAGGTATGTCAATTGTTCTTTGATGGTTCAAGGAGTAAATAAGGAGCTAGAGGAGAAGCCATGATTGTGTCCCCCAGAGGTATGAGATATTATTCAGCCTTCAGATTCCAGTTTGCTTGCTCAAATAACACTGCTAAATATGAGGCTTTAGTCCAAGGTCTTCACTAGGTAAGGAAGCTAGGAATCAAGAACTTGCAAGTATTCGGTGACAATGAACTGGTTGCCAATCAAGTCAGAGGACTAAATGCTATCAAAAATGACCTACTCAAGAACTACAAGAGTAGGGTATTGGATCTCATGGAGAATTTCAAGGCCTTCAATATTGTGTCCATACCCAGGAAGGAGAATGAAGCTGCTAATAGACTCGCAGCAGTTGGAGCAATGTTTGATGTGGTTGATAGCATCAACAGGGATAGAGAACATCCGCATATCCATGTGGTTATGAGGCCAGTAGTGCCAGATAATAATACATGTTGGTAGGTGTTTGAGAATGATCAACAGATCATTAAATTTCTACAAGAAGAAGCTGATTTCTCAGCTATAAACCAGAGAAGACTAGAGCAGTAGTATGGGAATCAAATAGTATAGCTACATACAAACAAGCTTCCCAAAGGCTTAGTGACACTGGAATCTATTTTCAATCCTAATGATTAGTTCATAAAAGAGAAAGCTAACATGCAGATCAAAGGAGAAGATTCAGAGTCGATCCCAGTTGGAGAAGACATAACACTTCAAATTGGCAAAGTGGCCACCAAACAAGAAAGGTATGAATTCATACAAATTTTCCAAGAATTCCCTGATGTGTTTGCTTGGAGTTATGAGGACCTAAGAGGATTCAGTCCAAAACTAGCACAACACACAATCGAACTGGATCCAACTGCTCGGCCCATCAGGTAGAAGCAAAGACCAGTCAACCCACGTATTGAGCCTCTAATGAAGAAGGGGATGAACAAGATGATAAAGGCAAGCATCATATTTCCATATAAACACTCAAGTTGGGTTGCAAATATGGTCCCAGTTACGAAGAAAAATGGAGAAATCAGATAGTGTGTTGACTTCAGTGATTTGAACAGAGCCTCCCTCAAAGACCACTACCCACTTTCTTCAATGGAGCATATCTTGCAAGTAGTGTTTGGGTTAGAAAGGTTCTCCCTCCTAGATGGCTACTCAAGGTACAACCAGATCATGGTGAAAGAAGATGATCAATTCAAAACAGTTTTCACTACCAAGTGGGGCACCTATGCATACAAGAAAATTCCATTTGGATTATCCAATTCCAGAGCCACTTTTCAAAGGGCAATGGATATGGCATTCAAGGGGCTGATTAATCAAATAGTGTTGATCTATTTAGATGACATCACTATTTTTTCCAAGAATGCAGCAGATCATCTCTTCCATCTGAGGCAAGTTTTTCAGAGATGTAGGAGATTTGAGGTGTCATTGAACCCCAAAAATCTAGGCCATATCGTATCAAAGGAAGGATTGACAATTGACCCGGAAAGAGTTCAAGCAATAAGAGCATTGTCATTGCCAAGTCACAAGAAGGCTCTTCAAAGCTTCTTGGGAAAAATCAATTTTTTTTGCAGGTTTGTTCCAAACTTTTTTGCCCTTGTTAAGCCAATAACGTTGATGTTGAAGAATAGCTTAACATTCAGGTGGATAGCTGAAGAAAAAGCAAATTTTGAGGCCATCAAAGAAGCCATATCACAAGCCCCAACTCTTGTGAACCCAGATTTTTCCAAAGACTTCATATTGTACGCCTTTGGTGGTAGCAACACAATTTATGCAATCTTAGTGCAGCAGAACAAAGAAAGTACATAACAGCCAATTGCTTTCTTCAGTCAAAGCCTGGAAGATTATGAGGTGAGGTACTCCTTCATTGAGAGGTAGGTCCTGGCGATAATCAGAGGCTTGAAGAATTTTAAGCATTTGGTTTCAAATAACAAAATTCAACTATTGGTCTCCCATATGGGAGTTAAAGAATTCCTTCTCAGCAAGGACCTGAATGAAAAGTGTGCAGGATGGATCACTCGTGTCATGGAATATGACATTGAGATCAAGGTCACCAAGTTGGTCTGTGGGAAGGGGTTATGTGAAAAACTAGCCTCAGGTCAACAAGATGAGACAAAAAGTGGAAAGGAGGTTGTTTTTGTTCTATAAGATGATCAAGAAGAAGGGAGAGATGATGTACCTGCTCCTTATTGGACCCAAGCCATGGTACACTTCCTTTGAATAGGCTTGTGTCCTCATGGGATGAGTAAATCAAAAAGAAGGCATTTTAGGCTACAGGCCATCCCATATGTTCTTATTGATGGCGCCTTGTTCAAGAGGGACATCAATGGAATTTTTTTGAGATGCATTAGGGCATATCAGGTGGAGAGAATGCTAAAAGAATTCCATGTTGAAGTAGTTGGAGGCCATTTTACTCCAAGAGTGACAGCACTCAAAATCATGAAAGCAGGATATTATTTGCCCAGAGTGTTTAGTGATTGCTACACATGGATCAAAATGTGCAAGAATTGTGCATTCTTCAAAGGCAAGGAAAGGCTAGCCGCACTTACATTGCACCCAATCTCAGTCGACCAACCTTTCATGCAATGGGGATTGGACTTCATTGGAGTCATCAATCCAAACTCAAGCCAAGGTCACAAATGGATCATAACAGTGATAGATTATTTCACCAAATGGACCGAGAAAGTGGCACTCAAGGAAGCAAATGAGTCTAGTATCCTAGATTTCTATGAAGGGCTAGTGACCAGATTTGGAGTGCCAGCCACCATCATATCAGATAATGCATTAGCATTTATAGGTTCCAAGATCATAGGATGGGCCATTAAGAATGGGAGTTATTTGAGTACTTCATCAAACTATTACCCTTAAGGTGATGGCTAGGCTGAGTCCACAAACAAGAACCTGCTAAAGATCATCAGAAGAACTCTTGATGAGAATCAGAGGACCTGGCACAGAAAGCTCAAAACGGCCTTATGGGCTGATAGAATAACACCCAAAGGATCTACTTGCAGCCATCCATTCAAGCTCATCTATGGGAAAGATGTGGTGTTGCCTATATCACTTGAGTTGCCAACATTGGAGCTCATGAAGCAACTAGAGATGTCTGAATTTGGACCAATGGAGGCTAGGTATGCAGAGCTAATGGAGTTAGAAGAAACTAGAGAGCATGATCTCCAAGCAATAGAGAAGAACCAGGCTTCAATCAAGAAATGATTTGACAAGAAGACAAAGGCAAGGACCTTCCAGGAAGGATACCTAGTTTTGAAATGGGATGTAAATCAAGAAAAACCAGGAAGGCATTCCAAATTTGACGCCATCTGAAGTGGCCCCTATATGATCACAGGATGCAAAAGTAGCAATGCTTTCCAATTGTCTACATTAGAGGGCAAAGAGTTACAGATTCCAATAAATGGGATCTATCTTAAGCACTGCTACTAAAAGGGGATTTCTCACCCTGTACGTATTAGTTTAGTTTTCTCTTTCCTCTAAGTGCTTATGCACATTATCTTGCTGTAGTGTACATTTCTTTTATCCTAAGTGCTTTGCATGCTCAGCATGTTCCATTTGGAGCATGCATGATTTCAAATTTGTTATATAGTGTAGTGCTGTTTTTTTCTCTCATACAGTGTTTGGACTCGGCATTTGGTCAAGATCAGTTTCAGTTCTAATGGGTTTCCAAGTGGCCCATGGGTCAAATTTCTAAGTTCAAATCAGTAGTAGGATATCTCCCATGACTCCATGCCCAATAGATATGACAAGGCAATTGGTCTTTTCATCTAGCAAGTAGATACCCCTATGAGTTGCCAAATTGTTATCCATATTTCACCTCATGCCAAATATTGGATCAACCATGATCCCGCATAAGAGGAAACATAATCAAAAACGGACTGTCGGGGAAAAAGTTGGTTCTTTGCCCCTTGTTATCTCAAAGGGGGTAAAAGTTGCAAAATGGTCCGCAACTCTGCCCAAGGAAAAAGTCAGCATCTGGGCCCGAGTCAAAGCCAAGGCGGGAATCAAAAGAAAGGGAACCCATTTTCAAGTTGTTTTCTCGCCCTCCTATAGAGACCTGATATAAACTTCAAGGGGCGTATCTTTCGACTCATGGCTTGAAATATTGTAAATCTAATGTCGTTGGAAAGATCTCGGCCTCACGCATGCCATGGGGTCTAAAAATTTAATTTTGAGGAGGTTACATGAAGAAAATGGAGGAAACATCTTCAGGCCTTCAATGTGGGATCCATCTATCTCAAGAACCAGATTGGATTCAATCTATTTCTATCGTTTCCTCTTCCTTCAAGGTGTCGAACCAAGGATTGATGCATTAAAGAAGGATTTGGGGAGAGATTTCATCAAAGGAATTAACAGCGGTGGTTGAGCTTCAAACTATTTTCCCACTTCTCTCTCTTTCCTTCTTTCAGGTTAAATCTATAAATACGGGGGCAAGATTCATTGTAAAGGGTTATACATTCTTTGTTTTGTAGGATCCCTCTTCCTTCTAGAAAAGGGATCTATGGGGTTCAGGTCTTCCACTAAAATTGTAATACCTTTCTGCCTCTTGGCTACTTTGTAATGGACTGTATCAATCTATAGAGCAATAAAACATGTATGTGATTGATTTTAGATCCTCTCTTATCTCTTTTGCTTTCATATGGCCTTCCATTATATATATGGCTATCTGTGCTAGTTTATTGTATGCATTTTGTTGGTTTGTGTCTATTAGCAAAACAAGTGTTCATCATTCCTTTGGTGAATCACCTCGTAGTTTAGCTTTATTTTAATTTCTGTATTCCTTCTATCCATGTCTCCTTGGTAAATTTTAGATTAGGATTAATAACATATCCTCTAAAAGTTTCTACGTATGCACCTAAATAGAGGAATAAGGAACCAACCTTTAATCTGGAGAGCTTTTCCATTTTGCAAGGTCCCACACCTTGGGGAAAGTTCAATGTTATGCAATTGCACCAAATGAGTTTGCCTTAGAAAACCATATTTTTAGAACTCATTTGGGGGTGCTATGATCTTGCATTAACAGGCACACACTTTCTAAATGAGACAATAAAAATTCTATTGGATGAGTTCATGATTGCACACCATAAGACAACACCATATCATCCTTAGGCAAATGGGACTGTTGAAGCCTTCAACAAGATTTTGAGCCAGACATTTACAAAAAATTGTAATGTTGGAAGGAAATATTGGGATGATAAAGTTTTGGTCATGTTTTAGGCATATAGAACAACATACAAGCATTTTAACAAGGCCACACCCTTTCAGTTGGTGTTTTGCACAGAAGTAGTTCTTCTGATGGAATTCATGTTACCTTATTTGTGTATTTTGTGTGCTGGAGGTCTAGCTGATGAGCATGCTTAGGAAGAAATAATTGATTAATTGATATAGTTGGATGAGAGGTGCACCATAGCACGTTGGATCCAGAAGCACGAAAAGGCTAGGTAGAAGGCATTGAATGACAGGCACATCAGGGACAAAAAGCTTGAGATAGGATAGATGGAGCTTCTTTATGACTCTAAGTTTCTGCACCATCTAGGCAAGCTTAAAGAACATTGGTTGGGATCATATATCATCACTCGTATACTTGAATCAGGTTCTTGTCAGTTAGAGACAATTGATGGAATACGGTTACTCAGTTACTTTAACAGGAGTAGGTTGAAGCCCTACTATAAGTAAGTCTTCTTGTTGTTTGTAATAAGGCAGTGTTTCCATTTAGACTAGGTTTTCATTTCTGTATTTCCTTAATGTATTTCCTTTTTGGTCACTATGCTTTGTCAATTCAATTGGTGTTTTGTGTAATAAGTGCATTTACGTGCTGGAAGCTAATTACCATTTGAAGAAATTTTATGTGTAGAGAACTGCACATACCATTGGTGTGGGGTGGCTATTTACAACTAGGTACACATAAAGAAATAAACTGCTACAAGTGTCATTCAATTTTGTAGATGAGTGGTTAGAAAGGAGATTACTTTAAAAATATGACTATAGATGGAGATAAATGAGGGAAAATTATAACGTGAGGTAATCAGGGGCTGTAGAGACTACTAGGGGAAGGCGTAGTGGTGAGGTACTCAGGCATATGGAAGCGCGTTGAAGAGTAGTCTGTAGCCAGAAGGTAGGAAGGTGCGCTAGAAGGTTATAGCTGGGGTATAAAGATGTACCACATGGATATTATGCAAATGGTCAATTAATGAGAGGATTATTGGTAGGTGGAGAAGTAATAAATGTACTAACCTTTTGAAAATCTATATAAGAACGTGATGCGGATTCATTTTTACCTTTGTGATCACAAGTGTTCGAGCAAGCTAAGTGCAAATGAGTTGAGTGAGTCATGTTAAGGTGCAGAGAGTTCTGAAACCAGATGCGGAGAGAAGATTGTTGCATGAAGAGTCTTATGTCCCCATTGCTGAAGGGTTTGAGTGAAGCAGAAGCATTGAGGAGGAGCTAGGGCACGCAAATTTGAGCTAGGGTTTTGAGTTTGTTCGTTATAGATAGTGAAAAGGTGGATTTTTGTGATGGCACCAAAGAAAGCACCTGCTGTAGAATGGGCACATGACTATAAATCCCACTCTTATGTCTAATGAGAAGGTAAGAAATTCCTTAGTTAAGGTATCTATAGAAGTGGCACAAAGGAACATAGATAAGGCTGCAACTATTAGAGCGCTGCAAGAAGATAACAAGGCCAACACTACAGAAATAGTGTGTCTACAAAGAGAAAAGGACTTGGAGTAGAAAAAGAATGAGGCCTTCATCAATATGGTGGAAGAAATTGGTGACCATGTCCTGAAAGCAAGACCACACTTGGAATCTAAGGTACCTAAAAGGTTTTTGTCAGCTATGAATTATGTGTGTACCCTAGTAGGATTGGTGCTTGAGGATGGACCGATTCGCATGTCAGTGCCAAAGGACCCCCTCTGACTAAGAAGAGGAGAGAGAAAATACCTCAGTAGTTAGAAATATTTCATCTTACAAAGCCTTGCTCCAGACTTTACAGGAAGACCTAAAGAAAGAAGACCAGGCATTGAACATTTTTGTAGCTCCAAAATCAGTAATATGAATAAGAACCATATTAAAGGATAATGAAGTTTTGAAAGAAATGAAGGATGAGACTTTAGGACATGTAAAGAAATTGGTGTGAGTGAAGCAAAAGCGTGAAGACCTTGCAGTAACACAACAACCACATAAGGAAAGGCTAGATGAGCTTGGAAAGCTCATACCATGAAAGATGGATCTTTTGGAGGGATAGATGTCTGTTATGGCTAACATTGTCATAGTATTACAAAATGAGAGGGGAGAGATGACCCAGGACAACTTGGAGGGCATTACTGCAGATGTCCCAGAGAAGACTAAAAATGCGTTGGATGATTGGAAAGCTTTGGAAGCTAAAATTAAGGAAGAATATCCATAGTTGATTCTCCTAGTGGAAAAGGAGGGTACTGGAGAGTAAAATATATTCTTTGTACAGCAATTCATTCTTTATATTCTTCCATTCTTATTCTTTTTGGCATCAGGCGGTAGCCATTATCAGGGCGGCAATGTAGTTTAGTGTAAGGTAATGTTGAGCAGATGAAGTATGACACTAAGGAGAAGGCACACAGAATATTTTTGAGTGGTATCAAGGCATATTTGAAGGCATGGAAGGATAGGGAATGAAGCATGCACAAAAGACAGATTGAATCGAGACTTAGCAATTTTCATGGTTATGGGCTATTTTTGGAGATAGTATACAGAGCACACAACGGGATGGAGACTTGCATGACAACAAATGTTGTTTTGGGAAGAGCATCTGCTAAAGCGCCATACATGAGTTCAAATTTATAATAGGATTACTACTGTTAGTTAACTGTTAGAGATATATTGTTAGCACACTTACATGTGTGCATGTTATTATAAAGGTGCATGACTATTTTCAGCATGCAACCTATTTTTATAAGTGCATAAGCAGTGAAGGGAAAGTCCCCACCCTTATAAATATGTAGTAATCTATGTAGATTAGCAGAGTGTGCTATGTATGAGCTACGATGCATGCATAAACTTATGATACTACTTATTATAAGAAGCTTATCTATTTATTGTGTTTTAATATAATGGAGTGTGTTGGGTGAATAATGGTGTTAAACATGACTGAAACTAGTTCTTATATGGTTGGCTTCATTACATCTATCGTTTAATTCATTGTTCTTTTAGATATAGATCTGGAATATGCTTTGTGGAATATTTATGATATTTGTGGATATGAATACATTACATCTTCATCATGTCCGCATCTTGTGTAAGAAAATATAAGGAGGGGGTTGGTACCTTT
Organism: Taxus chinensis; assembly: GCA_019776745.2. Taxonomy (NCBI): domain Eukaryota; kingdom Viridiplantae; phylum Streptophyta; class Pinopsida; order Cupressales; family Taxaceae; genus Taxus; species Taxus chinensis. The sequence continues at coordinate 550,889,636 of CM034155.1, forward strand.
GCACACTTTGGGTGAGCACTCAGCTCAGGCTGGGTGATGTGTCAGTGTGCTTGGGTTATTCGTGGTAAATGCTAGGCTGCATCAATTATTGTTTAGTGATTGCATGTGTAGAGGACCGTGCATACCCTTAGTGTGGAGTGGAGTATATAGAAGATACATGGACCAGATTTGAATGTTCTCTGAAATATGGGTATGCATAGAGATATTTTACAGGTGCTATAAGTAAAGGTGTGGATAGAGAAAGATTTATCATGAATAAAGACCACGTATGAATGACCGCACAATGTAACGTGAGGTAGGATACAGCATTGGAAACTACTTAGTGAAAGGCATAGTGATAGGTACTTCAGCGCATGAAGGTGCACGAAAGGAGGATTGTTGCCGAGGAGTAGAAGGCGTGCCAGAAGGTTATGAATTTGGCACAGAAAAATCAGCGTGGAAAATGAAAGAATACCAAAGTTAATGCTTATTATGGTGGTAGGTGGAGATCAATAATGTGGAAAAAAATTGAAAAGTTATATAAGGTGATGTTTTGAACTCATTTTCACCTTTGCAATCAAGATAATTCAATCCAGTTGAAGAAGAGTGAGCAAGCAAGTGAATTGTGAAGTACAGAGAGCTGCAAACCAGTTGGATTTGTCATATTTGCGAACAGGATTGTCTAGCACTCCATTAGAGAAGGTGTTTAAGCAATACAAAGGTGTGCAGGAAAGAGAAATCAATTGTTATGGTTTAGATTTGATTTAGGGCACATGGTTTCAAGCTAGGGCACACAGATTTCAAGTTGAAGAGATTGAATTAGTTACAAGAACAAGTTTTTAAAGTTGTTATGGCACCAAAAAGAGTACGTGGAGCGGCTACAAGGGGAAAGAGGCAAAAGGAAGTTGAATTTGAAGTAGAAGATGCCCCTGAGATTGGATTTTTAGAGATGCAATATCCGAAAGGAGTTTTTATGGGTCATGACTGGGAATCGCATGTGCAATGATGCAAAGTAAGTGACTACAATCATAAAACCAAAGATAATAAAGATGAGTTAGATAAAATTCTAGTAGTGAAGATAGGCATGAGGACAGAAAATGATATGGTGGTACATGAAAACATGGGTGAGAAGTTGATATCAAATGTAGGATTTTTGTAGCTATATGAACTTCCTTATTTTGGTAAGCCTGAAAAACTATACAAATGGCTAATGAGCAGAGTCCATGAGAACTTCTTTTACTTTGTCATACATCGAATAAGGTTTCCTCACCCCTAATTGGAAGGCTAACAAGATTGAGGAGTTTGGTTACAGAGGTTAACAATGACCTCACTAACAAGGATGCCATAGAAGTAACTAAGAAGGAGTTGAAATACATGAAAGGAGGATGCAGGATGGATATCTTGAAGTTTCAAAAGTATCCAGTGATCCAAGCAACAACACACCTCCTAACAAAATTGAACAATCAAGAGTGTTGGTCACAAGTCAACAAGGCATGGCTTCATATAGCTAAGAAGATGACAGAAGGAGTGGTGTATAGCTTGTCTAGATACATTGCAAAGACCATTATTGAGGAGGTGCAACAAGGTGATAAAATATTTTTTGGTGTTATTCTTCTGTCAATTGTTTTTGTTAAAATTGGAGTGCCCGATGGGCCAAGAGATAAAATATGGCAGTACCCAGAGGAGAAGATATCTATTACTAAAAGGTTTGGGAATCACACATATGATGGATCCATGAGTGGACCCTTCAAATAGAGAGAAGAAATGTGGAATGAGCACTTATGTGCTGCATTTGAAGAGGAATGGAGAATACCAAAGGAGCTTCCTATGGTATTGGGAAAACAAGTATAGTTTGCATTATATCAATACTTCTACTTCTACATCACAATTTGTACACCAATTTCTTGACCGCATTTCATGGGTTGAATTCGCTAATAGCTTCTCTAACTGTTTGGCCATATCTGCAATGTGTGCCTCTAAGAATGGACTAACACCAGTTTCAATACTCCCAACTACCTCAGCACACAAAGTTGCTTCCAATGCTTTGCACGGATCAGTGTATGTCTTATGTGACAATGCTCTTCTAAATGGTGTAATTAATTCTGCCAATGAACCATAGTGCATGTTGGCTTTCATGAATATCATAAGATAGCTTAGATAAAAGTGTCTTAAAATGGGCATCATACTCACGTACACTCTCAGTAGTGCCTTACTTGATATCCTTAAGCGCACTAATACTCTTCTGCTCAAACTCAAGGATATGGAACTCTTTCAGGAAAGCATCCTTCAATGCTACATAGTTCACTCAATTTTGATCAGGGTCAAACTTCTTATACCAGCTATGTGCTCATCCCTGTAAGATAGTAGTGAATTGACTTGCCTTGTGCTTAGTATCCATGATCCCTTTAGTGCGCCACAAGATCTCGCACATATGCACATGTTCGGTAGCATTATGCCTCTATACTCTGAGAGATGAATAAACATCTCCATATAAATGTTCTTTGGTTACTGTGGACCTTAACCACCTGATCCAGAACCTCATGTGTCCCCTCTACCTCCAAAACCACTAGATCCACTGGAACTAGAACCACCTATACCTCCTAATCCTCCACCTGTAGCTAGAATAGGACCTTTAGATGTACTCTCCTATGTGCCAATAGTAGTACTATACTAAACCCCTAAAGTCTATGAATTAGTTCCACTCCCAGAGGTGAATCCAACATTCTACACACTCACGTTCTGTGTGGATGATGTGCCTAAGAATGTTCCTCCAAATATCATTAAAGTCGTCTGTCCTGCCATTGATGTACTTGCTCCCTGACTTACTACTACTCTCCTACTTCCCAACTTAGCCTACTGATTAATTTTAATACTAGATACTAGAAAACCAAGCGTAAAGGCTAGGTCACTAGGTGGATTAAGATGCGCGCCCGTGGCCCAGGTAGTGTCTACTGACACACTTCTATGTGACGCCAAGGGGGGATCTCTATCATGTTTTCCAAAATGGGGGAGTTCTTGATGTTTTGGCTCCATGTATTCTACATGAGCTATAAATAATTCATGATTCATCTCTCTCCTCAATGCCATACTTTCTATAATGGAACGTTGCTTCTCTATATCCCTCTCGTGCACCTCATTTTACTTAAGTTGCATTTCCTCACTCTTCCTTTCTGCTGCTAGGTCTTCCATATTTCACCAAACCTATTCCTTCCCTCGTGCATGGTGAAGTTTAGTTAGCCATCGGTTTACTCTCCAGGTTCAAAGTTACCATCAAGATCTTGATCGCCAGGGGAATGCCTTGTAGGTATGTTCCTCTAAGATACCGCAAAAATTGGAATTCAGTTACCTCTGGGAAAGAATACGTCAAAAATAAATATTCCAGAATATAATTGTTTAGAACACCATGAAACCATGTATCCACAGCACGATTCTAGATCAGGTCAGCATCATAAAGGGCCTAAAATTATTCCTATGTCCAGACAAGTGCATGATACCTCCAATTCTACTAAGATGCATAAGCAGTAAGCCACTCATATAATTCTACTTGAAAGATGGCAAAAAATCTCTCATATAAGCTGTCATATAGATTATGTTCTACCCAAGTGTGGTGTGTTAAACTCAGATCCATTGCTGAACCGTCATGCATAGTCTTCCTCTAGATCGTGTATCCACTCTTCAATACTTGCTAGAGTTAACTGGTACGTCTTCATCATGAACCATCCTAAAAACAACTGAAAAAGAGGTCCTAGAAATGAAACCAATGATGCAGCCTAGAATTTACCAGATAACACCCTATTCATGCTGGCATATCACTCATCTTAAACTGAGCACTCACCCGAAGCACGCAAAGGTACCAGGTGCCTCTTTAGGGTTGCTATAGCAAGATTCTAGCATGATGAAGAAAGAAACATATAGTTCCATAAATAATCCATCATTCTACAATGCACAACATATTCAGATTTATGAAAGAACAATTTTAAACGATAATCATGATTGAGTCAAGAACATGCACTACTTGATTACACGCAGGAATGACACTTAGATTCAGCCAATATAATGTAGCCAAATTATGAACAAACCTGATATACTACAAATAATATGAACTCCAAAAGAAAATAGATCTCCTTCTTTGTTACTGAATAATAAATTACAATGTTTCATAAATAGGAAAACAACTCCCAAATCGAGTTTCCAAGTAAACTCTAACTAACTCTGACTAAATCTACTCTATGTGGCGGAAATTACTATTTTTAACAATTTACTAGAACTTGTTATTCTTAGTAAGTTTGCAAGCTTATTCGTACGGGCACAAAAATTTCCACGCATCTTCTACATCTCTAAATTAGAAAAATTGCCAAATTTCTAACTCATAATGTAACTAATAGACTAAAATTAACGAATGCCCAAAAATAGGAAAAAACTGAACTATAACTTAAATCCTAATTTTTGGCCTCAAGACGGCAGATTTAGGGCCCGAAAACGTGTCGAAAACTTTCCCCAACTGGTAGGGCTGGTTACCACTGCGTTTGTCTCATCAAAACATGTGGTTTCAAAAACAAATGGACACTCGGAGCTCAATTTACAACCTTGTCAAGTTCCTACTAATTCTGGTGCATCACAATAACTTCCATCTAATAATAAACACATAAGCTCCTTACACTAATGGCATTCTATACCAATGCGCGTATGGATCTGATACATCAATCCCATCATATATATCTCTATCACACACACACATTACTACTATGTGATTCTTATCATATATCTAGGGTGGGGACTTTCCCTTCACCACTTCTCTATTCCAAAAATAGGTTGCATGCTATTAATAGCCACGTGTCGTTTACAGGCATACCCACACATGAAATTGTGCTATCTATAGACCTCTTGTAGTTAATTGAAGTGACAATCCTATTCTTAGCTCGTATCCATGCAAAACGCTTTGATCTGATCCTCTAAAGATAGACAATGCGTGTCACGCATGTCCCTGCATCATTGGTGTGTTTCGTACGCCATCTTCTAAAAATAGGTCTTCATGCTCAAAAATAGGCTAAGTCCTAAATGCTAAACTTTCCCTACGTGCATGTGCTCTTTTTGTCCATTCACGCCCTTAAACCTGACCTACTTTCCCACATGGACTTCTTGTGTGAGTTATCTCAAGTGTTCTCTGATCAACATAACACCACACTAATCGCATTGTCACCCCGACAATGGGTATTTTCAAAAATTACATTAAAGAATATTAATGGAAAGAATAAGAAAGAATGTAGATGAATAAATAATTTTTTAAGAGGTAGAATCCTCTTAATCAGTTTAAAGGAGCAACTCTGGATACTCCTCTTTTTATGTCTAACCTCCAAGGTATGTCATTTAGTGAGTGCTTGTTCTACTTTCTCTGGAATGTCCATAGCAATGGATTCCAACTCGTCCCTCCCAATCTCTCCTTTTTCATTCTACAGAACCAATACAAAAATGGACATTGATGTCATTCTTCCTTCTAGAAGATCCATCTTCTTCTTTCCTTTTACTCTTGTTGTAGTTTCCTTCTTGGGTGTCATTTTTAACCTTACAATCCTTTGTAGATCCTTGCCATTAAAATTATGCAATGTGGGAGGTAAACCCTAGTTCAATTCAGCATGCCCTAGGTGAAATTATGTGCCCCTAACTTGTCTCTATCACCTCACTTCACTCAAACCCTTCACCACTGGGGACACAAGCTTCTTCTACGCATAGATCTCTTCGTCATGACTAGTTACACACCTCTCGCACCTTAAAACGATCACTCGGCTCTTCTCACTTGGCTCCTTTCAAATACTCTTAATCACAATGGTAAAAATGAATTCGCATCCCATCCTTATATAGATTTTTCAAATTTTGATGCATTTATTATTCCTTCACCTACCAAATATCCCCTCATTCATTGACAAAATTTGTTCATTCCGCATTGTACATCTTCGCACCCCAGTTATAACCTTCTAGCATGCCTTCCTACTCTCTGGTCATAGAATTCTCTTTAGCACACACCCTTGCACCCGAGTACCTCATCACTATACCTTCTCCTAGTAGTTATCATGGCCTCTGCTTACCTCACGTTATACTATTCCTTCTTGCATCTCCATCCTTGGTAATTTTTTAGAAGCAATCTTCTTTTGACTTAAAGCACACCCATAACAGCTTATTCCTTTATCCTTTCAATTCCCACTGTCTTATACCTAGATATAAACAACCACCCCACATTAAAAGTATGTGCAGTCCTCTACACATAAACATTCTTCACATAGTAATTAGCTTCATGCGCACAATCACGCTTATTACACAAGAACAACAACTAAATTAATAAAGCATAACGAAAATGAAGGAAATACATAATTGAAAACCTAATCTAAATGGAAATACTACCCTTATTACAAACACCAAGAAGACTTATTTATAGTAGGGCTTCAGCCTACTCCCGTTGAAGTAACCAGGTACTCGTGTTCCATCAAGTGCTTCTAACTGGCAAGCACCTGATTCAAGTATGTAAGTGATGACTTATGGCCCCAACCAATGTGCTTTGAGCTTTCCTAGATGGCGCAAGAACTTTGAGTCATAAAGAAGTACCAATTTTCCAATCTCAAACTTCTTCTCCCTTATGTTTCTGTTATGTCATGCTTTCTACCTGGCTTTTCCCTATTTCTGACTCCACCATGCTATGGCTCGTCACTCATCCAGTTGAATCATCTTCTCAATACACTCTTATAAATCCTACTCATCAGCTAGACCTGTAGCATGTGCAATGCGCAAAGAAGGTAACATAAATTCTATAGGGAGAACGAATTCTATGCCAAACACCAACTGAAAGTGTGTGGCTTTGTTCAATATCTTATAGGTTGTTCTATATGCCCAAAGAACAACTGACACTTTATCATCCCAATCCTTTCTTCCAACATCACAATTTTTTGTCAAAGTGTGGCTCAAAATCTTGTTAAAAGCCTTAGCAGTTCCATTTTTCCTAAGGATGATAGGGTGTAGTTTTATGGTGTGTAACCATAAAATCATCTAATAGGATCCTGATTGTCTCATTTAAAAAATTAGTTGTTAAGGCATTCAAATATTTTATTCACAACTTTTTACAGGTTTATTTAGATGATTGGATAGATATGGGCTTGTGAAATATCATTGTGACAATCTACATAGTCGCCACCTGCAATACCACCATGGGCTTCTTCCATAATATCCTTGCGCTCGTGCTCTAATACACAACGATGTAGTACTTCATCTCTGCCTAACTTGTAGAGGTCACCACTGATTAACATAAATGGTGTCACACGTATAGCAAGCTATTTCTTTTCTAATGCCTTCATTCCTTCTGGTGCCATACCAGTTTTTACAAAGACAACAATGTCTTCTAATTTTGTGGGTGCACGTTACAACCTATATAACTATGAATTTAGCATGGTTTCTTCAATAGTCTGTGATTCTTCTCCTGAGTGAATTCTAGACAAGTGGTCTGGTCTAGAATTACTTTTCCCTGGCTTCACCACAACTGTGACGTCAAACTCTTGAAATAGGAGTACCCATCTACATATGCACCCTTGCAAGACCGATTTGTTCACCAAATACTTTAATGTCATGTGATATGTATAAAACACAAATGGTGTTGCTAACAAGTACTGTCAAAACTTGTGTAGTGCATAGATCATTGAAAAATATTCACACTCTATAGTTGTATAATTCCTTTCAACAGGATTCAGCTTCCTACTATCAAAAAAAATTGGATGATCTATAATACCTTCACCAAGTTGAGCTAAAACAGTGCCAATGGCCATGCCAGATGTGTCCACATGCACATGAAATGGTTTATCCCATGAGGGAAAATGCAAAATGGGCGCGGGTAGTAAGTTTCTCTTTTAATATCTCAAATGCGTGATGTTGCGGTTCTCCCCAATAAAATGTACCTTTCCTTTTAGTAATTCTTCCAAGGGTGCAGCAATTTTGGCATACCCTTTAATTAACTTTTGATAGTAACCTGTATGACCCAAAAATCCATGCACCTCACTTTGACTAGTAGGCACTTCCAGGCCTAGAATGACTGCAACCTCAGTTGGATCAACCATAACCCTTCCTTGCAGATTATATGCCCTAACAATATTCCAAAAGGTGTAGCAAATATTCACTTCTTGATTTTTAAAGAGATACTCAATTTTTTGTATCGTTCAAACATTAAACGTAGATTGTCATAAAATCTTTGAATGCCTAAACAACTATACGCGAGAATACAGCAGGCACATTTTTCAATCCAAAAGGCATCATAGTATAGGAAAAGCTACCCCATTCAGTAGTAAATATAGTCTTTTCTTGCTCCCTCCTGAGCAATCCTAACTTAATGACACCTAGAAAACCCATCTGTGAAGGAATATATCTTGTACCCTACAACTCCCTCTAGTATTTCCTTCGTAAATTGTGTAGGGAATGGGTCTATTACATAGGCAGCGTTTAGTACCCTGTAGTCCACACATATTTGAATTCTACCATCCTTCTTGATAGTGATCACCATTGGACTAACCCATTTTGACTCATTAAGGGGCTTGATAATTTCTGATTTCAACATTTTATCAATTTCTTCTTTTACCTTTTCACACAAATTAGGATTAATTCTGTAAGGTCTCTTTCTCATGGGGCATGCACCTTCCTTAAGCTTTGTCTTCATTTCCCCAAGTGATTCATGCATGCCTTTAAGTTCATGATACCCTCGAGGGAATAAGTCCTATAATCCCTGAGTAACTCAATGATCTTTACCACCTCCGAGTTTGACCATTCGTCTCCAATTATGACCTCCTTACGCTCATCCTTTGATCCTATATTGACCTTTTTTGTCTTCATTGGTTCATGGTATGTGCATGTATCCTTATCTTCACTATCCAAGACCTTGCATGCCCCCTTTGAATGGCCAATATCCAAATTTTCAACTTCCTCATCATCCACGATGTACACCATCTTACCTTTTTCTTTCTTAAAACAAGCATGATCAAGTAATATGGAGTCTTCTCCTTCTTCAAAACGCATGCCTGATTTTGTCTCACCCATTAATTCATGTATGAGCTCCTCCACCTTTTCACTATCTCTCATGGTTAACCACTTGACAAATTTTAATGCCTCTTCTATTGGAGGTTGGGAAGAAAAATAGTCAAAAGTTTGGATAATTCATGTAGTCAAAGTTTTCCAATTCCCAGTCTCTCTATGTAGTTCTGCATATACATACCAAGCACAAGTGCATCCTTGTAGAGTAGAATACAGTCAATGAACCCAGAGTGAAGGTGGTAATTCTTCTTGTCCCACTGTTCATAGTCTCTCACACTATTGAATGTGATGCTGAGCAGGTTGATCACCATTATAAGTGAAAATTTGTGTAGGTGCATTACTTCTTATAAACCTTATAGATAGGGCACTTCTGATCTCCTTCCACTTTGTAATATTATCTCTATGAAGTACGCACCAGTGCGTTGTTATCCTGCACAAGACATATGCTAACATGCCTCTTCTCCTAACTTGGTCTATGCACTGTGCCTCCATGGCTTTCAAAAATATAGGAAGATCTTCTACCCCTGTATACCAAGGTACTGCACCACCTATCAGTTGAATAGAATGAAGTCCCTTCTTTTGCGCAACCAAGTTTTTTACCTCGCGCCCTACTAGTTCATACGTACAATGAGCCCAATTTTCACAAGTATTACTGATAAAATGAGAATCCTCCCACTGTAGGATGCCTTCCTTTGATGGCTCATTGACCTTTGGGTCCTTAAAAGTGTAGACATAGATTCTGTTTAAGTCCTCATCTCTTAGAGGATCAACATATGGTGTAGACTTCCCATCTATCAAAGGTATCACAACCCTTTCCTCCTTGTTCTCAAAGATGATATACCCCTTATTGGATCTCAAGTCAACATTATTTGCATAACACCAAGGGCATCCAAGCAAGGCTGGAAAACTATCTACTTCTGCAAGTGATTATATCTCAAAATCCCTAGTGAACTTGGCCCCTTGTATAGTTATAGACGCATCCTTCAGAAATCCTATGGGGTTGGCCTTAGTCTGGTTTTCCATAAACAACACATTAGATGATGGCTGTAATGGAGGCCTCCCCATTTATACCCATGCATATAATGTAAGCACATTTACTTCCGCACCTGTATCTATCAGAATATTGCTTAATAGCCATTCATCCACAACAGCATTTAAATTAATTTCTTTGTCATAGTCAATGTTATCAGGGGGAATATTTACATGTAGGATCCATCATCCTATCTCAATACTTGTGCATGAAGTGTTCCCTTTTAACCAACTTCCTAATAGTGGGATGATGTTCTCATGGCGCAACATTTTGCATACTTCTCTCATATCATTGACATTAGTTTGGATTGTCTCTGATGCTTTCTTCTACTCCTTTAAGTATTATATTTCACCCTGAAGATTCCTTAGCACTTCCATGGTATCTTGATAAACCTCCTTCTGATGAGCCCTAGGTACCTTACATGCAAAACCTCCTCCTTGGTGATCGTAGGCTTCTAGTACGATGCCTCTCTTACGCATGCCACTTCAGCTCGTGTAGTAATCTTCACTGTTAATGCCTTAGGTCCTTCTGTTATCTTGGGCATCCACTGATATTTTATCACGCATTGGGTTTTAACCATCCCAGCACCTTTGTTTTCTTTCTTATGTGACTTACTCAGATGCTAATATAAGTCTGGACACTCTTCATAGCTATGATTCTTTCCGCAAAAAGAACCTGTAACATTCTAGGGAAATTCACGCCTATAATGATCAGGGGATCCACATGTATAGCACATTCCTTGAGGAAACTCGCTTCTTCTTTGACTGCAGCCTCGTCCTCCATATCCACAACGATATCCATATCCCCTTCCATAAACTCCTTCAAAATGCCCCTCATTCCTGTCATAGCGCGTTTAATTATCATCCCGATCCTGGTACTCATTCTTACCCTTAGAATTATCTATTACACTTGTCTAGCATACCCTTATGTCTATAGCATCCTGGATCTAACCAGTCAACCAATAATCTTCAGTATCATGGGTCGTGGATCTATAAATTTTGTAAAAGTTGGATACATTCTTCCTTATCACACACTATAATAAAGGACAGTGACTAGCATCATGATTCAAATGGAAAATCTCACAATCCAACAATAATGAGCGCATTGTTCTGCGAGGACAACTATCCTTGGTGTGACCTTCTACTTCACAATCTGTACACCAAATTCCTGAGCACGTTTCATGGGCTGAATTCATTAATAGCTTCTCTACCTGTTTGGCCATAGCTGTAATATGTGCCTCTAAGAATAGACTAACGCCAGTGTCAATGCTCCTAACTACCTCAACACACAAAGCTGCTTCCAATGCTTCACCTGGATCAGTGTATGTCTTATGTGACATTACTCTTCTGAATGGTGTAATCAATTCTCCAACGAACCATTGTGCATACTAGCTTGCATGAATATCATCAGATAGCTTAGATAAAAGTGTCTTAAAATGGGCATCATACTCACATACACTCTCAGTATTGCCTTTCTTGATATCCTTGAGCACATTAATACTCTTCTACTCAAACTCAGGGATATGGAATTCTTTTAGGAAAGCATCCTTCAATGCTACATAATCCATGCAAGTTTGATTAGGGTCAAACTTCTTATACCAACTATGTGTTTGTCCCTGCAAGGTAGTAGTGAATTGACTTGCCTTGCACTCAATAGTCGTGATCCCTTTAGCGTGCCACAAGATCTCACACATGTGCACACATTTGGTAGCATCTTTTATGCCTCTATACTCCATGAGATGAAGATACATCTCCATATAAATGTTTTGTGGTTGTTGCGGACCTTGATCACCTGATCCAGAACCTCATGTATTCCCTCTACCTTGAGAACCACAAGATCCACCAGAACTAGAACCACCTATACCTCCTAATCCTCCACCTATAGCTGGAATAGGACCTCTAGATGTACTCCCTTGTATGCCGAAATTAGTACTTTATAGAATCCCTATAATCTGTGGGGTATTTCAACTCCCATAGGTGAATACAACATTCTTCGCGCTCACGTTCTATGCAGATGATGTGCCTAAGAATGTTCCTCCAAATATCATTGAAGTTATATGTCTTGTCATTGATGTACTTGCTCCCTGACTTACTCCTACTCTCCTACTTCCCAACTTAACCTACTTATTACTTTTCATACTATATACAAGAAAACCAAGCACAAGAGCTAGGTCACCAGGTGGATTAAGATGCGCGCCCGCGGCCCAGGTAGTCTCTACTAGCGCACTTCTGTGTGAGGCCAAGGGGGGATCTTTTTCATGTTTTCCAAGATGAGGGAGTTCCTGATGCTCTGGCTCCATGTCTTCTATGTGAGCTGTAAATCCTTCACAAGCCATCTCTCTCCTCAATGCCATACTTTCTATAATGGAACATTGCTTCTCTATCTCCCTCTCACGCGCCTCATTATACTTAAGCCGCCTTTCCTCTCTCTACCTCTCTGCCACTAGGTCTGTCATCTTTCACAAAACTTGTTCCTACCCTCCCACATGGTGAAGTTTAGGTAGCCATCAGTTTACTCTCTAGGTTCAAAGTTACCATCAAGATCTTGATCACCAGGGGAATGCCTTGCAGATATGTTCCTCTAGTATACCGCAAAAACTAGAATTCAGCTACCTCCAGGAAAGAATACATTGAAACTAAATATTCCAAAATATAACTATTTAGAACACCATGAAACCATGTATCCATAGTGCGAGTCCAGATTAGGTCAGCATCATAAAGGGCCTAAAATTCTTCCTGTGTCCAGAAAAGTGTGCGATACCTCCAATTCTGCTGAGATGCATAAGCAGTAAGCCACTCGTATAATTCTACTTGAAAGATGGCAAAAAATCTCCCATATAAGTTGTTATACATATTCTATTCTACCTAAGTGTGTGTGTTAAACTCAGATCCACTACTGAACCGTTGTGCATATTCTTCCTCCAGATCATGTATCCACTCCTCAATACTTTCTAGAGTTAACCGATACATCTTCATCGCGAACCATCCTGAAAAAAATTGAAAAAGAGGTCCCGGAAATGGAACCAATGATGCAACCTAGAATTTACCAGATAACACCCTATTCACACTGACACATCACTCATCTTAGAATGAGCACTCACCCAAAGCACGGAAAGGTACCAAGTCCCTCTTTAGGGTTGTTGTAGTAGGATGCTAGCATGATGAAGAAAGAAACATATAGTTCCATAACTAATCCATCATTCTACAATGCATACCATATTCAAATTTATGAAAGAAAAAGTATAAACAATAATCATGATTGATTCAAGAACATACACTACTTGATTACACATAGGAATGACACTTAGATTCAGCCAATAACTTCCATCTATTAATAAATACAGAAGCTCCTTAAAATAATGGCATTCTATACCAATGCGCGTATGGATCTGATACATTAATCTCATCGTATATCTCTCTATCACACACACACATTATTACTATGTGATTCTTATCATATATATAGGGTAGGGACTTTCCCTTCACTGCTTCTCTATTCCAAAAATAGGACGCATGCTATTAGTAGCAACACTCTGTTTACAGTTATAGCCACACATGCAAGTTTTCTATCTATATACCTCTTGAAGTTAACTAAAGTGACAATCATATTCTTAGCTCATATCCATGCAAAACGCTTCAACCTGATCCTCTAAAGATAGATAATGTGTGGTGCACACGTCCCTGCATCGTTGGTGTGTTCTACATGCCATCTTCTAAAAATAGGTCTTCATGCTCAAAAATAGGCTAAGTCCCAAATTTTGAACTTGTCCTCCATGTGTGTGCTCTTCCTGTCCATTTGCACCCTTAAACCTATCCTAATTTCCCATGTAGACTTCTTGTGTGATTTCTATCAAGTGTTCTCTTGTCAACATTACCCCACACTAATAGCATTGTCACCCTGACAATGGGTATTTTCAAAAATTACAGTAAATAATATTAATGGAAAGAATAAGAAAGAATGTATATGAATAAAGAATGTTCTCTACATTTAAGTGTGAGTTTTGTCAAGTATACTTTGATCATCACCCAAGAAAAATCATATGCGTGTGGTTCCAAATCATTCTAGAGCCCAAGGACCATTATGGATGCAGAGATGGAAACCACACACACAAGGAAATGATTATCATTGATGATGTAGACTCATATGGATGAGCCTAACTTCAATGTATGTGAAGAGTTGTGTGTCTCATGCAAAATGAAGAAGGTGCCCCATTCACACCAAGTGACTATCAAGCCCCCTATCATGTCTGATGAACAGGTAAGCAACACATTAACTAAGGTCTCTATGGAAGTTGTGCGCCATAATATTGATAGAGTGGAAACTATTAGAGTGCTACTAGATGATAAGAAGGACAAAGAAATAGAAATAAAACTCATGAGAGAAGAGAAGGAAAAAGTTGAGGTGAAGGTGGAAGTGTTGACAAGTATGGCCAAAGAGATTGGGGATGACATTTTTAAGCTAAGGCTGCACTTGGAAAAGAAATTACCCAAAAAAATTCCTTGTGTGATGCACTACGTACGCAGGTTTGTGAAGTTAGTAATAGATGAAGATCATGTATATATGTCAGAACCCAAGGATTATGCAGAATAGGTGGCAAAGGCTAAGGCCATAATAGCATGAAAAATGAAATGTCCCTTGTTCTCGAATAATAGCATCAAATCACTTTGGCCCATTATGTCTACCTAATGGCCAAAGGGTATGTGCAAGGGTGACTTAAGTCACAATAAATTTTTATAAGTACCTCAAAGAAAATAAATGAAAAATCCTAAAAGCACTTATAATTATTTATTTGGCTTAATATATGTATGCACTTATAAAATAAGTTATAACATCTAGAAAAATGCAAAAGGGGGATCTTATGGAGTTTGTATCATTCCTAGGAAGTATGGTGACTTACCTAGAGAAATGATAATGGAAAAATAGAAAGTAAAAAGTCCCATTTCTAATTTCATCCTCCCTATGAATAAAATGTGACCAACTTGGGTAAGGAAAGTGGTGCTTATGTTTAGGAATAAGACTAAATTTTATTGGAGGTTTTTGGAGGTTCCTTTTGGGACAATTCCTTTATAAAGGGGAGAGGTCAACTTAGAAAGGCATCTCATATTCCTTTAATAAAATATGAAAATTGTCTAAGATTTTTGCTTTTGAAAAATTACTTTAGAGGACAAAAACCCTCTGGGTAAGTGTGAGTGATTTCCACTCATGGAGTCCTATTGTGCCTGCATAGAAATTTAGTGAGTTATAGGTGTTTTTTGTTGAGTTTTGCACGAAGGGTTTGAAGACTTGATTGATAGCAACTGTATCTTCTCTACACTACTAGAGTGACCCATGTGGTGGTTGATTTCTGTGGAATAAGCAACATTCCTATGTTTATTCTGTATGTCAACTATTTTTCTAAAATGTATGGCTCAAACTAAATGATTTCCATGATTTTTAAAGGCATTAAAGTGTGAATTCCAGTCCTCTAAAGAGACATATTTCCTAGTAATTATCCCAAGCCTACTCAACAAAATTTCAGAGCCAATTTTCTCCAAAGAGAGGAACCAATTGAAGAAGTGGCACAAAATGATGTTCATGATGTAGAGGCATATGATGATGAGTACATACAGTTAAGACTTCTAGTTAGAGATATGCTAACTTTTAGAGACTTCTACCAATTGAAGAATAACAAGGGTACATGAAGAAGTAGAAGATCTCATCAAGAGAAATCTAGGAGAGACATTCAACAAATACAGGGTAAGGTAACTCTTCCTTCATTTGATGGTATAGCTAAATGCTCTGCTAGATCATGGTTGTAGAAATTAGATACATATATTTCTCTAAATCTCATGTATGAAGATGAAGCACTTAAGTTTGCAACACTACATTTGGATGGTGTGGCACATGAGTGGTGGTATTATGGCATCATCACTTAAGGACATGGCTCTATTACATCACTTTAATAATTCATTAGATGTTTGACTGAGAGGTTTGATCAGATGGAACCATATTTTTACTTTAGGGGTTTTTCCCAACTCAAACAGGATGGCACCTCAGATAAGTATATTTATGATTTCCAAAGAATTTCAGTTATGGTTCTTGAAATTAGTGAAAAAAGAATTGTTTTGTTTTTTTTTAAGGATTAGGAGAGCCATTAAAGGGTTTGTTATCCAAAATTCACCCTCAAGGTAATTTTGATAACATGCATCAAATTATTTAGTCCCGAGCAAGTAGATTGATTCAAAGCAAAAATCATGTTTTTTGGGATCCCCTCGGCTTCTCTCTAACTCTCCCATCCAAGAAGAAATCCCAACGAGTTGGAAAAAATGGAAAAAAATACAAAAATAAGGTTGTAGGACTGTTTTAAAGCATTTCGGGTCTGAAGGGTTTGGGTCATACTGAGGTTCGTCGTACCAAGCTTAGGGCCGAAAAAACAAGGAAAATCAACTAATTCAGACATTTTTGTCCCAGGAGGTCCGCAGGATAGTTGGGATGTCGGGACACGCAGGACACAAAAAGCCAAGACGGCCGAGAGTAGGGAAAATCGTCAAGTTTTTGTTTCGCGCGGTTTTGGGACAGCCGGGACAAAAGTACGCGCGGGACGCGAATCGGTTGATTTTCCAATAGACAATCCATTTCAGGCGGTTCGGAGATATTTTTCCCAGGAAGTCCACGGGACAGTTGGGAAAAAAGTATGCGAGGGATGCGTGGGACGCGAAAATCCGAAACAGTCGAAGGCAAAGAAGAAAAGTCAATGTTTGACACGTGAAACTTCAAACGGCCATAACTTTTGACTCCGAGCTCCAATTTTCACAAAATTAGACTTTCTGAACGAGCACGACGTCCTCTACACCACAAAAACTAGATTTCTTATTTTAAATGAGGGTATATATATTTAATTAAAAGAAAAATATTCAGCTCCAGTCATTTAATGCTCATTCCCGTCAAATGACAGAAAATGCCTGCCAAACCCAAAATAGCTGCCCGTACTCAGAAGGCCATAACTTTTGCATTTCTCAACGAAATCACACAAAATTGGTATCGTTGGAATTGTGGCTCCAAGCCCAACACACAGAAATCAAGAAATTCTATATTTGATGAGATATTGATTGAGTTTTTTATAAAACATGGTCGGGTTCATAACAGTGTTTTATTTGGTGGTTGGGAGTGCAATTAAGAGGCATGGTCATCATTCTTTCTCTGCTGCAGCACCTGGGACAGTATGGGGAGCCTTTTACAAGTAATATATAATCATTTTACTCCATTTAATTCCTCTTACAAGTGGTTGAAGGACAGATTTCAGGATTTCCATTTTTCCCTTCTCTCTTTCTTCTCATTTTTTCTATAAATGGGAGTGTTGGGCTCATTGTAAAGGGAGGTAGTTTTTGTAGCAAAGCTCTACCAAAATTGCTTTGTGAAGCCAATGTGTTACAGGCCCTTGTTGTGGACTCCTTGCATGGTGATCCAGGCCCTTACCTTGTAACCGATTGAACTATGCATATCCGGAAGCAATAAAATATAAGTTTGTGGATGTATCTTCCCCTGCTGTGTTTTCTTGCATTCTTCTTGCCCCTTTAACCTTGATTACAAGAATATTGTGTCTATTATTATGTTCATGCAGGGATCCATTATCATTGTGTATGTTTGAAATATTGTTGTGAATGTGTTTTGCTAGATTATGGAGAACTGTCATCACCTCTTCTAGTGTGCACTTTGCTTCTGTATTTCACGCATTTGGAGACTACTCTCACACCCTCCTTTTCTGGTGTATCACCGCTTTAGTGTAGGATTTTCATTTTATGCATTCTCTCTCCCTGTTCCCTTGGAAATTTAGATTAGAATATTTAGTTTCCCCTGCATTAGAGTAGATTGTGGCAGGTAGTTTAGGAGCAAGAACCAGCTTTCTCTGGAGGTCTATCTCAAGTAGCAAGTCCCACAACTTGGAGATAGTACCCATGTTATCCAATCACACCGTAGGTTCAAGTATATGCACTTATGGAATCATGAGGGTGCTGTGATTCGGTGATAACAGGGTCTTGTCAAATCCTTTAATCCTCCCTCTCTTCAAGGATCCATTAAGAAAGCACTTGACTTGGAAATCTCTATGTCAAAATGGAAAAATTTACATCAGCAAATAGTGCCATTGCAGCAGCAAAAGAGCACATGTGAGTAGCCTAGAGCACCTCAAAATCATAGGAAAGGTACAACAATTTGTGGGAAGCCAACTAGAACACATGAATGGGATAAAAATAAGGTTGAAATCGAGGAAAGGAGAGAGTTAAGGAGGAAAATAGTGTGCTACGATTGTAAATAACCATGGACACGTAATCATCATTGCAAAGGTAAGGGCTTCGTTCATTATATTGAAGTTATTAATGAGGAAGAAGATGATGATGTTGATCCAAAAGATAAATAAAATGATGATGAGAAGATTGCTACCTTAGTAGCACTAACCGCTTTTCCTAGTTTTAATGCATTCCATGTGAGGGGTGATCTTCTTGGGAAAAGGATCTCAATTTTGATTAATGGGGGAGCAACACATAACTTCATTAATGAAAGTTTGGTTGCTAGATTGGGTCTTCGAGAAGAAAAATTCCAATTATTTTATCTTATTGTGGTGGATGGGCATACAATCACATGTACCAAAAGTATTTCCCAACTCCAATTCACCATGGGAGGCCATGAGGTAAGTGATGAATTTTATATTGTTTACATTGGTGGATTAGAGTTAGTTCTTGGTGTTCAATGGCTCCAATCCTTTGGTGAATTTCATCAAAATTGACAAACCATGGAGCTAAAATTCAAGGTGCAAGACAAGAACATTGTTTTGGAAGGCATGAGGAAGGGATTTCCTCCAAGAATGAAATCCCATAGCATGATTGGAAAGTTCAATGAAGATTTGATTTCACATTAAGAGGCTGAAATGGAAATAGAAATAACAGGGGCAACAACTGCATTTTGACAAAAATCAGTTTTGTGTGGACCATGGAGACATCCTAAGGTATGATTTAACCTCTTATGTGTAGCATATTCAAATTACTTTGGACAAGAGTGTTGATCTTGATGATGAAATACCTTGGATACTTTCATGTGTCTATGAGCACTTGATCAAGGACAATTGGTGGCAAGATTTGTCTCATCTTACACGTACATGTGCTAGACTTCTAAAATAGTTCAGCATATTTTTTCTATTGTGTGTGGCACTTAGACAAAGGAGTACAAAATTTCTTGTGGGCAAGCAATTTGGGGAAGGGAGGACTGAAATGTCCCTCTTTCTCAAATAATAGCATCGAAGACCTTTGGCCCATTCTGTCTACCCAACGGCCAAAGGGTATGTGCAAGGGTGACTTAAGTCACAATAATTTTTTATAAGTGCCTAAAAGAAAATAAAAGAGAAATACTAAAAGCACTTATAATTATTTATTTGTCTTAATATATGTATGCACTTATAAAATAAGTTGTAACATCTAGAAAAGTGCAAAAGGGGGATCTTATGTAGTTTGTATCATTCCTAGGAAGTATGGTGACTTACCTAGAGAAATGATAATGGAAAAATAGAAAGTAAAAATGCCCATTTTTAATTTTATCCTCCCTATGAATAAAATGCGACCAACGTGGGCAAGGAAAGTGGTGCTTATGTTTAAGAATAAGCACTAAATGTGATTGGAGGTTTTTGGAGGTTTATAAAGGGGAGAGGTCAAACTAGAAAGGCATCTCATATTCCTTTTATAAAATCTGAAATTTGTCTAAGCTTTATGCTTTTGCAAAATTACTTTAGAGGACAAAAACCCTCTGGGTAAGTGTGAGGGATTTCCACTCAGGGAGTCCTAGTGTGCCTGTAAAGATTCAGTATTTTATAGGTGTTTTTGGTGGAGTTTTACATGAAGGGTTTGAAGACTTTATTAATAGCAATTATATCTTCTCTACACTACTGGAGTGACTCATGTGGTGGCTGATTTCTATGGAATAAGCAACATTCCCAGGTTTGTTCTGTATACCAGCTATTTATCTAAAATGTATGCTCAAATTAAATGATTTCCACGATTTTTGAAGGCATTGAAGTGTAAATTCCAATCCTCTATAGAGACAAATTTCCTGGTAATTACTTTTAGTCCAGTTAGTGTCTAAAAAATCAGGTTTTCCAAGATTTTGGGTATATAAAATACAAGGATCTGATTGTTAAGGATTTTTTTTTTGGAGCATATTTTGTATGAGTTTCATCCTCTTATACCGATCATCATAACTAGAATTTTATTGCTTCAGTCTTCATGCTGAAGTTACAAGGTTAAATACATCACTTGAGATTGAATTTTGATTATATAAAAAATTACAATTACATAGATTGGGAGCATCACTACTAATTTGTTGTTCTTGTAAGAATTTCATACCCAGCTTTAAATCACAATTTCTAATTCCAGTCTGATCTACAGTTAAATTAATTTCTATATTTCCTTTAAATTATTTGTGAGGGTTTGGATTGTCCCAAAAATCCATTGTATTGCAGTGTTGTCCCCAATTGGGGACATTACAAAAAATTACAAGTTATAAATCCATATTGTATACTTTGAAGGATGAACTGAAGAAAGTAGATCTAGCACAACACCTAATGTAATAATAAAAATAAGGACTATGGTAGAAGAAGATGAAGTCCTTTATGCATCAAGAATGAAGCACTTGGGTGTGTGGAGAGACTCACATTGGTAGAAGAAATGTGTGATGTGCTTAAAGCCGCCCAAGTCCCTCACAAATAAATAATAAAAGATTTTGGAAAACTCAACTCGCGTCAAATGGATGTAATGGAAGGGATGGTCTCCAGCATGGCTAATGTTCTCAGAGTACTACAAAATGAAGGGGATAACATGACATTAGATGAGATAGAGGGAGGACTAGAAGACATCCTTGATAAAACAAATAAATTGATGAGTGACTGGAATGAGCTTAAAGTAGAGGTAAAGTCAGAATATCCAGAAGTAATTATCTACAAAAGTGTAGGAATCCTATTCTTTATTCCCATTGTATAGTTATTCTTTCATTCTTTATTATTTTTCATGGAGAGATAAATTATGGTTTCCCGTTTCCATGGATGGCAATGAAATTAGTGTGGGGTAATGTTGGGATAATGAAATAAAGCTTAAGTACTAAAGGAAAAGAATGATTGGGCGCGCGTGCATAGGGCGTATGGGTGCGTGCAGAAATATAGAAAAACAAGGTGCACCTAGGATAGCATGAAATCAAGACTTAGCCATTTTACAGTATGAGCCTTATTTTAGACATCGAGTATGGAGCACGTTTTGTAGAAGACTTAAAGAGTACACAGACTATTTTGGACAAGTAAAGGATCATGTGCCATGCATAGTTTTGGAGCTATTAATAGGATTAGACTGCAGTTGTATTATTATATATTCTATTATCAGCAAACTTGCATGCTCTTGTATTTATCATGTAAGGTTGCATGGCTATTATTATCATGTAGCCTATTTTTGGAAGATGTGTGTGCAGTGAAGGGAAATTCCCCACTACCTTTAAATATGTATTTATTTACATGGTTTAGGAATCCTGAGTATTTTTAGTGTTATGTTGTTAGATTATAAGCACACATGACTATGGTGACTATGTTATTAATGTATGAAGCTTCTGTGTTTTTACAGCAATTAAAATAATGGATCTTTATGGCTGGATACTTATTTTTGACACATTTGTTAATGATTCTTGCATGGTAAAGTTAATCTTAATTTTGGTATGAGTTAATCTTGTTTATGATTGAGATCTAAATCTAGTTTATGTTATGCAATATACTTGATTATCTGTTATGGATCGAGAATATTTATATAATCATGCTAACTTCTAGAACAAGCTGACATAAAAGAGGAACCTGGTACCCTTACACACTTCAGGTGAGCACTCAGTTCTGACTTAGTGATGTGCCAGCACCTTGGGCTGTTGGTGATAAAATCCAAGCTACATTTTGGTTCCATTGTCAGGACCTCTTTTTCAGTTGTTTTTCAGGGTGTTGCATGATGAAAATGTACTAGTTGACTTTGGCTAGTATTGAAGAGTGGTCAAACAATCTAGAAAAATAGTATGCTCCTAGATTTAGCACTGGACCTAATTTTGACATGCGCTGCTCGTGGGTTGAATAGAATCTGTATCACGAGATGTTTGAGACATTCTTCACTATATTTCTTATAGATCTCTAACGATTAGTTGGTTTCTTAGGTATCAAATAGGAATTAGAGGTTTCACACCCTTGTTTGGATGCAGGAAGAATTCCAAGCTTTATATGATGCATATCTGAAATCAGACAGGTGTTGTAGATCATTAGTGGAATGGTGTTATAAATAGCTATATTCTGGAGTATGTAGTTTTGTTGATTAGTCGGAATCTAGCACCTAGCAAAGGTAATACAGAAGGTTCGTGTGGGAGAGCAAAGAGTATTCAAAGGCGTCGAGAGCATCGGAAAGGATTACGCGCGTGTCAAGCAGAGACAGATTCAGGACTTAGCCATTTTCATGATGAGGATCTATTTTTGGAGATAGCGTGTGGAGCACTCAAACCAATTGGAGACTTGCGCAACACACATTGGCTATTTTTGGATGATCAGCTATGAAGTGCTTTACATGGAATGCAGGCTAAAGATAGAATTGTGAACTGATAGTTGACTAAGAGAGATATATTGTTAGCATTCTTGCATGTAAGCCTATTTTTGTAACGGCGCGTGGCTAATAATAGCATGCGACCTATTTTGGGATTAGATAAGCAGTGAAGGGAAAGTCCCCACCCTTATAAATATGTATTGAACTGTGTAGTAGAGAGAGAGAGAGCATAGATATACGTGTGAGAACTAGGTTATAGTGAGATTATGTTGTCAGATCTGTTATACATGCATGAGCGTATACTAACTGTGATTGTAAGGAAGCTTCTGTGTATTTACTGTAATTAATATAATGGGGATTATGGACTGAAACAAGGTGTTATCATGGTTATAATTCAGTATTGCATGCTTGATTCCATTATGGTTATCTATTAAGTCTGTTATGTTCTAGATCTAGATCTGAATATGCATTGTAGGAAGATATATTAGCCATAGATCTGAATGATTAAAGTCTTCATCATGCTAAACATCCTGTAACAACAACCCTAAAGAGGGGCCTGGTACCTTTGTGCACTTCGGGTGAGCACTCAGTCTAGGTTGAGTGATGTGCCAGTGTGCCTGGGCTTGTATTGTTGAATTCTAGGTTGCATCATTGGTTCCGTTGTCGAGACCTATTTTTCAGTTGTTTTCAGGATGGTTCATGATGAAGACATACTGGTTGACCTTAGCAAGTGTTGAAGAGTGGATACATGATCTAGAAGAAGAATACGCACTAGCGGTTCAACACTGGATCTAAGTTTAACACATGCATGTGGGTGGAACAGAATCTGTATGACAGTTTATATGAGAGCTTCTTTGCTATATTTCCAGTAGAATTGTACAAGTGGCTGATTGCTTATGCATCTAAGTGGAATTGGAGGTATCACACTTGTCTAGATGCAGGAATAATTTCAGGCCCTTTATGATGTTGATCTGATTTGGACTCGAGTTGTGGATACGTGGTTCCATGGTGTTTTGAATAGTTATATCTTGGAGTACTCAATTTCCACTTATTTGTGTCCAGAGGTAGCTGAATTCCAGTTTTTACGATATCCAAGGGGAACTTACCTACAAGGCATTCCACTGGTGATCAAGATCCTGATGGTAACTTTGAATTTGGAGAGTAAACCGATGGCTAACTAAACCCCACCATGCATGGGGCAGGAGCAGGTTTGGTGAAAGATGGCAGACCTAGCGGCAGAAAGGCAGAGAGAGGAAAGGTGGCTTAAGTATAATGAGGCGCATGAGAGGGAGGTAGAGAAGTAGCAGGATGGTTGCAGAGAAAATGGCATTGTGGAGAAAGATAGTTTGGGAAGGAGTTGAAGTTCACTTAGAAGACATGGAACCTGAGCCTCAGGAACTCCCCCATTTGGGAAAACATGATAGGGAACCCTCCTCAGCCTCACGTAGAAGTGCACCAGTAGAGACGACCTGGGCACATGGTGCACATCTGAATCCACCTGACAACCTTTCCCTTGTGCTTGGTTTTCCAGCATCTAGTACAACACTCAGTCAACAAGCTAATTCAAGCAGTGGGAGAGTAGGAGTGAGTCTTATAAGAGGCACAATGATGGCAACACAAATGAATTCATTGTTATATGGGAGTACCTTTTCAGGTGTATCATGCACAAAATTCAGTGCATAGATTTTTGGACTATCTTCAGGGAGTAGTAATCCATCACAGACTATTGGGGTACAGTTCAGTTCTACTATTGGGACACAGGGAAGTACATCTTCTGGTCTGACCCAGCTACAGGTTTGGGATCAGGAGGCTTAGGTAGCTCTAGTTCTGGTGGATCTGGTGGTTCTGGAGGTAGAGGAAACACAGGAGGTTCTGGATCAGGTGGGCAAGGTCTGCACCAACCCCAGAATATTTACATGGAGATGTCTCTTCATCTTCCAGAGTATAGGGGCATAGAAGATGCTACTGAACATGTGCATATGTGTGAAATATTGTGGTGTGCAAAAGGAATCATGGCTTCTGAGTGTAGGAAAGCCAATTTGCTACTACGTTACAAGGGTGCACACATAGCTGGTACAAAAAGTTTGACCCTGATCAGACTTGCATAGACTATACAACTTTAAAAGATGCATTCCTTAAAGAGTTTCACATCCCTGAGTTTGAGTAGAAGAGTATAAGTGCACTCAAGGATATTAAGCAAGGCACTACTGAAAGTGTCAGAGAGTATGATGCTCATTTTAAAACATTGTTATCTAAGCTTTCTTATGACATACATGCAAGCCAACATGCACAATGGTTTGTTGGGGGTCATAATTACCCCTTTTAGGAGGCATTATCACATAAGACATACACTGATCCGTGTGAAGCACTTGAAGTAGCCTTATGCGTTGAGGCAGTTGGAAGCATAGATACTGGGGTGAGCCCATTTTTAGAAGCACAGATCATAGCTATGGCAAAACAGTTGGAGAAACTATCAGGAAAATTCAGCACATGAGATGCACAAGGATTTGGTGCACAGATTGTGAAGTAGAAGGTCACACAAAGGATAGTTTTCCTCACAGATCAGTATGCTCATTGTTGTTGGATTGTGAGATATGCCATTTAAACCATGATGCTAGTTGCTGCCCATTATTACAATGTGTGATAAGGAAGAACGTTTCAAGCTACTGTAAAATCTACAGGTCCATGACTCATGACATGGAAGACTGTCAGCTGATTGGTTAGATCCATGATGCTATAGATATTGGTGTATGACAGATAGGAGTTTCAGATAACTCTAAGGGCAAGAACGAGCATCAGGACCAGGATCACAATCAGGCGTGCTATGATCAGAATGAAGGGCATTTTGAAGGCGGTCATGGTAGAGGTCGAGGATACCACGGTGGATTTAGAGGATGAGGCCATGGTAGTGGAAGAAGTGAGTTCCCTTGTGGAACATGTTATACATGTGGATCTCCTGACCACTACAGTGCATGAATGTCCTCAGAATATTACATGTTCTTTTTGTGGAAAGAACCATAGCTATGAGGAGTGCCCGAACTTGTATGAGCATCTTAGTAAGTAGCATAAACAAGAAAACAAAGGTGCAGGGATGGTTAGGATACAACGCACTTGTTGAAAATCAGTGGATGCCTAAGTTGGAAGCAGAGTCTGAGGCATTGCAAGTAAAGATCATGACCCGTGCTGAAGGGCACGTGCCAAAGAAGCATTGCAGAAAAATCCTACCATCACTAAGGAGGAGGTTCTACATGCACGGTACCCAGATCCTACCCATCAGAAGGAGGTTTATCAGGAAACCATGGAAGTTCTTAGGAATCTTCAGGGTGAGATACAATACTTAAAAGAGAAATCACGGAAGATGGAGCAAAAGAAAGTATCAGAGATGGTCCAAACTGATATAGATGACTTAAGAGAAGTGTGTAAAATGTTTGCCAGGAAAATATCATTCCATTGTTAGGGGATTGGTTAAAGGGAAACACTCTACGTGCAAGTATTGAGACTAGACGGTAGATCCTGCATGTGAATCTTCCCCCTCATAGCCTAGATTATGACAAGGAAATCACTCTGAATGTTGTTGTGGATGGGTGGCTATTGAGTAATATATTGATTGATACAGGCGTGGAAGTCAATGTTCTTACCTTAGATGCATGGGTACAAATGGGAAGACCCCCATTACAGCCATCCTCTAATGTATTGTTCATGGCTAATCAGACTAAGGCCACTCCCATCGGAGTTTTGAAAGATGCATCCATTACCATACAAGGAGCCAAGTTCACTGGAGACTTTGAGGTTTTAGCACTGGCAGAGTCAGATAGCTTCCCAGCTCTATTAGGGCATCCTTGGTGCTATGCAAATAATGTTAATCTTCAGTTCAACAAGGGTTATATCAGTTTTGAAAACAAGGAGGAGAGAGTTATTATCCCTTTAACAGATGGAAAATTTGTGCCCTATGTTGAGCCCTTAAGTGAAGAAGATCTGAATAGGATTTATGTACGCATCATCTGGGATCCAGAAGTACTTGAGCCATCTAAAGAAGGAATAATTCAGTGGGAGGATGCACAGTCTATTAGCGATACTACAAGTGTTGCTTGTGATAATTGGGCTCATAGCACTTATGAGTTGGTAGGGCACGAAGTAAAGAGCATATTTCCTAGAGGCAGAAAACACGCGTTATGTCAGGAGGATAGGTAACAACTCAGTACCTTGTTACACGGAGAAGGAGATCCTATGGTATTCCTTGCGCGCCATGGAAGAATAGTGGATAGACCCACTTAGAAAGAAGAAATATGCTAGCATATACACTATGTGGGACAACAACATGCTGGTGGGTGGCCCACAAGGATAATCTTGTAGGATGGAATGAAATTAGGATCACTCTTGCTACTAGGTTCTTCAGGAGCAATGCACCTACTCAAATCTGTACTTATCATGGTAATCAACATGTTCACCACCACGTTCAGAAGTGTGAGAGACTCTGGACAGAAGGGCAGGAAGCTTTACCACCTTCACTATGGGTGCACAAGTTTTATTCCACTTTACAAGGATGCGTGCATGCTTGGTATGTATATGCAGAACTCCATAGAGAGACTAGAAATTGGTAGGATTTAATTGCAGGAATGGCCCAGATGTTTGACTTCTTCTCTACAAAGCCTCTGGTGGAAGAAGCATTGAAAGTCATAAAGCGCTTAACTATGGGAGATAGTGCCAAGGCTGAAGAACTCCTTCAGGAGTTATTGGATGAAGGAGACTTAGGAGTGCATCTTTTTGAAGAAATAGAGGTTGATGCAACACTACTTCAATGCACTTTCCTTGAGAAAGAAAAAGGAAAAATGGTCTACTTAGTGGATGATGAAGAAGTAGAAAATCTGGATGTAAACCATTCAACATGTAGGTGTGAGGTATTGGACAGTGTAGATACGACCACGCGTGCCTATCATGAACCTATGAAGACAAAGAAGGTGAATATTGGATCAGATGTTGAGCCTAAGGAAGCCATAATTGGGGACTATTGGTCAGACTCTGAAGTGGAAAAAATCATAGAGTTACTAAGGGATTATCAGGACTTATTCCCTAGGGGGTACCATGAACTTAAAGGTGTGCATGAATCATTAGGGGAGATGAAGATAAAGCTTAAAGAGGGTGTGTGCACCCAATTAGAAAGAGACCCTATAGGATGAACCCCAACTTGCGTGAAAAGGTCAAAGAAGAGATTGAAAAATGTTGAAGTCTGGAATTATCAAGCCCCTTGATGAGTCAGAATGGGTTAGTCCAATGGTGATCAGTATCAAGAAGGATGGATGGATCAAGATTTGCGTGGACTACAGGGAGTTGAATGTTGCATGTGTGACTGATCCCTTTCCCATGCCATTCACTGAGGAAATACTAGAAGGTGTTGTAGGGCATGAAATCTATTCATTTATAGATGGGTTCTCTGGGTATCATCAGGTTCAGGATTTCCCAGGAGGATCAGGAAAAGACTATGTTTACTACTGAATGGGGTAGCTTCACCTATACTGTAATGCCTTTTGGTCTGAAAAATGTGCCTGTTGTATTTTCACGCATAGTTGTTCAAGCATTCAAGGAATTTATTCACAACTTCTTACAGGTCTATTTAGATGATTGGATGGTGTATGGATTAGTTAAGGATCATTGTGACAATCTGCGCTTAATGTTTGAAAGATGTAGACAGTTGAGTATCTCATTGAACATCAAGAAGTGCATATTTTGCTACACCATTTGGGATATTGTTAGGACACATAATCTACAAGGAAGGTTTGTTGGTTGATCCAGCCAAGGTTGCAGTCATTATAGGCCTAAGGGAGCCTACCAGTCAGAGTGAGGTGCGTGGATTTTTGGGTCATACAGGATATTACAGGAAGTTTATCAAAGGATATGCCAAATTTTTGCACCTGTTGGAAGAGTTACTAAAAGGGAAAGGTACATTCTACTGGGGAGAACCGCAGCAATGTGCATTCGAGACATTAAAGGAAAAACTTACTACCATGCCTATTCTGCATTTTCCTTCATGGGACCAACCATTTCATGTACATGTTGATGCCTCTGGCATGACCATTGGCATGGTGTTGGCTCAACCTGGAGAAGGTATTGTAGATCATCCTATCTATTTTGCTAGTAGAAAGTTGACTCCTGCAGAACATAATTACACAACTACAGAGTGCAAAGCTTTGTCAATGATCTATGTGCTACATAAATTCCTCCAGTACCTACTAGCTACACCATTCGTCTTTTATACAGATCACATGGCATTGAAGTATTTGGTAAACAAGCCCATTCTACAAGGGCACATATGTTGATGGGTGCTCTTATTTCAAGAATTTGATTTCACAGTTGTGGTAAAACCAGGGAAAATTAATTCTGGACCAGACCATCTATCAAGAATACAGTCAGGAGAAGAAGCACAGGTAATTAAAGATACCATGCCAGATGCATAGTTATATAGGTTACAATGAGTGCCATCAGAACTAGAGGACATTGTTGTCTTTCTACGAATAGGGATGGCACCAGAAGGAATGAAATCCTTAGAGAAGAAATAACTTGTTATACATGCAGCCCCCTATATGTTAATTAGCGGTGACCTGTACAAATTAGGATGAGATGAAGTATTGGTGTCATTGTGTATTGGAACATGAGCACACGGATATTATGGAAGAAGCTCATGGTGGTATTGCAAGGTGGCCACTATGTAGGTGATGCCACTACGTGCAAGATTCTACTCGTTGGATTATGGTGGGAGACCCTGTATAAAGATTGTAAGGAATTTTGTAAGGCTTGTGATCATTGTCCAATGCCTTGGGAAACTAGGTCAATGAGATGAAATGCCTCTAAGACCCATTACTAGTGCAAGAACCATTTGAGAAATGGGCTATAGATTTTGTGGGTCCTATTTCACCAGCTGCATGTAGAACTGGATCACACTACATCATAACTTGCATAGATTATCTGACAAGGTGGGCAGAAGCAGCACCTACAAAGGATTGTACAGCGGCTACAGTAGCCAGGTTTCTTTGGGAAAATATTATTACAAGGTATGGATGTCCTTTAAGTTTGACCAGTGATAGGGGCACACATTTTCTTAATGAGACAATCAAAATTTTATTGGATGAATTCATGATTGCACACCATAAGACTACACCCTATCATCCTCAAGGAAAATGGGACTGTTGAGGCTTTCAACAAAATTTTGAGCCAGACATTGACAAAAATATGTGATGTTGGAAGAAAGGATTGGGATGATAAAGTATCTGCAGTACTTTGGGCATATCAACAACATATAAAAGGTTGAACAAAGCCACACCATTTCAGTTAGTGTTTGGCATAGAATCAGTTCTTCCTATGGAATTTATGTTACCTTCTTTGTGTATTGCATGCACTGGAGGTCTTGCTGATGAGAAAGCATTAGAAGAATGGATTGAACAGTTAATCAAATTGGATGAGTGATGAGCCATAGCACGTTGGAGTCAAAAACAAGAGAAGGCCAGGTAGAAAGCATGGCATGACAGGCACATCAGGGATAAAAATCTTGGAGATAGGACAGATGGTGCTCCTTTATGATTCTAAGTTTTTGCACCATCCAGGAAAACTCAAGGTACATTGGTTGGGGCCGTATGTTATCACTCACATACTCGAATCAGGCACTTGTCAGTTAGAGGCACTTGATGGAATATAGTTACCCGGTTACTTCAACGGGAGTAGGCTGAAGCCCTACTATAAATAAGTCTTCTTGGTGTTTGTAATAAGGCAGTGTTGCCATTTAGATTAGGTTTTCAATTCTACATTCCCTTAATGTGTTTCCTTCTTTGTTGCTATGCTTTGTCAATTTAGTTGGTGTGTTTTTGTAATAAGCATGTTTACGTGCCAGAAGCTAATTACTATTTGAAGAATTTTTATGCGTAGAGGACTACACATACCCTTAGTGTGGGGTAGGTTGTTGATATCCAGGTACATGACTATTGAAATAAGTACACATGAAAGGAACTATCTACGGGTGCTATTCAAGGTTGGAGAATTGAAAAACAAAAGAGATTTCTTCTGGACACAGGGACCATAGATAGAGAGGAATGAAGAAACAAGTATAACGTGAGGTAAGTAGAGGCTGGAAAGACTACCAGTGGAAGGCGCAGTGATGAGGTACTCAGGCGTATGGAAGTGCACTGAAGAGAAGTCTACAGCCAAAAGGTAGAAGGGTGCTAGAAGGTTATAGCTTGGGCGTGAAGATGTACCACGTGGAAATAATGAAAATGGTCAATTAATGAGAGGATTGTTGGTAGGTGGAGGAGCAATAAATGCACTAACTTTTTGAAATTCTATATAAGGATGGGATGCGAGTTCATTTTTACCATTGCAATTGAGAGAATTTGAAAAGGGTTAAGTGTGAACGAGCCAAGAAATTGTGTTGAGGTGCGAAGAGTGTGAAACCAGATGTGGAGAGAAGGGTTGTGTGCAGGAGAAGCTTGTGTTCCCATAGGAGAAGGGTTTGAGTGAAGAAGACATGTTACAAATGAGCTAGGGCATGTGATTTCCACTAGGGCATGGAGATTTAAGCTAGGGTTTTGACTTGCTTGATTACAGAGGGAAGAAAAGAGATATTTTTCAAATGGCACCAAAGAAAGCACCTGCAGTAGGAGATAAAGGGAAGAAGAAGGTTGAAGTGGAAGAAGAAATTTCTCCCAAGAGTAATTTCTTAGAAATGTAGTATCCAGAGGGCATGATTGTGGGACAAGAATGGGATTCCCATATCCGCCAATGTAAAATCAATGATTACAACCATGAACATCAGATAATAAGAAGGAGCTCGATGTGTTGCTGAGCACGAAAATGAACAAGCGCATGACAGAGGATATGTCAGTATACGATGATGCTGGTGAGAAGTTGCTGAAGCAGAATGGAGTCTACCAGTTGTATGAGCTACCATATTTTGGAAAGTATGAACCATTGTATCGGTGGTTGATGAGTAGAGTCCATGAGGACTTCTTTTACTTTGTCAGATGGAGGGTAAGAATCACAGTTGCTTTGATTTCAACAGTGACAGGACTAAGGGCCTCAGGGTTGGATCTGGATAGTGATTTAACTGATAAGGCCACAATCCTGGAGATGAGGAAGGAGTATAGGGTATACCAAAGGTCCGCGGCATGGACATTGACAAATTGAAAAAGTACCTAGTAGTGCAGGTAGCTGCACATCTTGTAACAAAGTTGAATGACCAAGGAAGGTGGTCGCAGGTAAACACAATGTGGTTGCATGTCACAAAGAAGATGTCTCAAGGAGTGGTCTACAATATTGCAGATCACATAGCAAAGAACAATCATTGAAGAAGCACGGACATGTGACAGAATAAGTTTTGGTAATTGTATTATTATCCTTAGTATTCATGGAGATTGGGGTACCTGATGGGCCAAAGGAGAAGATTTGGGAATACCCCATGGAACACAAGTCACCTGTGGAAATGATTTGGCAAGTACTTGTGTGATGGATCAATGAGTGGACCATTCAAGTAGAGGGTTAGAGATGTGGTATGATAGACTCCACTAGACATTGAGTTGAAGAGTGGCACATACCCAAGGATTTGCCTTCAGTGGTGGGTAAGGCAGTTCAGTTTTCCATGACATACCAACATTTTTTCATCACGTGATTTGTGATGAAGGATGGGGCTTGGAGCCCATGGTCATAAATTTTTGTATGCCTTCACAGCAAGAATTTCCAGGCATCAGTTCATCAGATAATGCATGCCACTAACCTTCAATGCAGACAAGGTAGATTACAACTACCACACTCTGAGGAACTATAAGTATGTAAATCCATGGAAAACTTGCCTACATTGAAAGGCTGTTTTTCAAATATTATGCAGCATGAAACCTGTAAGCTTGGCAGTTGGGGACAAGGAAGGCTTGTGTACCTGCAACTCAAACCAAAGCTAAGAGTTTCCTTCAACACATAAGTATGTGGAGAATACAGTTCGTGGACTTAGGGAGTTGAAGGGTAACCTTTATAATCACATAACCAAAGGATTCAATCATTGAAGCCCAGCAAAAAGACAATTCAGGTGATAGAAAAGTTGGAAGATATGAGGATTGGCTTTAGAGCTTTAGGAGAAGATTGGAGTACCTCAATGGGCCATAAGGATGAAGATTGCAATGGGAACTACCCCACTTAGAATAGGGAAGATGATGAACTTGGATCTTGGTCCAAGGGTGGATTCAAGCGATGAATCAATGATTGGACCATTAAAGGACCAGGGCTAGATTTGGTAAGACAATAATTTCATAAAGGCATTCAAATGAGAGTGGTGCATACCCAAATTGTAGTTTAACTGGTTAAGTAGAATTTGCCCTTACTATCAACATTATTTGCATCCCAAAATTTTTAGATGGACGGGGCTTGGAGCCCATCATGGACTAACTCCATTGTATGCCTTCCCTCAAGATATTTCCAGGCATTAGATGGTTTCACCAGTTCTTAGATAGTTGAACAAAAGTTTCAATGAAATGGACATTGGATATATCTTTTTACCACACTCTTCCAGAAATAAAGTTTTCCTATATCCATGGTAGAATTCCTACATTGAAGTTAGGCTTAGGATTTCACGGAGCCATTATAAACATAAAGCATGAGAAGCTTTTCCAAAGCCTTGAAAGATACCAGAGTAGTGCATGGGTTGTGTACCTGTAATGCTGGATGGGAGGAAACCCAAGCATATTTTGGAGAACGAGCGGAGTATGTGGAGAATGAGTTCACACTCAAAGGCTAAACCAATGGGTAATCATAAAATGGAAAATGTTCCAACCCCTAAGCCAATGAAACAATTGAAGTAGATGATGAAGAAGAAGAGCATGAACAAATTTGATGGTTTGGAACAAAGAGGTAGAAGACAACCTGTCAAATAAGGAAGAAGCTGATCAAAAACCAATGGGGTTTTGCCACGTACACCACCAAAAATATGGCACAAGAAGGACAGAAAATGAATCCTTGGATGTAGTCCAAGGAGAACACCATTTCAAGCCCGATTATTAGGAGATCAATGACCCAAGGTGCAACGATGTAAATAGTGCACAGATCACCTCAACTCTCAATCACATAAAGGAGACAACTGAGAAAAGGAGAAGGAAATTAAAGTTGAATGAGGAAGTGGAAGAGTCTGAGGAAATTTTGCAGCTCGGTTTTTACAATTCTTTATGCCTCCAACAGAAAGTGGAAGAACAAAATTATGAGGAAATGAAGGATGGAGAAGAGGGAGAAAAAAGTAACATATGAGACAACAACCAAGCACTTCTCAGGACATAGCCACATAAGTTCCAAATCTTGAAGCCCAAGTTTCTAAGTAGCCTTATCAAGAAGAACAAGTGGGGAGTATATTCCACCAGACATGGGCTACACCAAGGACATAGGTAATATTTTTTGGACCCATTTCCAAAGCACAATGACACAAAAGGAGTTGTATTGCATTTAAGAGTTAATGGATGAAGATATGGCAACAGTGCGCACAATGAAGAAATTGTCATGGTCGATGCACACGCACATGGATGAACCAGAATTTGATGTGTGTAAGGATTCATGCATATCAAGGAGGTTGAAAAGGACACCTTTTAGACACATAATAATAAAGCCTATTGTTATGTTGATGAACAAATTGAGAAATTCTTTGGTGAAAGTCTCGATAGAATTTGCATGACGAAATATGGATAAAGTTATAACAATTAGGATGTTAAGGGAGGAGATCAAGACTAAGGATGAGGAAATAGTGTGCCTAAAGTAGGAAAGAGATTTTGACCTTCCAGAAGAATCAATGGTGTGTTTATCAACATGCAGAGGAGATTGTTGATAATTTCATGAAGGCTAGGCCACACTTAGAGCCAAAGGTGCCCAAGACGTTTCCTTTGGCAATACATTATGTAAGTACATTAGTGGACTTAGTTGCTTGAAGATGAACCTCTGCGTATGCCAGAACCAAAGGATCCAGCACATAGGAAGTAGAGGGAAAAGGCTTTGGTGATGCAAAAGATTGCATCATATGAAGGATTGCTTTAGAGGTCTTGCAAGAGGAACTCTAAGAAGGTAGATCAAGAATTCAATATTTGTACAAGCTCCAAAAGCCATTATAAAGACCATGACCATTTTGGAATCACAATGAGGTCCTGAAGGCCATGAAGGATGAGACATTGGGCCATGTAGAATGATTATCACTTGTTAAGCAAAAGTGTGAGGCCCTTACAGCAGCTCAAGAACCACACAAGGAAAGACTGGATGAGCTTGGGAAACTCATCACTCAAAAGATGGACTTGTTGGAAGGGAGAATGACTGGCATGTCCAGCATTGTGTTGGTCTTACAGAATGAAAAGGGAGAGATTGCAAGGGATGAATTAGAGTCAATTGCAGTGGATATTCCAGAGAAAGTTAAAGGCCATGCTCAATGACTGGACAGACCTTAGAGGTGGAGATAAAAGAAGAATATCCTGAATTAATTATTCAGGTTGCAGCAGAAGATACTGCAGGTTAAAGACATTCTTTTATTCATCAAAATTCTTTCTATTCTTCTATTCATATTCTTTGATTCGTTTTTGGAGACAACCATTTCTAGGGCAGAAATGCAACTAGTGTGGGGTAATGTTGATCAAGTCAGACTCTAGCACTTAGTGAAGAAAATATAGAAGGTTCACATGGGAGAGTAGAGTGCATTCAAAGGCATGAGAAGTATTAGAGAGGATCACACATAGAATAGAAACAGATTCAGACTTAGCCATTTTCATGATGAGGATCTATTTTTGGAGATAGCATGTGGAGCACTCAAATTGATTAGAGACTTGCATCGACATGCATTGGATATTTTTGGATGATCAGCTATGAAGCAATTTGCATGGATGCAGGCTAAAGATAGAATGGAGGAACTGATAGTTGACTAAGAGAGATATATTGTTAGCACTCTTGTCATGTAAGCCTATTTTTGTAACGGTGTGTGGCTAATAATAGCATGCGACCTATTTTGGGATTAGATAAGTGGTGAAGGGAAAGTACCCACCCTTATAAATATGTATTGAACTGTGTAGTAGAGAGAGAATATAGATATACGTGTGAGAACTAGATTATAGTGAGATTATGTTGTTAAATCTGTTACGCGCATGAGTGTATACTGACTATTATTGTAAGGAAGCTTCTGTGTATTTACTATAATTAATATAATGGAGATTATGGACTAAAAACAAGGTGTTATCATGGTTATATTTAGTATTGCATGCTTGATTCCATTATGGTTATCTGTTAAGTCTGTTATGTTCTATATCTAGGTCTGAATATGCACTTGTTTGAAGATATATTAGCTATAGATCTGAATGATTAAAGTATTCATCATGTTGACATCCTTCAACAACAACCCTAAAGAGGGGCCTGGTACCTTTGCACACTTCAGGTGAGTGCTCAGTATAGGCCGAGTGATGTGTCAATGTGCGCATTTGCTTGTATTGTTGAATTCTAGGTTGCATCAAGTTTCTACTTATTCCTGTCTAGAGGTTTTTGAGTTCCAATTCATGCACGAACCCAAAAGATCAAATTTGCATGGTACCCCTTTATTGATTAAGATCTTGATTGTAACTTTGTATTTGGAACAACATCTTATGGCTAGCTAAACACCACCACACATGGGGGCAGGAGAAGGTGTGGTGAAAGATGGGGGGATCTAGTGGCAGAGAGGATGGAGAGAAGAAATATAGCTTAAGTTTAATGAAGCATGTGAGACAAACTTAGAGAAACAGTGATAAATTGCGAAAAGAATGGTGTTGCTGAGGGAGATGGCTCGTGAAGGATTTAGAGCTCATGTAGAATATGTGGAGCCAGAGCATCTGGAACTCCCCCATTTAGGAAATCATGGTAGAGAACCCTCTTTTGCTTCAAATGAAGGCACGTCTGAAGAAAGATTGAGAACCACGGGTGCACATCTGATCCTACTTGGTGACCTATCCCTTGCGCTTGGTTTTCTAGTTTCTACAACATATATAAATAAGAAAGTTGGTGTGGATGGTAGAGTAGCGACATGTAAGGTTAATTTTCAGTCAAGTTTAGGATTTAATCAAGTAGCTTATTCATATATGGTGGCACAATCATCGTCTGTGTTATTTGGAGGTCTAGTTGGAGGTATATTTTATAGTGCATCATCAATAGAGAATGTGGGTGCATAGAATTTTGGAGTCACATCTGGAATTAGCAAAACTTTGCAAACTGTAGGAGTTCAGTTTAGTATAATTTCTAGAACACAAGGTAGTGCATCCTCTAGTCTATTTCCTTCTACATGAGAGGGATTAGGAGGATCAGGTGGCTTGGGACCTAACATATTTGGTGGTTCTGGGGGTAGAGGAAGCACAGGAGGAAATAGATGTTTTGGATTTGGTGGGCACCGCTCACACCAGCCCCAGCAGATTTATATGGAAAATTATTTTCGTCTCACAGAATAAAAAGGAATTGAAATGCAATTGAGAAAATGTATGTGTGAAATATTATGGCATG
This sequence comes from Taxus chinensis, assembly GCA_019776745.2. Classification (NCBI taxonomy): domain Eukaryota; kingdom Viridiplantae; phylum Streptophyta; class Pinopsida; order Cupressales; family Taxaceae; genus Taxus; species Taxus chinensis. Next base: position 550,926,782 of record CM034155.1, read on the forward strand.
GGAAGGGGATTATAGCTCCAGAGAACAAGGCAATTAAGTTTGCAAGGGTGTGCGCATAATTGGTACAGGAAATATGATCCAAACCAGACTTGTGTAAACTATATTGTGTTGTGTGATCCCTTCCTAGTAGAGTTCCAAATACCTGAGTTCAAGCAAAAGAGCATTAGTGCACTAAAGGACATTAAGCAGGGTATAACTGAGAGTGTTCAAGAGTGTGATGCATAGTTCAACACCCTTTTGTTGAAATTATCTTATGACATTCACCTGATTCAGCATGCTCAATGGTTCGTTAGAGATCTGATCACACCTTTTAGAAGAGTGCTCTCACACAAGACTTATGAATATCTTCACGAGGCACTTGAGGCAACTCTCTGCACTAAGGTAATTGGAAGTGTAGACACTAGTGTTAGCTCATTTTTGGAAGCTCAAATTGCAGCTATGGAAAAACAATTAGAGAATTTGTCATCTAAGTTAGCGCATGAGATGAGTAGCAGAATTTTTGGCACAGATTGTGAAGTAGAAAGACATACTAAGTATATTTTCCCTCATAAATCAGTGTGCACCATGTTGTTGGACTATGATATATGTTACTTGGATCATGATTCAAGCAGGTGCCCCTTGCTGCAATGCGTGATACAGAAGAATGTATCTTGTTACTACAAGATTTGTAGGTCTACGACTCATGATACTGATAATTATAGGTTAATTGATCAGATTCATGATCCCATTGATACTAGTGTACATCAAACAAGTGTTGCAAATAATTCTAAGGAAAAGGTGAGCACCAAGATCATGATCACAATGAAGGGCGCTCTAATGGAGGACGTGGTAGAGGTCAAGATTACCATGAAGGATTCAGAGGTCGAGCTTACAGTGGTGGAAGGAGTGAATTTCCATGATGAACATGTTATACATGTGGATCCCTTAATCATTACAAGCACAAATTCCCTCAGAACATTATTTTTATTTTATTGCAAAAAGAACCACAATTACAAAGAATGCCTAAACTTATATGAACACTTGAGTAAGAAGTACAAGTAAGACAAGGGCACAAGAATGTTTAGAGTACAACAGACTGTGGAAGCTTAGTGGATGCTGAAGTTAGCACTCTATCATGAGTTAGTACCTATGTTATTCACTATGCACATCGAGGCAGTGCACGTGAGGGAAGTTCTGAAAAAAAATCATGTCATTACAAAGGAGGAGGTTCTACATGCAAATTATCTAGACCCTACGCATTAGAAGGAATTATATCAAGAAACTAAGGAAGTTATTAGAAGATTATAGGGTGAGACACAATGTTTGAAAGAGCAGTTGTGGAAGTTACAATAAAAGAAAACAACTAAATTCCTTAGAAGGATGTTGATGATTTAAAGAAAGTTTGCAAGATTTTGTGACAAGATGACATAATTCCTTTGTTAGGAGAATGATTAAGGGGAAAGACTCTTCACGTTGGAGTTGAGTTCAAGATACAGAATTTACATGCTAACCTTCCTCCTCATAGCCTTGATTATGACAAGGAGATCACTCTGAATGCTTTTGTTGATGGATGGCTCTTGAGTAAAATTTTGATTGATATAGCTGTAAAAGTGAATGTACTCACTTTGGATGCATGGATTCAGATGGGGAGGCCACCGTTGCAGCCATCTTCAAATATGTTGTTTATGGAAAATAGGACTAAAGCCATGCCCATTAGAGTTTTGAAGGATGCTAGTATTACTATTCAAGCAGCCAAGTTTAATGGGGATTTTGAGGTTTTGGCACATGCAGAGGTAGAAAGTTTTCCAACACTACTTGGGAACCTTTGATGTTATGAAAACAACATTGATCTTTGCTTCAATAAATGTTACATCAGTTTTGAGAACAAGGAGGAGCTTGTGATCATTCTTTTGACAGATGAAAAAATTACACCTTATGTAGAACCTTTGAGCGAAGAGGATTTGAATAGAATCTATGTTTGCACCATTAGGGATCTTGAAGTGCTCAAGCCATCAAAGGAAGGAGTTCTCTAATGGAATGATGTACGGTCCATGAGGGATACTATAAGTGTTACATGTGATAATTGGGCACAAGGTACTTATGAAATGGTAGGACATGAAGTAATATGTGATGTTACATGCATAAGTAGGCCACGTACTGTTAGGTGTTTGGGCAATAACCAAGTACCAAAGTACACTAGCGAAGTAAATCCTAAAGTCTTCTTGCGTGTTTTGGAAACTCGGTGGATAGATCAAGTGGAAAGAAGGAACCTACTTGTTTATACTCTATGCGAGACAGTAGTGCACTGGTGGATGGTTCATAAGGATAATATTTTGGAGTGGCGAGAGGTGAGAATCGCATTCTCTACTAGGTTCCTTTAGAGCAATGTGCCTACTAAGATATGTGAATTTCATGGTAAGGACCCTATTCAGGACCACATTCAGCAATGTGAGAGACTTTAGACTAAGGAGTAGGAAGCTTTACCACCTTCACTATGGGTGCATCAGTTCTACTAAACCTTGCAACATTGTGTGTGTGCATGATATGTCTATGCAGAGTTGAATAGAGGGACCGGAAAATGGCAAGAAATGACTGCAAGTATAATTTAGACCTTTGACTATTTTTCCACTAAACCTATAGTGAATGAAGCGTTACAGGTTATGAAGTGCTTGACTATGGGAGATAGTGTAAAGGATGGGGAACTTATTCAAGAGTTATTAGGTGATTCAGACCTGGGGGCATGCTTTGAAGAAGAAGAGATGGATGTAGAATAACTTGGGTGTGCTTTCTTAAAAAGAGAAAAGGGTAAGATGGTCTACATAATTGATGATGAAGAAGTGGAGAATTTGGATGTTGACCATATAGAGGGTATGTGCAAGGTGTTCGATAGTGCAGATGAGAAGGCGTGTGCATATCATGAGCCTATGAAAATGAAGAAGGTAAACATTGGGATAGATGTTAAACCTAAGGAGCCCATCATTGGGGATTATTGGTCTGAATTTGAGGTTGCTAAGATAATTGAGTTTTTGCGTGACTTACAGGATTTATTCCCTAGAGGCTATCATGAATTGAAAGGGGTACATAAATCTTTGGGCAAGATAAGAATCAAGTTAAAGGAATTTATGTTCCCAGTTAGGAAGGGGCCTTACAGGATGAAACATAATCTGTGTGTCAAGGTGAAGGAGTAAATTGAAAAGATGCTAAATTTTGGAATCATTGAGCACATAGATGAATCAGAATGGGTTAGCCCTACAGTGATAAGTATCAAGAAATATGGCAAGATAAGGATTTGTGTGGATTATAGGGGGTTGAATACTATATGTGTAATAGATCCCTTTCCCATACCTTTTACTAAAGAAATATTGGAAGGCATTGCAAGGCGCGAGATCTACTCCTTCACTATTGGATTTTTTGGATATCATCAAGAAAGAATAGCTAAACAAGATTAAGAGAAGACAACTTTCACCACTGATTGGGGAAGTTTTTCATACACAGTTATGCCCCTTGGATTAAAAAATGTGTTGGCAGTCTTTTTGTGCATTGTTATTCAAGCATTCTAGGACTTCATACATAAGTTCTTGCAGGTTTATCTGGATAATTAAACAGTCTATGGGCTAGTAAAAGATCACTTTGATAACTTAAGGCTTATGTTTGAGAGGTGTCAGAATTTGGGCATCTCTTTAAACATAAAGAAGTGCATATTTGCTACACCTTTTGGGACTTTTTTGAGACACGTCATCTGTAAAGAAGGTTTGTTAGTAGATCCTCCTAAGGTTGTTGTTATTGTAGGCTCAAAGGAACCTACTAACCAAAGCAAGGTGCACGGATTCCTGGGGCACACATGATATTACATGAAATTTATAAAATTTTATTCTAAGATAACCATGCTCTTAGAGGAATTATTGAAGGGTAAAGGCAAGTTCTATTGGGGTGAAGTGCAATAGGGAGCATTTGAGACATTGAAGGAAAGGCTTACTACATCACCTATTATGCACTTTCCTTCATGGACCAAACCTTTTCATGTGCATGTGGATTCCTCTATCATAGTCATTGGCATGGTATTAGCCCTACCTTGAGAGGGTATTATTGATCATCCTATTTGCTTTACAAGTAAAAAATTGACACCAGTTAGATATAATTATACTACTATAGAGCACGAGGCCTTGTCCATGATCTACGCACTACATAAGTTTCGACAATACTTGTTGGAAATGCCTTTTATTTTCTATGTTAATCACATTGCATTGAAGTAGTTAGTGAACAAGCCCATTCTACAGGGTCACATGTTCCATTGGATTCTGTTATTCTAGGAATTTGACTTCAATGGCTTCGATCAAGGGTAAGCAGCTTCCTTGAACTCGCTACAATCTTGGCTCCTGGATAAAGTTGAGACAAATAAGCTTCAATCCCTTTTAGGTGATGGCATCTTGGAGGAAGGAGAATTTGAGCCAAATTTGCTAGTACCAACTTTATCTTCTTTAAAATTGGCTTCGGTTCAAGCGGGGTTGAAGGAGGCCATATGCGACTCAGCCGGAAAAAAAGGTAGAAAATCCAAACAAGAACTGGCACTGTTGGAAGTGGATGTTGGCAAACAAAGTGTCCTGAACTTTACCAAAGTTGTGTCTAAGAAAGTGAATGTCCTTCCCTCTCCTAAATGAAAATACTTTCTTGGAATATCAAGGGTCTTAACACCCCTGATAAACAACGTGTGTTTAAGTGTTATCTCTTCTCCTCGGAGGTAAGTGTGGTGTTGCTTCAAGAAACAAAGATGGCCCAATCGGAAGCTACTGCGCCCTAGAAAAATTTAGTTAAGGGCTGGAATTTCTTCTTCTCCGATGCTACCGGGGCCTCAAGGGGCTTGGGATTCTGGTGGAAGGAATGTCAGGTTCAAGTTGATCTTATCCACTAGAATCATAGTTGGCAGTTGGGTCGGGTTCACCCAAAACGTTCTCATTCGGTATTCTACCTCCTTAATGTGTATGGTCCGAATAGCATAATTGGAAAAAGATAGGTTTGGCAAGACATCTCCAAGTCTTTTCTCCCCCTTGAGGATCAATTGTTTCTTCTTGGTGGTGATTTCAATGCTATCACCTCTGAGAAAGATAAAAAAAGGTGGTATTTCTAGAAATCAGCAATCTCGGGTAGATTTTTATTCCTTTATCTCTGACAACTCTCTTTTAGACGTCGAGCCCAAGCAAGGTTGGTTCACCTAGAGCAATCATAAGAAGGGCTTCAGTAATATTTCTGAAAGGCTCGATAAGTTCTTAGCCAGCCCTAAGTGGTCTCTGAATAATGTTGTCTTAGGATGCTCGATTCTTCCTTGGTCTAGCTCTAATCACTTCCCGGTTTCCCTATCAGTCAATATCGACTTTGCCCCTCGTAAATCCCCTTTTAAGTTTGAGCTTATGTGACTGAGGGATGCCTCTTTAGAAAACAACATTTCATAATGGTGGCACTCCTATCAGTTTGAAGGTTCAAAAAATTTTGGTGCTTGCACAAAAACTAAAACTTCTCAAAAAGGATCTAAGATCTTGGAACAAATCTTGTTTTAAGAATATCTTCCAAGAAAAGGCTAGAGTGGAAGCCGAGCAGAAAGCTCTGAATGAGTTAATTTTTGTCTCTGGCATGGTCGATGCGGAGTTTCTTCTAGAGAATTCTTTACTAGCTGAACTTGGTGAATTACTTTTGTGTGAGGAGGTCTTCTAGTAACAAAAATCATGGGAATTATGGCTCAGGATGGGGATAGGAACACAAAGTTTTTTCATTCATATGTAAAAGTAAGGCGGAGCTCGTCTTTCATCTCTGAGATAAAGAGTCATGATGGTATTGTCCTCTCTGATCAAAAATAGATTTCTAATGAAGGGGTTTGGTTCTTTACTTCCCTCCTTCAAGGTGACATCACATCCTTTGATTCAGATTAATCCTATTTCCTTGACAATATCTTGATGTTGGTCACTGATGCTCAAAATGTGGCCCTTCTTAAGCCCTTCACTATGAGTGAAGTGGAGAGAGTGGTTTTCTCTATGGACAAGAACAAAGCTCGAGGTTTAGATGGTTTTCAGGCTGATTTCTTTAAGAAATTTTGGAACATCGTTGGCTATGATGTTTGGGCAGCTATGGAAGAATCTCGCAGATCCCATTCAGTGCTTAAATCACTAAAATGTACCTTTGTAAGTCTCTTCCCGAAGATCCCTCAACCCTCTTCATTCACGGACTTCAGGCTATTTTCTCTGTGCAATACCTCCTACGAAATCATCTCAAAAGCCATTGCTTCCAGACTCAAAGGGCTGCTGGAACCTATGATCTCTCTAGAGCAATCTGGTTTCTTGTCGAGGAGGTCAATTTTTTATGGTATTTCTCTCTCTCATGAACTCATTCATTCTCTCTCCTGTAATAAATCCCCAGGTATGTTACTAAAACTGGATATTAGCAAGGCCTTTGACAAGATCAACTAGCATTTTCTAATCAAAATTCTTAAAAATTTTGGTTTTTCGGTTCAATTTTGTAATTGGGTGTTCAGTTGCATAGTTGGGCCTTCTTTCTCCATGTTAATTAATGGTAATGCTGAAGGTTTCTTTGAAGGTAATCATGGTATAAGACAGGGTGACCCTCTCTCCTCCTTTCTCTACATTTTAGTGGCTGACTCGCTGAGTAGGGCCATCAGCAATAAATTTCGGGAAGGCAAATTACAGGGATTAAGAATTACAGAGGGGGTGGATCCTATTTCTCACCAGCAATTCACGGATGACACTTTCTTGTTTGGAAAATCCAGCATTTAAGAGGCTATAGAACTGAAGGGGTTGCTCGATGCTTATGCAATTGCTGTTGGACAAGAGGTTAGCCATGTCAAATCCTTCATCTTCTTTTTTAACATCCCCCCTTCTCTGGAAGCTAGAATTCTTGGCATCTTCAGTTTTAAAAAAGGCTCCCTTCCGGTCAAATATCTTGGTGTGCCTTTGTTTGGTGGCTCGGGTCAGACCTCGATGTGGAATGATCTCCTCTCTTTGGTAAATTCAAAAATCAACTCCTAGAAAGGAAAATAGCTATCACTAGCTAGAAGAATGGTCCTCATCAAATTTGTTCCCAGTGCCTCCCCCTTATACATGCTTTCCATACTAAAAATCCCCAAAAAAATTCTATCAAAGCTTATCAGGATTATGTGAAAGTTCCTATGGAAAGGTCCCTTTATGGAAAGGAAAATCCCATTAATCAACTAGCAAACTTTATCCAAACACAAAGATCTAGGCAGGGTTGGCATTCTCAACTTGGGTAATCAAAACTTGGCCATAGGTGCCAAGCTTGTCTAGAATCTCCTCACAAAAACTATGTGTCTTTGTAGCCAAGTGGTGGGAAAAAAATATTGGTGACCCATCTTCTGGAATCAATTCTCTACATTGTTAATCCCCATCATGGTTCTCATATATGGAACTTCTTAGTTGAATGTCAGGAGCTCTTCTTATTCAATGCAGCCTACAAAATTGAAAAAGGTGACAGGGTGTTATTCTGAGACGATCGTTGGAATGGTTTTCTCGTGCTTGGGGAAAATCTTGAGTTTGGGGGAATCAAGAGGCTCTTAGTTGAATAATGGGAACCATATGTTTCTAACTATGGGCTGATTCCGTAAAATTTTCCTACTCTATTGGAATGGAAAAGTATTGATCACCTAAATCTCTCTTTGGAAAGTAAGGATAGTTTTCACTCGGCTCTACAAGAACGACAGATAGTGCTTTCCAGGGGTAAAGATGATATTTTCTAAACTACGGCCTCTTCTAGGAAATACTCCCCACGTTGTGGCTATAAATTATTACATGTTGAGCAGGAAGGTGAGGCTCTAATCTAGAAGGCATGTTGTCCTTCCTCGTGTCCCCCTAAAGCTGGCCTTTTCGCTTGGATGGATTTCAAAGGAAAAATTCTCACTCAAGAAAGGAGAAAGAGATTTGGTTTTCATGGTCCCTCAATGTTCTTTCTGTGTGAGAAGCATAAGGAAGATTGTGATCATCTTCTACTTCATTTCCCATTCACAACTGAATGTTGGAGTTGGTTGTGTGCCAGGCTCAATCTCCCATGGGTCCAGCCCTCTACACTCCTGGAAGTCATTTTGTCTTGGCCTATAAACCTACACTCGAGCGCTCTCTCCTTGATTTGGCTGTGTGGTATCATGTTACTTCTCTGGCACATCTGGTGGGAGTGTAACAAAAGAATCTTTAGGGAGGAGCATAACTTAGTGGAAAGGGTCATTCTCAGGTTGGAATGGGCTATCTCTGAGGTGGTTTCTGCTAATTGGTCTCACTTTCATCACTTCTCTAACATTAACAGGGAAATTGAGCAACGCTGGGGCCGAGAATCATCAATCCCAGAGTAGGTGGTCGACACCCTTTGATCTCCTCAGCCTCACTCCATCGGTTAGCCCGTTGGCTCCCCCTCACCCCGAGTTTCCTCAAACTAAATTTTGAAGGGGCATTCAGAGGTAACCCGAGCATCTCCGATGTTGGATGCATTATAAGAAATGAAAAAGGTATTATTGGTCGGTGTCACCTCCTACAAGCTCAAGGATGGCACTTGTAATTTATTTAAACTACAAGCTCTAAGCAAAGGTCTAGATCTAGTGGCCTCCTTAACGATAGAAAATCTAGAAATCAAAGGGGATTTGCTAGTAATTATGAATGCCATAATTAAAAAGAAAGCCATGTCTTAAAAACTAAACCTAGGATTTAAAAAGGTCCTTTAGAAACTCAGGAATTTGCGTGCCTGGAACATTAAGCACGTGTTTCACGAAAGAAATAATTGTGCGGACAAGCTGGTGAATGCAGCGATCGAGCAAGCACAACTGGAGATAGTGGCATTCAATTCCAAAGCGTGGGAAGGATTGGGGATATTGATCTCGTGCGAGGTAGATTTCAGAGCACACGTCATCTAATGATACACTTGAGGGATGTGAAGGGTCTATTTAATGCTTTGGACAAGGGATTCTCCTTATATTTTTTCTCCCTCCTTTTGCTAGCTATGGTTGTCCCTCGTCTACCAAAAATTGCCTTGAGCTGTGATCTACGTGAAATGGCATTTCATTCTAGGATAACAGACAACTGGCTAAAAAGAATTTGTTCATCTCTCCTGCATCGAAGAGTTGGATGTCATTAAAGGATTCCTGGGCAGAAACTATCTATATGTTGTTGGTTGTCCATGCATCAACAGTGGTGTTGCCTCTATATTCATTGAGAACCTGCTGATAATTCGTCCCTCTAAAGCGGATGACATGAGTTTGGCTCTGCACTGGCTTCGACTGGCATACTATGGTAACCTAGCCTCTGAAGTGGTGAATTGTTGTCTGGCATTATGGGTTGTGCATGAGTCTTTGTTGAGCACATCGAGGGTGGCTATGGGTGTCTTCAGCAAGCTCGAAAAATGGTCCGGCATTCTCCTGGCCTTCACTAAGTAGTTGGTAGTGTGTGCCTGGGACCGGGCTGCCAACCGTGCCCACCTGGTGCTTCCTAATATGAAGACCCTCTGCGCTCCATTGGACCCTATCCCAAATGGATGGACTAAGTTATGATTTTCTGCGGCAGGGGCCTATGACTTTGTCTGGCTGAATTGGGTGAATTATGAAGTGAAAGTTGAAATGGAAGATGATACCAGCCTTGGTCGAGTGCCTCATGCTACTAGTGTTGTTATCACCTTGGGGTCTGGAGAGCAATCCCTCTCTTACCTAGTACTATAGTTATAGTATATCTCAGATAATGTTGGCCTATGTTCGTGTATATCCAACTGCTTTTTGGCTCCTATGATTTTGTTGTTTTATTTGAAATCTTGAGGTCGAGCCTTTGTTTATGTAAATAGGGAACGAGTCCCTTCAACCCACTTTACCTATAAAAAAACTAACAAACCTAATCTAAAGTTTATATTTAAATAATAAGAATATAAACTATTCTATATTATTTAACTATAAACTAAACATTATGATGCACTTAATATCAACATAACTCATTCAAGGTTGTTTTTACTTGAGATCTTGTTTTTCTTTTGCATATACCAGTATTGACTTGTCTTTGGATAGTTGCATTAATGGTTGCATGGAAACATGGATAGGTGGATTGAGAACATGGTTGGTTTTACAAGTATAGATATGGTTGCAGTTGAAGCTCAGTAATTCAGTTTGAGTGGGAGCTCTTACATGTGTTTTAGTCATGATGGCTTAGTACACAAGGAGCTTGGTTGGATTGATTTCCTAATACCAACAATTGGTATGGTGTTACGATTCAGTGGGAGCTTGAGGCTTGGTTTCATGGATCAGTTGTAGCTTCATGCAGGTTTAGCAAGTCATGATTTTATCTTCTTGGTTTGAGAAGATGGTTTGATCTTCCTGGTATTTATTTTGAGAGAATTGTTGAAGTAAAGAATAGATGGTCTTCACGATATGTAGAGGACAATGATGTATAGGTACAAGTACATAGGTTCAGCAATTTATCTCCAAGTGGGAGATTGTTAGGTTGTGGAGCTAGATTGCTTCACAATAAGCATGCATTGCATGTGGCTAGTTTACACAGTAACTGGTGTCAGTCAGCATCTTAACCGCCATCAGTCAACATATTAACCATCGTTGGTCAGCATAAGAATTTTCATTGGTCAGTAGATGAACCACCATTGGTCAGGGTAACCATCGTTGGTTACTTGTGCGTGAAATTTTATATTTAACTCGCGGGAATTAGATATAACTTTGTTATAAAGTTTATCTAAAGGTTATAAATGCATAGCTAAGGTGGCCTAAGTTTATAGATGGTTATATAAGCATAAAATCTAGGGTTAGATCTTATGATGGCATGTAATTGATTATTATTGTATGTGGAATCCTTGATTGAGAGGATGAAGAGGAAGAGAAAGAAAGAACAGGTTACATGAAGATAGAGCTTCCATGGAGTGGAGTTGGACAGAAGGAAATAGAAGGTACATCTAAATGGTGAGAAGAGGGTAACATCTTTTATTGTATCTCCTTTATATAGTTATTGTCTCATTTTAATGACTTGCATAGTATGCAAAGCACATAGAGTTTCTTCTTGTAGGTCCATATGTTGGTGAGATCTTGTATTATAGATCCATGTAGATCTAGTCTTATATTGTTTAATCCACAAGCTATTGTGAGATCTTATATTGTAGATCCATGAGATCATATTGTATTGTTGATCCATGTAGATCTAGATATTGTAGAGGAGGTTGTCTTCATGTTTACACAGGGTATGCAGTGATGGAGAGATGAACTTACTTCTTGGTGCACAGTCTTAGTTGCATTGTGGTAGACCCATGTGAGAGGTCTTGTCGCAAATCCACTGAGAACTTGGTAGCAGTTTAGAGATGCAGTAGATCCAGGTTATGTGAGATCTGCCGGTGGTATTTAGAGGCACGGTTGTAGTGCACTTATGTAGATCTATTTAGAGATCTGGAGGAGAGGAGATACTCTTGGAGAGATGCATTGTACTCTTGTATTGAAGAGTTGGTTTGTACTCTTGTTATTATATATATATATATATATATATATATATATATATATATATATATATGAGATATCTATCTTTGGTGGACGTAGCCCACATTGGGTGAACCATGGTAAATGTTGTGTTATATGTGTGTACTTTGTTTTGATTTGAATGATTCTATTTTATACTTTTATTGTTGTAGATTTTGGGGAATTGTTTAGATCATGTGTGCATGATTGGATTTGTTATTAAATCATAGCACTATTCAACAATCCCAAATTCCCAACACCATGGAAACCAAATTGTAGACCAAAGCTTCTGCAAGCACCCCAGTCCTCTTCCAGGCACCCTAGTCCAGCTAAATCCTCCAGTTCCACCCTTTTCGACACTCCTACATAGTTATTCCTGCTTTTGATTTTTTCAGTCTTCTCTGCAACACAGCCCTGATACTTCGTCTAATCAGCTGATTTCTTTCCTCTTTCTTCTTGCACATTTGGGTTTCTATCCTTATTAGTTTTATTACTTATCTCATTTACATACTACCTTAGTGCATTTATTTGTTGTGTTTATATGTCCTCCTAGATTAGATTAACTATCCCGTACTACAACTATTTATTTAGTTAAATTTTAGTTAATCAGCTAGATCCTCTAGTTCCATCTTTTTCGGCACTCTTGCATAGTCGTTCCTACTTCTAATTTTTCTAGTCTCTTCTACGACACAGTCCCGCTACTTCATTGAATTAGCTAAGTTCTTTCCTCTTTCTTCTTGCACATTAGGGTTTCCATTTTTATTAGTTTTATCACTTTTCTCATTTATGTATTGCCTTACTGCATTTATTTGTTGTGATTATATGTCCCCTAGATTAGATTAACTATCCCTTACTACAATTATTTATTTAGTTAAATTTTAGTTAATCATTTTGGTGAACCTGAGTTGTTCGTTCATGCTTCCACCTTCTTCAGTTTTAGGGTTGAGTCATCTTGAATATCTCAATCAATGATTACTTTCTTACAAATCCTGATTTATTACATAGAGTACAAAATTTTCTTGCTATTACTCGTATTCATGCTAACATGCACCTTGATTCAGTTTATCAAGCCTTTCTTGATGCATTTTCTCCACACTTAGTTTTCAATTCCAACCTTCCTATTGATGTTCACAGTTTTGATAATGACCCGCCTTTGCATATCATATCTTGCATTCATAACGTTGTTGTTAAGAACCCTCTCATTGATAATGGATCTGAACTTGTGTCTTATGTCATTCCTTGAATTTTTAGGTCTCTTCTCTCATGATGTTAGCCCATCTAGTATTTCATTACGTGTTTATGATAGCTCAGTCCATCCATATCTTGGTCATATTATTTTTCCCATTATTGTTGGTCTAAAGACTATCCACATTGTCTTCTTTGTTGTTGAATTCCTCGTCTCCTACGATTGTCTCCTTGGTAGGCCATGGCTTCATGTCATGCAAGTGGTTTCCCCCACTATACATCATTGTGTCAAATTACATGAGAACATCGAGTATACCATATTTTGTGACCGTGACCCATTCCAGTATTGCGACCATGCTCCTAACACTAGTCTTCCCATTCCACGCACAAATATTATTGACGAGCCCCAACCTATTGAAGAACCACCTCGCCTATCACCACTTAATGGTGTCATTTGTGTGATAGATTTAGTTTCTTCTATGCCACATGTTACTACTACTACTATGATTCTTTATTAGGGGCTTGTCCAACCTATGGGTGTCGCTCTATCACATTCACCTTCTTATACACCACCTACCTTAGCACGCCCACCATTCACTTGCACGCTCTTCATGAATGGTTCATATTGGGAAAACATTCCATTTGACCCTATATATGATGTCACTATATGTACACATGAGGGTTTAGCTTGCTTAGGCCTTAATTTTGAGGACCTCCACCCTACACCATATGTTCCTCATCTATATTATGGGTATGTCATCACTATTGTCACCTATGGCCTTTGTATCTTTCATCTCATGATATTTCTTGCACACAACGATCGATCTTCGCCACTCACATTAGGAGAATCTTGGCTTACTTATATTGGAGGTAGCTTAGATCCTAGTCATATAAACATTTCATTTCCTATGCCATTTGGTCATATTTTCATCTGCAATAGCTCTTTCCTAGGTTATACACACAATCTTACTCATTGGTATGCACACAGTTTCCCTTTTCCTCCATTTACTGATGAGGAATATATTATGGGCATGTACACCTTACACCTCAATGTCTCACTACGTGATCAACCAAACACTATTTCTTATCAGGTTATTAGTGCTTACCCGTTTGATTATGACCCGGAGGATGATGATCTTATCGATGTCTTTATATGATCTCCTTACATACACTTGTGGGGAATAACATATTACCTTCCTCCCCCCCTCACATATTCTTAAGTATAACTGCATTTATCTTTATCATATTTTTCCTACATTCATCTCCTCACATTAGGCATATGCATCATACATTCTAGCATCATTACCCAATGACACACTTTAGTGCTATGGTTCATACTTGACTGTTGAGGGATTATGACACATGAACCCCACACACTACACTATAGGCATTACACATTGCATTTCACCATACATTACACATCATACACCTTACATTATACATTTAGTCTACAACATTTTGACATTTGTGCATTTACATGACATACATTATCCTAGTTGTCACCATTGTCTACGTGTCTTACATATTACCCTACATACTACATTATTTGTTTATCTACATATAATAAATATTACACCTCATATTTGCACACATCTTCTACATAGTATACTAGTATTCATCATATAGGAGTCTAGAATTACATTACTATTATATCTACATACATTACATGTCGCTCCATGCATTACATCTTACTCATTTTATGCATCTAACATTACATTCTACATATTATACGCTCTTAGGCATACTACTCCTATTGCACACTACATTATACATTGCATTACTATGCATCACACATAGTGACACGTTCTATTCATCTTGCATTTTACATGTTCTATGCCTCTTGCATTTACATCCTACACATAGCTTATTTACACATCACATCCTTATACATTTTATTCATCACATGGTTCACTTTTATCGTTATATAAACTACATTGTATTTTACGTGTTGCACTCATTACCCGATGATGCACTTTAGTTCCTCGATCCATACTCGATTGCCAAGGGTTTACTAGTAAAATGGACCTTACACATTTACTACTCGACCTTTCACCATTTGAAATTCCTAAGCTAGTGACATACGCTTTAGGCTAAATTGTCACCTATTCCATCATTTTGTAGTGGTATACACCTTAGGTTATATCACCACTCCCTTACTACTAATCTCATAATGACACACACTTTAGGCTAAATTGTCACCTATTTTATCATTTTGTAGTGGTATAAAACTTAGGTTACATCACCACTCTCTTACTACTCATCTTGGAGTGACATACGCTTTAGGCTAAATCAACACCTATTCTATATTTTTCTAGTGGTCCACACTTTAGGTTACATCACCACACCCTCCTTACATTTTGTAGTGATATAGACTTAGTGCTAAATCATCACTCATCCATTCATCTTATAGTGATATACGCTAAGGCTAAATCATCACTCTTACATTAATTTGGTCGTGATATACGCTTCGGCTATAAGGTTCACACACACACACATCATCATTAGATCGCATCTCATCACTACACTTACACATTCATCACAGTGTGTTAGGCACAACACACACTACTTGACCATTTCTCGACAATGCACTCTCATTTACAGTTCATTCTTGACTGTTGAGAGGGCAAATAAAATGAACCTCATTGCATACATTTCCATCCACTCGAGGGGCACGCAGCTCCTATCACGCCATTTTGCATTCCATTCCATCCACCCACAACATACTGCATATTATGGTTACTTTTATTCTTGCTTACTTTTGCTTGTTCATGGTCACTTTATTACACATGCTAGTTAGATTACTTGTATGTCATGTATCTATACCATCCACACGTGTAGGTTCACGTCTTTTTCTCATGGTGATCACAGATACAGGTCTCTTACATGCGACATGGATGCTCGTCTTCTACCCTTCCTATACTGGTCATTAGGGGCATCCACATTCATTTCTCACAGGTGTTATTATTTCATTTTGTACTTAGCACTTTACATTACTTTCTTATACACACTTTTGACATACTAGTCATCTTTCTAGCATGCTAACGGGTGCTTCATGTGCAACATTTGTTATGTAGGGATATGTGTTTCCATACTTGTTTGTTATGCTATCTGTCATTATTTGTTTCTTGTATGTAGGCCTTGCCCTATGTTTAGTGTGCACACTTATTTGTTGTTTGCAGACATGATGGCATTGTGTCTCTTGTGACATCGTGAGTGATGTCCCATGTTTACAACTCACTTTGTGAAGCTTACTTGTCTTCTTGCGTGTTACACTATTGTGCTTGGTATTTCTTACATTGTCTAAGTAGATTACACATTGTCTTCCTACATGAATTTTTTTCATAATAACACTTGTTTTAGCTAACAATTCTTATTTATGTGTGCCTTTGTTTCTACCAATCGCATTCCCTTCCCCCTGCAGGGCAGTGTTACAGAGTACATGTGGTCAGTCCTCTTTTGGGACTGCATTCTCTTATCAGTGATGTTGCATGCACCCCCAAAGAGGGGGGCATCATTTGGGGTTTTTCTACATACTAACACAAAGATTCTACACCGGTTTGGTTCAGTTATACACATCGAGTGGGTTCAGACCAGTCTACGAACCCCATACATAGCAGATTTTATAAGACATGGTGTCCTTAGCAGTCTAGGAAACAGTTACAGGCTTGGAGGTTACTGTGGGTGTGCCTCCCTACACTACTTAGACTAGTGGCGTCAGATTGCCCAAAAAACTAGGATGATACAGAGATCTCTTCACATATATTCAAGGAAGCAGTTAGATCTTAGAGGACACAAAGCATTTCCTCCCCACACTTCTTCGACCAAGGTGGCGTGAGATCGCCTAAAAAACTTGCAGTAAAGCATATCCTTCTACACTATCTTTCTCGACATGGATCAAGTATGTTCCATTTACATTTGCAAATGTTAGACTTATTTGCTCTCATATATATGTGTATTTTACATTGCATTTTTACACATACATACATACATATTTGACTACTTGATTGTTTTATCCTTGCAGGTCTGACTGTATGAGAAATAAGCAGTCAAATGGGGGTAACAACAAACAACAGCATCAACAACAACACTTCACGACAGTACATGCTTTACTAACCATGAAAATACATTACACACCACAACAGCTACACATGCAGTTTTCCCTATGTTCACTTCATCACTTTTTCTTTACACATTTTCATCTTTAGTTTCCACGCTCCTCCATCTTTTTTTCATTCCACACTTGGTCTAGTCCTTTAGCACATTTCTACTACACTCTTCATGGACATCAGGTACACATCTCTATCTACTTTATGTTACCGAGATTTTTGCTCACCAACATAAAGTGGGGCAAAATGTAGTCACAAAATCATGCACTTTAGACATTATTTATCTCTGGTATCATACTACTATTTAGAAGGTTCTTGAGTGAAGAAAGTACTAATTAACCCTCGTCTTTTGGCCATCTTATTTTATTTTATTTCGTTATTATAGGCCCTCTTATGCACCCATATGCCCAGTCAACTACTATCATCCCATGTCATTTTAGCCTTGACTAGGGCACCCAGATTAGTATTGGGCACTCGTGGGTGCCCTAGTCCCACAAGGGGCACCCCGATCCCTTTTACACTTTCCCGCCATCTTTTGGGCTCTTTCTAGCTATTTTACATCTTTATCTTTCTTGTGGTCAGAATTTTTGGGGTTAATTGTGAAAGTAAATCAAGAGAACCCTCTAAATATAAATTTATGAGACATAATGAGATATCTAGAATCACTTACTAATATCACTCCATCTAGAGTTGCATCCACCTATTACATTAGAGATCACTTGCATCCACATAGCTCCATCATCAAGGCACAAGGCTAGGATATTTGCATCACACCTCATTGGGGGAGGGATTTTATTCTACTCTGTGCACACATTCTATTACATTTTCTACACATAGTTATTACTCACTACTTCACAAAGTACAAATGGACACAAGAGCAACCTAGGGCATGTTTACACACACTTGCACATATAACTACATCAGCTCTAAGATTTAATGCAACACTCAGTTAGTAATTCCACCATTGTGACAGATGAGGTCAGTCTGATCCCTTCATGTACATTATTATTTTTTAGGATTTGATTCTTATTTTGGGATCTTATAGGTCTTTCTTCCATCTTAAGTCATTGGTGACATCTGACATGGTACAAAAAATTTGATGCGACAAACACTGAATATTCTAGATCACCTTTCAACTCTGTGAAGATCAGATCCAAAGCTTTTACGCAAACCAAGGTGCACCCAGATTGTAGACCAGAGCACTTGTAAGTGCCCCAGTCCTCTTCCAGGCACTCCAATCTAGCTAGATCCTCCAGTTCCACCCTTTTTGGCACTCCTGCATAGTCATTCTTGCTTTTGATTTTTCCAGTCTCCTCTGCGACATATTCCTGCTACTTCATCGAATCAACTGAGTTCTTTCCTCTTTCTTCTTACACATTAGTGTTTCTATTTTTATTAGGTTTTATTATTTATCTCATTTACATACTACCTTAGTGCATTTATTTGTTGTGTTTATATGTCCTCCTAGATTAGATTAACTATCCCTTACTACAACTATTTATTTAGTTAAATTTTAGTTAATCAGCTAGATCCTCCAGTTCCACCCTTTTCGACACTCCTAGATAGGATCATTCTTGTTTCATTTATTTTTCCAGTCTCCTCTGTGACACAATCCTGCTACTTCATCAAATTAGTTGAGTTCTTTGCTCTTTCTTCTTGCACATTATGGTTTCTTTTTTATTATTTTTGTTACTTATCTCATTTACATACTGCCTTAGTGCATTTATTTTCTAAATGTTTATATGTCCTCCTATATTAGATTAACATACAATCTTACTACAACTATTTATTTAGTTAAATTTTAGTCAATCAACGCCCACGATGGCCTTGATTTTCTTGTGACATCGTGAGGGATGTCCCCATATTTGTAACCCACTTTTCAGGGTCTACATCGTATCTTCTTGACAGTGTTTACACATTGTCTGTTTAGCTTGTATTGTGTCTTATACATGAGTGTTTGTCTTTGCTTGTACGTAACACTTGTTTTTCAGGTAGCCACTTTTTTGTGTGTGCTTAGGTTTCTACCAAGATACATTCCCTTCCCCTTGTAGGGCATAGTTCAACACATCAGATTGGTCCTCTTTTAGGCCACATACTCCTTCAATGACATCACATGCACCCCAAAGGAAGGGGGCATCATATGGGTGAATCAATCACCCTGTATAAAGATACATACAACACAGGTACCGATACAACACATTTTTAGTTTCAGACAGGGGTTCAAAATCTGACTTGGGTCCTAAGCACAATGTACCTTTCTTGGATGCCTGAAACCAAGGGGCAATATAATGGTCTTTCTTGGAATTCCAGTAACTAGGGGACAATTACACAATTCTTCGACATGTCACAAAGGATTTTGATAGGGAAAAGAGTCCTTTAGCATTGGGCATTTACATAATGTATTTTATAGGGAAGAGATTCCTTAGCACATACACACCATCTACAGTGGTGTTTTACAAAGTGGGAAGTAGTTAAAGGTTGGTGGATGACACCAAAAAATTCTCCCTACACTTCTTCCATTACATTGGCATGAGATCACCTGAAAAACTCACACATCGACATCATCTTCAGGATCCTTTCTACACCTTTTTTCTCATCACGGATTAGGTGCACATGTTCCCTTTTCACACTTTTTCATTTTACCTACTTTCCTTACATACGTTTTACATATTTTGATCATATACATGCATATTTGACTACTTTTTGGCTTCTCTTTTATAGGTCCATCCATATGGGAAGCAGTAATTGGAACATTACCACAACACCAACAACAACAATAACATCATACACATTGACATCAACAACAGGCACATCATAACAGTTATACATGCATTTTCCACCCTAGGTTCATTTTCATCACTTTTTACACTTTCTGCTCTCCTTAGCATCCATGCTTCATATTTTTATCACTCCATGATTTTGTCTAATCCCTCGATACATTTTCTACATCAATCTACATGGATATCAGGTACAAATCTCTATCTACTTTATGTTATTGAGCTTTCCGCTCAATAACATAAAGTGGAGGAAAATGTAGACACAAAATCACACACTTTTGGTAATTATCTAGTCTTGATTACATATTACTATTCATATGATTCCTAAGTAAGGATGATACTAATTAACCCATGTCTTTGGCCACCTTTCTTTGATTTTTATTGTTACTTTCATTCTTGCACTCTTACTTGCCTAGTCTATCTTTTTACTCTTCGACATTTGTCATCCTAGACACTAATGCCCAGACCAAGATGTCAGCATCGGGCGCCCTCGTATAATCTAGGTGCCCCTGCCTTCTTTGTACTTTACTCACACTTTTTGGGTCCTTTCTAGCAATTTGAGAATCTTATCTTTTTGGTATTCCACCTTTTCAGGGTTGATTACGAAATTCAAGCAAGGGAACCATATAAATATAAAGTTATGTGATTATAATAAAGCACCAAGCACTAATCATATACTATCTCCACCTAAGGTTGCATCTATCAAGGCATCTAAGAGCTTCAATGCATCCATCTAACTCAATCACAAAGGACACAAGGGCTGCTTTTCAATATCACACTTCATAGGATTGGAAGTTCATTGTATTCCATGACCACATTTACTACATTTCTTTACATCTAGCTACTTGCTCGCTATATTATGAGTGAGTGACACAAGAGCAACCTTGGGAATTCTAATTCCACACACACACATAACTACATTGGGTATAAGATGTAGTGCAACACTTAGTTGTAAGTCCACCATTGTGGCACTTGAGGACTAGTCTCACCCCTCATTTTATATATTTCTTTTTTAGGGATTTGATGTCTATTTGAGGATTTTTTAGGTTTATACTTATTTACAGGTTTATTGCGACCTCAATAATCATTGTGTGAATCCATAGTGAAAAAAGGTGAGAATTAGTGAACATATTGACCTACCCTAAGAATTCATGTTTCTGAGCATTTTCAGATACCCAGGTGCCCAAAATTACATACCCGGGTGCCCGCAAGTGCCCATGTCCATCTCCAGACGTGCCTATCTAGCCTGTTCCTCCATTTCTACAATTTTCTAAGCTATAGTGTGACATTCAATACTTCACATTTTTTTATTTTTTCAACTCTATGCACTTTCCAGAACTCAGCGAATTGGCTAAGGCATCTTACCCTTCTTTGCACATTAGGGTTTTATTATTTATTGCTTAGTTTACTTTGGTATATTTTTGTATTTCAATATTACTTCTACTATAGAATCATATTAGGATTGTGTATTTACATTTTAACTTAATCATAATCATGGTCAGCCTTCTTCTTCTCGAGAAATGCAAATCCATCATAGGAGCATGGTATGATCAAATAGTAGTTTTTGTGCTTCAAAGATCACATTTCAGCATTGTTTTTGTATGATGGCATGTAATTTTCCCAACAAATTTCTGGGTATGTGTATATTCTTTCCTCCACCACTGTAACATAATTTCTCTTTTCCATTGTGTGTGTCTTTTTCTGCTTTTGGTGTGTTTCCCTTTCGTGTGTTTTTTGGTGTGTGTATGTTGGAAGAAATGACTCCATAAGCCTAATGGATAAGGCACTGGTCCACAAAGTGAATTGACATTCTGGGATTCCTCTTATTATGTCCTTACTGCATTTGATCCACAAAATGTCCCCAAGCTAGAGCCAGCTGCTGTCATGCAAATTTGCAACATGAAAATTTCACATTTTCGAGCATGACAACAGACCCCAGTGTCAAAAAATTTGTGTGTAAAACCTCATTGAGCACTTCCCCAAGTCAGTCCATCCCTATGTTCCAGGCCTATCCCCATCTATTTAAGTATCCATGTTTTTGTTCCCACCCTTTCCCATGTGTTTAAGAAATGAAAACAAGCTCACAAGTTCTATTTGAGGCAGTGTCTTTCAAGGTGGATCTTTCAGCAGGCCTAGAAAGGGCCTTTTTAGTCTTTCTAAGGTTGGTACATATCCTTCAAAGTGGATTTCAAGTATTAAATTCACAAAGAAAATGGTATTCATGAGCCGAAATCATTTTTCAATTGATTTAGGAATATTTTGTAAAAGATCTGGAGGTTTATGAGCCAGTTCAGCAAAAGTGGGTTTTTGAGGCCAAAGGAGCTTACACTGTGAAAAGGCACCTGAGCTTTGGGAGATGATTTTGGGAGCTTCAGAATGATTTGGAGGTCCAAAAAAATATCAATGGAAATCTGATTCAATGCCCTACATGGTGATAATCTCATTTTTTCACAACACCCATGCATTTCTTTCCACAACTCATTCTTCACAAGCACAACTAGCGGTCCTGATAAAAAAATTCCATTTTTAGAAGTTTGAAAGATGAATCAGACCTTTATACCAATCCCATACTTCTCAAAATTATTTTTCCAGTCAAAATAATATAAATAAGTGTCCAAAAAATTCATCTAGGAGCTCCAACAATGTCATTTTCAATCTCTTCTCCAAGGTACAAGCTTTGTCCTTAGCCAAAATTTTCAATGACACGTGTCACCATGAGGCTAAGGCACACTTTTGGTGTCCCCAATCCCTTTCCAAGGGAAAAAGGGGATTAGAAAAATTTCACCCCCCTACCTTAAGCCTCATGGACCCACCATATGACCCTAGAGGCCTCCGATAAGCACCTTTTGCCAAATTTCTAGCCCCCATTCCAACTCATGCATGATTGGCACTTGTCATCACTAGGATAATGCACAGTTTTTGTGTCCCTCCATCCCTTTCCAAGGGAAAAGGGGGACAATAAAATTCACCCTCCCCCTTGCTTCCACATGGTTTTTTCATATGACCCAGTCTCAGTCCCCCGTGAGGAGAAGGCAGTCAAAATAGGTACCCAATCTTCGACGGATGATTCCATGAGCTCTGTAAGGAGTTAGGAAGAAAAAAACACTCATTGGAAATATAATAGGATCCTCTACAAGATGGAACATTCATATTTTTCACATGTCCTTTGATGCTTCTCAGGGGAGCTAATTTTTTGCGAGGAACCCCCGATGATTCTAAGGAAGAAGGTAATTTTTGAAGGGTTTGAAGGTAGAACCAGACCTTGAGACCCATCTCATTCTTCTAAAAATTATATTTTTAGTCAAAATAATATAAATAAGTTCCCAAAAATACCTTTGGGAGCTCTGACAACTTCATTTTCAAGTTCTCTCTCAAGAACACTCTCACAGTTAGAAAGAATTTTCCAGTGCCACTTGTCACCATGGCACTAATCCACACTTTTGGTGTCCCTTTATACCTTTCCAAGGGGACATGGGGGAAAATAAATATTTTCCCCCCACCCCCACCTTAGACCTCATGACACACCATATGACCCTGGGAGGCTCCAATAAGCACTTTTGCCAATTTTTAAGCCCCCTCTCCAAGCCATGCATGCCCACCACTTGTCACCATAGGGATAAGGCACACTTTTGGTGTTCCTTCATCCCTTTCCAAGGGGACAAGGGGGAAAAAATGTGCCCCCCTTCCTCTCTCTCCCTCTTGCCTATAAAACCCAACACTTAGCCATTTTTTCACTCTCCCCCCACATTGCTTTGATTCTACCCGGAACTTTGGTGAAATTTTTCCAAATTCCTCCATCTCCATTTTTTCACTTGAATTCATTCCTCCATGTTCCCATGATCATGGAAAGGAGAAAATTTCATTAAAAAAGGTGCAAATTTTTAAGATTTCCATGTCATTTTTGCTAGATTGACTCTCTAGCTCATCGAATGAAAAAATCTTCATATCTTACAAACCGGTGCATAGATTGATGTGGGGTTTTTTGCATCCTTCATCATTTCCAGATGCCCTCAAGACCCAAGTGATAGCATTTGCATGCACATGGACCATATTTTTTACAGTGAGATCAAACCTCTAATTTCATGCCCTCAAATTTGTAAAATTTTATTTCACATTGTTTTGGAGATCATGATTGAGCTAAAAATATGTATGTGAGATAAAGAGAAAAACCCATATCAAAAAAGTTGGTTCCATAAAAATAAGGTCGAGAAAGCCACTTTCCAAAAATTGTAAGTCTCTACATGAATACTTATCATATAAAGTAAATTCTCAATGGGGGTAAATTCTTCAAAGGCAGTGTGTATGAGGAACATCCAGAGATAACAAGAAGGGTGATTGAAAGTGAAGAAAGTGAAAAATGACATTTTCTAAAATAGAAAATCCTCATTCTAAATGATCTAGAGTCACATTTGTTTCTATCTCTCATTCACCTCTCTACTTCGCAACATCTTCACATGGGTGTGTGAAAGTTACATAATTTCAAATGAGGCAATTCATCCTTCACGGGGTATGCCAAGACATCATTGTGGTCACAATGGTGTACATGAGTAAAGAAGGACACGTAGGGTACAATAGTTGCAAACGAGAAGCATTGTGCAGTACATGGGGATATTCAAAAAGATTCAAGACCTCCAAAGATCATCATTATAAATCTTCAATTAGGTTGAAGGCATTCGCTCTCCCTAGGTGAAGCGAAATTGAGTGAGCTTGTAAGTGATTAATCCAAAGTAAGCCAAACCAGTTGAACTCAGTTGGCTAAGTGAGCAAGTTGGGAAAGGTCTATCAAATAAGAGTGATTTCATTGTAGAACATTCAAGTTTCTAAGCATGTCTTCCCAAAGGCCAAAGTTTCCCCATGGTAATAAATAATTGATTCCATAAAGAGCTCTTGAGGATTCTCCAGTGGGAAACATCATGGTTACATGGTGTGAGAAAGTTCTCCCAAGTCTTTATTCATATACATGATCAGTTACAAAGGAGTGGTAGCCATACTCGTGGTTTGATCAAGTATTTTGGGGGCATCCTTCATTGTCTGCACTAGTCTAGTGATCAAGTGCTTCTCACTTCTTCACTCGATGTGCCTGATGGGCTGTATTTTTTAATCATTCAAAGGGAGGTTTCTCATGATGCAAAAGAGCTCAAGATTGCAAGTTTTCACCATTTAGGCAGAGGCTTCTTTTAGTATGGAATTTCAGGGTTCTCCACTCAGAGTTCATGACTGCATTAAGGCATTCAATTGGATCATTACAAGGAGTGGATTTCCTTCATCTCCTCCCTCATTTCCCTCTTTATCCCTCTTCCTTCTCTCTCCTTTCTAATTCTTTGTTAGTGCTTCATCATTGTATTTTGTCCTATTCACTTAAGTGACATATTTTCAAAATTGTAAAATTATTTTCTCAAAATTATAAGAGAAATACTTAATTTGTCTTTTCTAATGGCAAATGAAAATTCACAAGTGGCATATGGAACATGAAGAGTCATGTGAGGGAAGATGAGAGGTCAATTCACATTGCTATAAATTCAGTTGGCTTCTCCATTCGAAGGGATCTTGGATTCTCCATTCAAAGGGATCCTGAAAAGTTAGTTCTTTGTAGCAATTGTGAATTTTTGATATGTTGTTGAATCTTTTTATCACCAACTGCATATGAAATAAAAGCTACATTTCTTCCATTTCCCTTTTTCATTGTTCTCCTACCTCTCTCTTTTATGCACTTTTTGAAGTATAGTGTTGAACAGAAGAACTTTGCATTCTTGATAGATGAATCTAAGAATTTTGTGTTCAATAATTCATTAGTCCCACTGAGCTTCATGTTATTGCTTTTGTTCTATATTGAATGGTTGAACTACTCTAGTTATTGGATGTGAACTCTGTAATTGGCCTACTCACATCAATAACCTTCCTTTCCTAACTTCTCTCCTTCCCCCTCATCGTTGTGATTTCCTCCCTTGTACCCCATATAAGCACTTTTCCATAGGTTCATTGGAGTGTCCCTTGTGTGATCCCGAACCTTTTTGGCCAACCCATGGTACATTTAGTATAGGATTATATTAATTTTCATTTAATAATGTGGAGATGCACCATTTAATGCAGAGGGACGTAGCCCCTTGAACATTTGTGGAGACACCTAATTTTCCGATTTTTTTGTCTCATTCTTGAGTTTCTCAATTTTTATAATAACACTTCAATCCAAGGCACAAAAACAACAATGTCTTCATAGAGTTATCTTATTCAAATATTTTTCACTATTTTCTTTTCTAGAGGTATACTAAACACTCAAATTTGGTAACTTACCCGTTAGTAATGAAAATTTGAGATTTGTTACTATGCTAGCACAAATGCTCACATTCTAAGCCTAATCACTATGTGTGTGTGTGTGTTCCCTGACTCGCTCACCTATGCACACTACTCTATCATTCATCCCAAGAATATTAATTAACTAAAGTAGTAATTCAACCCCAAACATCACTCTTGAACTTTGGACCTTGCATCACTTTTTTCTTGTGTAAAACTTTACAACTCTGGGCCATAATGAAGTGCAGTCCTAGTTGACTTGTATGGTCCCACACCCTTCTATCTAATGAATCTTTTTCTAGTTTGAATATCTTATGTGTGTCATTTAATCTTCCCAAGTTAAACTTAATGTGATTGTTAACCTATGGAAGCCTATATAAGCAAGTCAATTACACTTCATAACTCACATGGCATTCTCATGAGCTCCTATTGCAAATATTAATGCTAAAGAACTTAAATCTCTCTAAAATATCCCTGAAGTAATTGCACAACAATTATATCAACCACTGCATATATTTGAAGCAATCAAAATGGATTCAAGATTATAACTTCTTTCATGTCCAAGCACTCAAAGTTCCTATAACCATGTCTTACTAAGAGAAATCAATCCAAGCACTTTCAAAGGTCTTCAAGGGACAAATGGGACAATCTCAACACTAAAACACACCACATCACACTACTACCACATTAAGTACATAATCTACTATATATTTAGCCCACTATATTTATGTCAAGAGACATAGAGGCACCCATAGGGGCCTAGATTTTATATATTATTATGTCCTTAACATTATATATCCATATGATTAATAAGGTTATGTAGTGGAGTGCATAACCTTGATCTTTCATTTATTAGTTCTTAATAAATAAGTTAGTCTGACATAATTAGGATGAAAGGGAACACCCTAATTAGGCGTAGACACAAAATCACACACCTAGTACTATTACATCACATCTCTAATATGTCATTATATGCATGATTCCTAAGCAAGAAAACTATTTACATTAACAACACTTGTTTTTACTTTACATTTACATTGTTTTATCTTGTTATACTTTCGTCATTTGCTTCTATGGAACTATCCCTTTACTTTTGGACATTGCACAACATATGACCTAACTCAATATATTCTTGTCTTATGCTTAGAAGCCTCTTCGGACACTAGACACCTAGTAGGGACAGGAGTTTCCAGACACTATTGTCCCCTTTGGGCACTTTTGTCCTCTTTCACTCTTCTCCTATGTGTTTAAAATGCCACATCGACCATTATCTCTTCTAAAACTCTCTATTATCACTTTGGGTCAAACTTTTTCAGGGTTTTTAATGACGAAATTCAAGTAAAGGAATCAAATATACATGTAAAGTAATAGCTCAAATTGTCTAGCTCCTTAAGAAGTAATATACATGACTTACTATTCTATAGAAGCTAGGGACAATTTGAGCTATTACTTCCTATCTACTACTTGGGAAAAAAGTAACATTCAAAGACTACATTTGGGTTGCATCATTCATTGCATAGGAAAGGGCAAATTCTGAGTTCCATGACACACATTTATCTTGCGGGGAAAAGTAGTTGTAACCCGCTATCTTGGTGTAATTGGCACAAGGGCAACCTAGCTTCAAGGGACACAATTCTATCACACACACACACACACACACACACACACACACACACACACACACACACACACACACACACACACACACACACACACACACACACACACACACACACACACACACCAGAAATACATTGAGTCTGAAATGTAGTGCAATTCCCAGTGACAATCACATTGGGGTGATCGTCAAGGTTAGTCTGATTCAAGCATATGCATAGTTGTATTTTGTCTAATGTGTGCATGAGCCTTGTGTAGGTAACTAGGGTTTGTTTTGTAGATACAAGTGCGACAATGAAACCCTACAACTAAGTCAAAGCAATTTAGAGCGAAGTGAATGCGAAATCTTATCAAACCCTGAAAAGATCAAATTTGGACTCACTGTCCAGGATACTACCACCTAGTACAAACACTGGTGCCTGGGTGGTCCTATCCCCTTATGGGTGCTACTATCTAGAAGACTTATGCAGATCTTTGTTTTCCACACATGAAGCATATACAAACTCAAATCCATCATGTTCCATCACAGTTTCAGCCCATAATCATCCCACACAGTTAGACACAAGTCTAAGTCACTCTTGTCCTCTTGATTACTTGTGACTTATTTGTCCATTGCATGTTAGATCTTGTGAATATCTAATATTATCTACTTGATCTCAATCATCTAATAAAGATGTAAATTATGTTAAATCATTTGGTGAAACCGCTTATTCATAAAATTCTAGATTTCTATATAATACCTTGTTTTGTTTGTTTCATCGTAGCCTTAACCCTAATGACCTTATGGTTTTACTTTCTTTAGTTACGGATTTCAATACCTTTCATTCATCATGTCAAACTCTCAGGGATCATTATCAACATCTATCTAGCTTACCCACATCTCATAGTCTATCATAGCTCCCATGCATGTCTTCATCTAGCAAACATAGGATCTTGAATCTATTATTCATTCTTCAATAATTGTTGAAAATGCACCTCCATTGTATATTCAAGTTCACATTTCGTAATGTGCTTGTTAAGCAGTGCTTTAGTTGATAATGGATCTAGTCTTAATATATGTAACATTTCCTTTCTTCATCAAATAAGATTTTTTTTTTTGATCTAACTCCATCCACTCTATGTATTTTTGGCTTTGATAACACACCCAAATGAGTGTTGGGAGAAATCTTTCTACTTATTATTGTAGAAACATGCACTCTTAATGTTTTATGTCATGTTATGCCTAATAATCTCAATTATAATATCCTTACAGGTCGTACTTGGTTACATACTCATACATGCAATCCCTTGTACCTATGCCATAACCTACAATGTCATTGTAACACCTTCTTCCATGGATAATGCTACAATAGATTCCACACCTCATGTTGTCTAATCTTTGTGATATCCCTCTTATACATGATGATGTAGACACTAACTTACATTGCACATCATTCTCCTCTTGTGATGGACTATAGTACTTCTAGTTTACATGATGAACTTTCTATTGCCTCTCATATCACCCTTCACACTGTCATCATTACTATGGCTCTCAAATCCATGTTGCTTACAATTCTAATGATCATATGCTTGATTGATTCCAATATTACATCACTTACCACAACCTCTTCACCACAAGTAAGAACAAAATTATGATGATTTGCTAATGATTACATGATGTTTTTCCTCACACATTTTCCAAACTTCTATGCATGACTGTATATACTATGGTATGCACCTAATCTTGTTGCATCCATGGGGGCCATCAATTCCCCTCTTTCCATATTTATGTCTATGATCAAAGGGGGTACTACATACAACTTTAATGTTTCCAATCTTCCCAAATTATATTTATTGCTTATGACGAGTCATGTGTCTCTCTACCCTCATTTCTTGAGGTTGATTACTGGAAAACCTCCTAGACACTATATATGTTACAAATCCTCTTGACTCACACATTGATCCTTATTATTTCCATTGTTGTCTACAAGCCCAATGTTCCACATATTCTATTTTCTCATAATAGAACACACTCTTATATGTTTATATACTTCCTACTCATGTAGATTGGGATCTTTGACTCCATATGGTTCTCCCCTCATTTTGTTGACATTTTTCAATGGTAGCTTTTGTGCTACCCTTGACTACTCTGATGACACTACTCTTGTTCTAGGTTCATACACGACTATTAAGGGCATAATTACCTACATGAACCTCACTTTGCACACATACACTTGGGGGAAAACTTGTCTCCCCTCCCCTAGTCATTGTATTTCATATTATAATAATTCAAAAACATTCAAATATTCGTAAAAATACATACAAAATATTAGCTTAAATCTTGGTTGCACGTATCCTTGCTTACTTATACTATTCTATGTTGCATGTATCCTTGCTTACTTATACTATTCTATGTTGCAATTTTCCTATCAAGTTACTTTTATTCATTAGTATGTTCTATCCTTTTACATATACACATGCACGTTCACATGGTACTTTGAGGTGAATGCATGCCATCTACAAGTTATCACACGATGCACGATGCTTGAAACTATTGTTTTCTATTCTCATTGAGGCTCATGGGGCATTCTACCTTCCCTACTTATATTTATTTAGGTGTTATCATTGCAATATCTACTACTTTCATTCATATTTTCAGTTGTATACATTATGACATATTATCATTTTTTTTCTAACATGCTAATGGATGCTTCATGTGTAACATTTATCCTGTAGGCCTACTCCTAACCATGGTTATTTGATGTGCTTGTATCTTGTATATGTTTGTGTCTTGATTGTTATTATTCAACGAGATATGCCCTATGCTTGATTTACTTATTTACTTATATAGCCTTGAAGGCTTCAATTGTCTTGTGACATTTTGAATGGTGTCTCATGTATTCCACCAACTTGTACGTTGATCTTTTGTTGTATTACTATGTGTTTTTGACTAGTTTATATTACATTATGCCTTGTTTGTTTGTCATTGACACTTTTTACTGGCTTTATTCCCATTTGTTTTACATGTGTCATGGTTATTTACCATGCACATTCCCTATTCCCCTTGCAAGATTCCTTCTTCATATGTGCACATCTATTTCAACTTTCCTCGTTTAGGTTGTGCTCGCATTGGTTCATCTCATGCACCCCAAACAAGTGGGGGGTAATCATTGGGTGATTATTTTACCCTCTCAGCAACCCAGAAACCAAATACAAAGTGACATATACATAGAAAATTTCCAAAAAAGAGCTAAGAAAATGGTTCGGAATAAGACTTGAGCCAAAAGCAACACATGGACAAAGTGTCCCCACCTGAATGATGGGCGCTAGTGTCCCACTTGAGTGGTTATGTCCTGGGGCAAAAATAGGTACCTTACATGTTGAACATGATCTCAGTGATAGGTCTTATCAAAATCCAACAACAAATACTCAGTTATAAGTTATTATCCAGTACAACAGGAACAAAATCAGTGATAAGTTTCATATTTTGAGTAAGGGAACTAATTACTCTTCTTTCTCATTTTACATATTTTTCTATCAATATCAAATAAGGAGTGGCACCAAGGGCATATACAGGACAAGTGATATGCTTGGAACAATGTGTCATATGTGGCTAGTTTTCTATTGGGTTTGTGACCATCTGCAGTGGCACTTATCGTGGGAAAGCATCAATGGGTGGAGATCCTAAATCTCCTAACACTCTTTCCCAACACTCCTAAATCCTCAGTGTGGTGATATGATGCCTAAATCCTCAGTATATTCACATCAGTTCAAGAATTGATCACTCTTGACTCTTCCAACCATCTCCAAGGAAAATTTCTCGAAGGAAACAAACACAAAGGAACAATTCTATCTTTTCTCTCATGACATTCAGGTGTATTCTATCCTTAACTCACTTATTTTTCATACACTTCTATGCTGATTTCTTTAAGTTAAAGTTAAATTTCATATACCATGAGCATTGACTACACTTTTCTTCTTTTGCAGGTATGTCCTTATCCGAACAAAGGCAACACAAATGGAACAAGGAGTAAACTCAAGCATAAGATGCTTGGGAAAAGGCAATATCCAAGTTACAAACAAATGCATCATTTCCACTACGCACATAAGGTCACCCCTAGGTTCTCATCCCCTCTTAGATTCCACAATACATATCCCACAATCTCCATTTCAACACACTATCAGTTACAATCTCATTCGGCACGCTATTGGTTACAACCTCCTTCGGATCTCCACAAAGGTACACTCTTTCTATCTACTTTATGCTACTGAATATTCATTCACCATCATAAAGTGGGAGAAAATGTAGACACAAAATCACACACGTAATACTATTACATTACGCCTCTAGTATGTCATTATATGCATGATTCCTAAGCAAGAAAACTAGACTTTAACAACACTTGTTTTGCTTTGCATTTACATTGTTTTATCTTTTTATACTTTTGTCCTTTTCTTTTTTGGAACTATCCCTTTACTTTTAGACATTACACAACATGTGACCTAACTCAATATTTTATATCTTATCCTTGAAGCCTTTTGGACACTAACACTCAAGTAGGGATAGGAGCACCCAGGTGTTACTGTCCCCTTTGGGTGCTTCTGTCCTCTTTCCCTCTTCTCCTATGTTTTAAAATGCCACATCAACCATTATCTTTTCTAAAACTCTTATTGTCACTTTTGGGTCAGATTTTAGGGTTGTTAATGATGAAATTCAAGTAAGGGAATCATATATGTACATGACTTACTATTTCTAAGGGGCTAAGGGCAATTTGGGATATTACTTCTATCTACTACTTGGTAAAGAAAAACATTTAAGGATTACATTTGGGCTACATCATTCACTGCATAGGAAGGGAAATTTATGAGTTCCATCACACACATTCATCTTGGGGGAAAATTAGTTGTAGCCTATGTTATCTTGGTGTGATTGGCACAAGGGCAACCTAGCTTCAAGGGACACAATTTTATCACACACACACACACACACCAAAACTACATTGAGTTTGAAATGTAGTGCAACACTCAGTGACAATCACATTGGCACTGAGGTCAGACTAACTCGAGCATATGCATATTTTATTCCATCTAATGTGTTCTTGAGCCTTGTGCAGGTAATTAGGGTTTGTTTTGCAGGTACAGACATGACAATGAAACTCTACAGTGAAGAGAGAGTGACAAAGAGCGAAGTGAAGGAAAGATTATCAAACCTTGAAAAGATAAGATCCAAACTCACTACCAGGACACTAGTTCCCAGTACAGTGCCCAGGTGGTCATGTCCTCTTCTAGGAGTTACTTTCTAGAAGAATTGTAAATCTTTATTTTCTAGATTAAGTATATACAACCTCAGATCCAGCTTGTTCCAGTACCATTCTAGCCCATATCCAACACAAACAATGAGTTATCAACTAAGTCACTCTCATCCTCTCGTTATTTATACTTACTTGCCATTGCATGTTAGATTTTGTGAATGTTTAATGTTATCTTCTTGATCTTAATACTTTGATTAAGATTTAATTTCTGTTAAATCATTAGGATGAATGGGTGTGACGCTTCATATTTATGTATATAAATATGGGTGGGTGTGATTCTTCCAAAGGTATCACATTATATCATCCACTTTATTTAATCATTTATTCTAATTTTTGGAGGTATCCCCCTTGAAGTGGACTATATTTGAGTAATCTGATAAAGAAATATCACAACAAGTGGTATTAAAGCATCAATTTTTGGCAACAATTTGTTTCCACCATATTTTACACACGTCTACAAAGTTTTCAAATATTTTTTCAAAGTTGTTGACATACATGAAAAAAAGTATCCACACCAAATTTTGACCTCTTTTTATCTAATGTGCTGAAGTTATTATGATTTCATTGTTTCTGATAAATCCACTATATAGGCCGTAAAATTCATAATTTTTCTAAGTTATTTACATTTTTGGAAACCTTGTAAAATTTGAGGTTGGATCCATTCTTTATGTAATCATATTTAAGGTACTTTATACTCAGACATTCTTGAGTCAATGTTAGTCCATGGTGGAATGTCTTATTCATATATAACACATATTTTAATGGGTTATGGTTACTACCCGCTTTAGATACTTCCCCCTCCGGATTGATAATAAATCAAGAACTAGAAAATAAGTCATGTCAGTAACCATGCATTTTGATACAAATACATTTTCATCAACCATCGATCCTAATGACGTTACTTATTGTCTACCACCTAAAATTGAGGATGACATTCCTATAGGATGTGAAACAGTGGTAACTTTTATACATGAGAAATTATTTGCCTCGTTTGTAACATATTTGAATGAGAGTTTAGATGGGTTTAAAAAGGATATGGTTTCTGAGTTGAAAACCTTGATTAATCCACCCCATATGACCATTCACACACAAACAGACCTTATAGGAGCACACAATGGACCAAATATAGGACAACCATTCCAAGGATCAAATTTGAACCTCACCAAAGATAGACAACCATACATTCAATTATGTATATGTAAATTCATGGATAAGGCTTATGGAATAGTACTTTAAGTTGCACATTATACCAAATGATGTAATGGTTGACATAACATAAATACATTTAGAATATGAACCATATTAGTGGTACTAGTGGATACTGAGTGACAAAAAAGGGATGATTATTACTTGGGAGGAATTTTTTAAAGAATTAGCAACCCACTATGAGCAACCATGGAAGGGAAGTTATTTCACCCAATTAAAAATCTTAAACAAACATGATCCATAGTTGAATATAATGCTAACCATATGTGATTATCGATCTGAAATCTATAAGAAACACCTTACCAGAGACTACAATTTTACATCAATCGATTAAATGATCAATTTAAGCATGACATTCGTTTGTTAGAACCATGTATAGTTAGGAAAGCTATGCAACAAGCATTTCAAAATGAGCAACGAAACTCAACTACTACGAAATTCACACAAGGTCAAACTATTGAATGGAGAGATAAAAATGTGACTAATAATATTAGTATAAATGTGGTAAAATATTTTAACCAAAATCAAATTACCAAGTTTTTTCCTCAACAGGAGACAAAAAAAAGAGAAAAAGGCATGTGTTGGCATTGTGATAGTAAATGGTCTAGATTCATAAGTGTGTTGGTGGAGAGAAAAGACTCATAGTTATATAAAATGAGGCATTATGGAAAGGAAGAAATTGATAATGTAAAACCAGCAATAGAACATGAGCATGCTAACTTGGAGGAGGAAGAAAAACCTACTATATCACTACATGCATTAAGTGGGATAAACACACCACAAACACTCAAATTTGTTGGTTATATTAAAAAAGAAAAAGGTGACAATTTTGATCGATACATGGAGTACATATAACTTCATTGATAGAAAATTAGTTAATACACTCAAATGATTTGTGTTTCCTATCTCCAATTTTCAGGTCATGATTGCTAATGGGAAACAACTCTCTTGTGGTTGTAAATGTCATCATATCAAACTATCAACGAGGGACTATACTTATCGATTATGAAATGTTTTCCATCCAAATTGGGGTATCTGATGTAGTTTTAATAGTGTAATGGCTGAAAATGTTAGGAACAATGTCTTTCAACTTTCAAGACTCATTCATGAGTTTCAATATGAATGGAAAAAATTACAGACTTTGTGGGATGCAGTCACCGAGAAGCCAAATTATTAGCTCTCCTAAGATGGAGAAACTACTTAATAAGGGAGCTTATGGTGTGGTGGCACGACCAACATTTCTTAGAAGCACGTGATGTAGAATACCATGATCCATCAACTCTTCAAGAGATTATTCAAAAACACTAATAGATATATTGAGAACCAAAAATCTTACCTCTAATCTAGGATCATGATCATGTGATTGAGTTGATTCCAAGAAGAATTCCATTTTAATATTAGACCTTACCATTATCCCTATCTAATAAATGGAAAAAATGGAAAAATTGGTCATGGAAATGTTTGAATCATGCATTGTTTTTCCTAGTAAAGATGTGCATTCATCTCTAATGATTATGGCTAGAAAAAAAGAGGATTCAGAGAGAAGGTTCCCAAACTACAAGAACTTTAAAACATGATCACTCTTAAATATAAGTTTTTTATTCCTATCATTTATGCATTATTGGATGAATTGAAAGGTGTTGTTTTCTTTACTTAAGTTAAATTCATGTTCAAGGCATAAATGACTAGGATGTATGTAAGGATACAATTCAAATACATGTGGGTCAATACAAATTCATGGTTATTCCATCTAGTGAAATGAGGGTCACTAGGAAAGTAATCAGTACCAAGCTCCCAGTCGGGTCAAAGTTACCTAAGGTAGATGAAGAAGGAAATTTCATTATGAAACATGATAAAGTCATTGAGAAAAGAGTGAAACAACTAAGAAAAATATCAATTACAAAATTTACCATCAAATGGAAGAATATACTAGTTGAAGATGTGACATGAGCAAGAGAACATGTCATGCTTCAACATCATGAGTTGCTAAGTGTAAAGGGAAAAACTTCTTTAAAGGGGAAGGGCATGTTATGTCCTTAACATTATATATTCATATGAGTCACTAAGGTTATGTATTGGAGTGCATAACCTTAACCTTTCATTAAATATTTTTTAATAAATAAGTTAGGTCAACCTAATTCAAATGAAAGGGTACATCATAATTAGGATGAATGGATGTGACCCTTCATTTTTATGTATATAAATATGGGTGGGTGTGATTATCCCAAAGGCACCACATAATATTATTCATTTTATTTAATCATTTATTATTATTTATGGAGGTATCCCCATCAAAGTGGACTATATTCAAATAATCCGATAAATAAATATCATAGCATGTATGCATGCACATTTACATCTACACTTAAAGAACTGCACAAGGCTTGATCTCGCTTAAGGGGATGTAGTGCAACACTTGGATTATGGAGGTATCCCCATCAAAGTGGACTATATTCAAATAATATAATAAAGAAATATCATAGCATATATGCATGCACATTTACATCTCGCTTAAGGGATGTAGTGCAACACTTGGGTTATGATTTATGGAGGTATCCCCCTCAAAGTGGACTATATTCAAATAATATGATAAAGAAATATCATAGCATATATGCATGCACATTTACATCTGCACGAGGCTTGATCTCACTTAAGGGGATGTAGTGCAACACTTGGATTGGTTCAATGGGGGTTCATTGAAAAGGGTTATAAAAGGTGATGATTCGTAAACACCAGTAAAATCCACTACTAGTTTAATTGTTTACAAGGATTTTTTTAATTCATTAGTTTCTTGACTTCAATCAACTTCAAAATTGATTAAAATATGATTCAAATCTGATTTAAATGTGTTGAAAAATCGATATAACACTAAATTAAAACATTCATCTCAGTTGTACATTCAAATTGAACAAATTTTCATTTTACCCGATTTATTCAAATTCCCGTGAAATTGTTGTAATGATTAATTATTGCTTCTAAAACTAAAGTTTGAATTAGTAACTCTCAAAAATAAATTAGAATCTGAAAATCAAAAATTAGAAACTCAACACACAAATTGTTTATGGGGTTTGGAATTCCTACATCCTCGGGTTCAGATGAATCGTTCCATTAAATTTTACTTGCAAGTATAATTAAAACAAAACTTTCAAACATTAATGAAACTCAAAACCTACATAAGAAGAGCTTGATAACCCATGATCTTTTAAAACAATCATATTTCTCTTTTTGTATTTGTTCCTGTCTCCGCAAGGAAAACTTACCTTCAAATTATTTTCTTCTAATGACTTCTTCTGCATAAAAATATATCACAAAAACTCCATATTTGGAAATTTACTATACCATCAAAATTGTATCAGAATTTTGAGAAACTTCCCAGTTCACTCCAAGTTCTGGTTTTGTCCTTAAATGCTTCAAAAATGTTGATTTCTAAAATTGTCTGCTTATGGCTAAATACACAGTCAATAGACTTTAACAATTCAAGTACAAGTGAGCTCCTTTTATATCTCGTTCATAGCTCGTGGGTCAACGACCAAGCTAATATTTTACAAGGGGTTGTTTAGGGGGTCGAGCCCCTCTAACCACCTACATTGTTTGTTTTGTCTCAAATGGGAAAGATCCCATATTCATCAAGAGGTTGGCGAGATGATTGTTTATATTTGGGGTGAGATTGGTAGTTGAGTTGGCTATGGGCCGCATTTTACAAATGCCACGTTGTGACGATGGCATTGTTGACCTGCCAACTGGATCAATCGGGATATGTTTGGCACGGGCGTGAAGTGTGTGTTGAGTTGGCTGTGTTGCCAAGTGGTAAGGTTGGTCATTGAGATTTGTTTGAGAGTCGAGTCCTATATGGAGTTTGTTATATTAGACTCACCGAACTATTGTTGATCCTCTAAGTTGTTCGGTGGACTGTTGCCAAGTGGTAAGGCTAGTCATTGATATTTTTTTGAGCACCGAGTCCTATGTGGAGGTTGTTATCTCAGACTCACCGAGCTATTGTTGATCCTCAAAGTTGTTCAGTAGACTATTATAATTTTCAAGTGTTGTGGTGAGGTAGGCTCCGAACCCCTAGTTTGGTTAGTGAGGTAGGCCCGAACGGTTTGGTTGGTGAGGTGGCAACTCACCAAACTCGCCCTGAGCTCGGTCCTATACACAACATTGTTAAACATTGCAATATATATCCCACATGCATAATAAAGATAACATCGTAGATATATATATATAATAGAATAATGAAGTAATAATGGCAAAGTCACCCCTCCAATAAAAAAGTGTGTCAACCTTGGCTGAAGGTCCCCAACCAGTAAATAGTGAGGCCCACTCATTCGTAAACGAGCGTTGAAGACCAAAGTCACAAAACCACTTTTTTTACTCTTGCTCCATTTCATTTTGCCACATGTCACAACATGATTGGCCATTTGCTCTTATTTTTTCTCCTTTATTAGAATCCTCTACATATGATAACATGCTCTAATGAAGTCCATTTTTCACCTTCTTATATGTGACGGAAAGCTCTCAGAGTCATCTATCATATTGTAATGATCCTAGGAGATTTAGGGAAACTATGCCCACTAATTTGATCTTTGGTTCAGGTGATATAAAATTTGTAAAATCCCTAGCTACGCGCAAAGACACTTAATTCCAAGAAAGCAAAGGGTAGGAAAAGTTTCAGAACCCCATTGTGCACATGTCTAAGATCGTACAGAAGAATCTAGGACCGTACATAACCAATCCAGACCTTATAATATTTGTACGGTCATGCACCAAAGTAGTTTATTTTTTTTTAAATTAGAGACAAAGCATTTCCAAATCCAAAATATCATTTTCATCTAGTCTACACACCCATATCAACCCTGTACCGCTCTACGCAACTAAGTACTTATCCCTTTATGTGTTTCAAGAAATTGTCATAATGTTCTAACATAGTTACAAGTATTAATACTTTATTATGAACGCACATGGCTAAAATTAATTAAGTAATTTATAATAATCATTCTATAAAATTCTTTAATGTGTTCCTAATTGACCACCTCCCACCAAACTAATTAGGAAACATTTAAAACAATTGTCACTCTCTACCAAAGTTTGCTTTTAATTTTAAATTATTCAATTCTAGTGTCCACTTGTCACTTGTAGATTTTTGACATAAATTCTAACTAGAAAATATGAGTAAAGGTGTGGCATTAGATGTAATTTGGGTCACATCCATGATGTTTACTTTAATTTTAAATAAGTTGGACAAAAATATGGTAGAAATTTCCACATGTGAACACTAATAAACTTAGGTGCACTTTACACACTATATATCATATCATATATCTTTCTAGTAGTTGAGGACACCCAACATTGAATAAAGAAATAGATTAAGTGGGAGATATACTTTGTCCACATGTGACATCACCACATAATGCCCATTGCCAAACATACCTCTTAATGTTTGAATTAGTATACAATAATAGGTGATAGAGATAAACTTTAAACTATACTTATAAAAAGATCAAACTAGTAAGTTTTTTTATAAATGTGATTAGTTGTACAGTGGTGGATCTTAGATTCAGTAGAATATAAAGCACAATGTACATGAGATGCTCTTCGGGGTTGGAGTGAAAATTACAAATCTCTCACAAAAATTGCATGCTCTTGATCTACAGAAGACCTCTTTAACATCAAAAGAGCATATCAACTTATTTACAATCATTAGGCATGTTGAAGTTGATGAAGTCATATGTATTGAGGTTGATGATGTGTACCACCTTCTCCCCTACTTCATGTCATGGATTGTACAATGGACGACGACTAAGTGGAGGGAAAACACCATGTGCAAGTTAGCTCACACCTTCATTATTTTAGTGGTCAAGGCCTCCACGAAATAGTTGGTGAGTCACTCCATGTTCCTCATAAACACATAGTTAGCACACAAGAACACGAGATGGATTGGATATAACCCCCACTCTTTCATATTCAACTCAAGCGAGGCTTTTAATATCAGTGATGGTGGCAACGATGGACATGGTTGGTGATTCAAACTACTACCAATGGAGTTGCGAGATAATTAATACCAATGGGTGATGATGCTTCCATGATCATAACTCAAACATCAAACTATGCTTATGCCTAACTCAAAACAAAAAATTAATAATGCTTAGTTATGCTCTTTATCCTATCATAATTAATTAATTGGTTGATGTCTTGTGTTTTTGTTAAGTTACGTTGATTACATTTTGTATCTTTCCTACAAATACTATGTGTTCATTAGGTGCATATAATTCTAGATGTAAACAAAAAACAAAAAAAGTAGTGAGAGCAAGTAGATGTCACCTAATGTAGCAATTGTTTTGTACATTGGAAAGATCCACCTTATTCTATTCCTTAAACTTGTTAAACATTCAACTTTGTAGGGTTTAATTGTAAGCTACTACAGTGACCACATGATCGACTACCAATGGGGAGCTATGTTCAATTATTTTGACTGTTATTAAATGCTTACTAGATATAATGCTCAAAGTACCACTACAACCTCCAAATACATGCCCTACTATCCAAGCTAAACATGCTCTTCAGTGTATCTTGGAGCTGCTTCTATGACTCTAAAAATCAATATCGCATTGGTTGGTTGCCTTGGTTAATAGGAATATATAAACACCAATATATCATGATCCTTATGCCAATATGGTTGAAGTCGTACTATAGGTGACCCTCTTACTAACATAATAGTTGATTGACCCTCTTACTTACACATTGATTGATTAATTGATTATGTGATATGTTTGTTTGGTGCTTTACTATTGAAATGGAATATACATCTTCGAATTAACTTTGACAAGCCTAAAAAGGTTCCCATAAGTATGTTACTATCATGTAACTATTGCACCTCCTTTTGGTGTAGGTGAGATGGTATTAATATGTTTTATTACGCTGAAGGCGTTTCTTACAATGGGAAATACCTTGGGGGTCTCTGATAGACATTAGTAGATCGGTGGCTCATGTTTCACCATACTTCGACGTCCATCCAAAACACCCTCTAACCGTTGATACTAAACCACCAATGATTGGATTTCTGCTCATTGCATTTGTTAAGAAACATGGGGTCAAACAACAATGAAAGTTTTAATGGCGTCAAAAAATATATAATTAAAAAATAGGGTAGATAGTTTATGAGAGGGAGAACACATCTGGGCAATATTGGAATTAAGAGGTCACATGCGTCGTGATATTCCTTTCTGATCTGGAGCCGAACACGGATTTATAAGGCGGGGCCCGCCCCTCATGTTTGAAGTCTTAACTGACTTGTATCTTGAGGAAGAAGAAGATGATAATTGGTGTTGATGATTTTATGAATCATCGTGGATTCCAAGATACTTATGCGTTGTTAACAACATGACATATTATCCCTTTTTTAAAAATTTGTTCACAAAATGACAACAATTTTAGATAAGTTGGGAGCCCCTTATCACATGGGTCTCTTTAAAACAATAATTAATTTTTCAAATTAAGGTTTACTTTTCTTAATGCACAGGTGGAGAGTGTGTTAATTTAATTTATATATTTATGTTTTGATATGGGAGAGTTTATAAAATGGAAAAATTAAAATGAGTTAATGAAAAGTAATTGTTTAGTTTAATAGAAGATTAAAAAGAGGAAGGGTCTCTATAGTTAATTCTTAGAAATATTTGTGATATTTAAGGTGGTGAAGAATTTTCTGATGAGGTGAGATTATTGGAAGTATAATGTAATTAATTTTGTTTAAAAAAATTTCGGGAGTCTAGAAAAGTTGTTTGGGAAGGTTGAACATCCTCTAAAAGAAGAGACAATTTCTACATATATCTAAGAGAATCTTTAAAGAGACAAAAGATCAATCTCTTTGTCACATAATAAATAAAACATTTAAAAACAATATGGTCATCATTATTTTATTCTAAAAAGAAAATATGAGAAATACGATGCTTTTAAGGAATATGATGTTTTGTATATAAATGTGAAGCTAATGGGAGCAATTGAGCTAAGTGTGTGTTTAAGCCATTCAATTGATTATAATAAAGGTTTAAGGCCTTCAAATTATATGATATTAGAAAGAAGGTTTTTTAAAAATCTATGAGGAGTTTTGATCGATGTTTTAAATCACATATTATGATCTATTATGAGAAAATAAAATATTTATCTTTAATTATAGATTATGACATGTGATTCAAAATGTCAATCAAAATTCTTCCCAATTTATTTAAATTTATCAAATCATAAAATGTGATCCAAAATGTTGATCAAAATTCTTCACAAATTACTCTAAAAATTTAGATAAGAAGATGTGGATGGAATCCTCTCAATCCTTACTACTAAACCAAAAAATTATATACATGTAACACATTTAAACTTCGAATTTAATCAAAAATAAATTCTTCACAATGTTATAAAAACAATTATGTGACGGTTATAATGATTATATGACATAATATATATTTTTGTAGGAGTCACTCACTTGGATCTATCTCCCTATTCAAGATGATTTGTCTCTAACTTAATTATTGTGTTGTAAGACAAGTGTATTTTATATCCACCTTTGATTATATAAAATATAATATTTATAAATTATATTTTAGTTGTAAATAAGATAAATATAAAAATTAAAAACACTACTTTCCCTAGATCATGTGAATCATTAATGCGGTGGTTCCTTCCGACTCTTTGGATATTATCAATCCACCAAATTGTCAATTTATTTAATTCGAGCACCTTCCTTGCTTCCCACTTTTTATCCAAACAACAAATGGTGGGTATAATGATAATAATAATACACTGAAGGCATTGTTTAGGTTGAGGCCTTCACCCTCATATATCAAACAAGGACGTGGGTGGCAAGGATAACATCCATACATCACTGACATAAT
The DNA here is from genome assembly GCA_019776745.2 of Taxus chinensis. Lineage (NCBI taxonomy): Eukaryota > Viridiplantae > Streptophyta > Pinopsida > Cupressales > Taxaceae > Taxus > Taxus chinensis. Next base: position 550,969,610 of record CM034155.1, read on the forward strand.
ATATTTTAAGTTGATTTGACGATTCATCTCCTATATACTCGTTTCTTTGCTTAGTGCCCAATACCTACTCACCAAGACAATAAATTATTTAGACTCAGTGCAGTCAAGTATAAATCACGGTAGAGTGTTGTGCAAGTATCTACCATTTTTTTAATCAAGTGAACATGCGGCGTAGCTGTCCTATTATTGTGTACTGTACGTACCCAAAATTGTAAGGTATTGTACTTCCAGAACAATGTGACATGTGCCCCAATGATGATACAGGTCTCCTCGCAAGGTGTTCGGGATCTGGAAAAGCTCTCCAAGTATGCGTTAACATCCCGCATGCCACGCTTAGCCCCCGCGTGCCTTAGTTTTTCCTTTTCTCCTCTTCTTTTAGCCCTTTTCTCTTTAGTAACAAAACCACCGCCCTGCTCAAAGCGGCGGTCCTTTACGCGTTTTCCAGAAGGCTATTTTTACATGACTCATGTAAATTCAACGATTTACCTGCTTTCTTTTACTGCCATGAGCTTGCATTTATGGTTCTGGTTCCCTGGAATAGTGTTTTGCCATTGTTTATAGTTTAAGAGTTCTATTTGGATTCTACCTTAGGTAAATGCAAATGCTATAAATAGATGGCTTGTGCTCAAGCAAATGGCCCCTCATTCACTTCTCATCTTCTCATTTCAGTAGTTCAGTACTTTTATTAGGATTCATAGTTTAGTTTCTTTCATTGCAGGCCTATTTAGCATTGTTTTGAAGTTAGTAAGCCACATATCCATCTTGTGCAAGTGTTGTCATTGCTTTAGGCCCTCAAGTTTGCCTCTGAATTTCCTCTTTGCAATAGACTTAGCATTCATTTTGCTTAGAGTTCTTAGTTTAATTCAGTGCATGCTCAGTTAGCATTGTTTTACTGTTGGTAAGCCACAAATCCATCTTGTGCAAGCAGTGTTGTTGTTTTACCCAATCCATTGGAGTAGAATAGCTTAGGAAGCCATTAAAGTTGCAGGTTTGCTCCTCAAAACAAGATAGTTTCAGGTTCTGGATGCTTTATGTTGCACGACTCGCAATAAATCCCGCTAGGAATTGCATAAGCCAAGCTCTGTACTCTTGCGCTATCCCTCTCCTACTTGCATTGTATTCGGTGTGTATTATGAGCTGCCTTTATCCCAATATCTACCTCTGTTGATGCTAGCATTACACGCTTTTCTAGATCTACGTGAACACAAAAGAACGAGGAGATCACACTAAGGGGACAAGATCACACACACCATCGGATTCGCCACTGTTCTACGGAATCCAGGTTCTAGCTTTCAAAGTTCTAGTTAGAATCATATCAAATAGAGTAGTTAATTGCTTTATTTCAGTAAATTCTATTCTCGATATTGCCAGGGAAGATGTGGGGATTGATAGTTTCTGAGAAACTATGATTCACTCCTCACTTCTGAGGTAGGATCGAGAATCTTGCAAATAGATTAGGAAAGTTATTTCATTGTTTAGAATAGATCTATAAATTGCACAGACAAATAGCTACACTCGGTTATTTTGTTTGTTTTAAATTATTATTTAGTTGTCATTTCTAGATATTTTAAATAGCTGCTTTCTTAATTTCATATAGTTCGTCAGAAAATACAAAAATAGAGAAATCATATATACTATAGATATATTGCAAATAGTTAACTTTCATTTTATTATAGTTCGTTTATATTGTTGCTTTTGCATGACCATCACGGGACCTAGAGAGCCCAGGGAATACGTATTCGAGCCAATCGTGCCGCAGCCCAATCTCATCACGGCAATAACCGAAATAGATCAAAATCTTAGGATCCAAGTCTTCCGAACAACGGTAAGCTTGCAACAAATCAATTCCCAGTTGAGAGGATTGAACAGAGAAGACGACCAAGCATACACGTTTTGGTCAAATCAACCGAACTACAGATTACCCTAGGAAAACATTCATATGACTGTAGGAGGATTAGAAAGAGAACAAACCTTTGGTTGTGATCCTTTGGTCCCACAGCCAGGTGCAGGAGATACCCTCACAGACATAGATACCAGTTTAAGGATCCAGGTTGCACGAACACCTGTGAGATATTCCGAGAAAATCACACAGTTATTGGTCTTGAATATAGAAGCTGAGAAAGCGTATGATTACTGGATATTAGGGATTAGGACTTGATTTCGTACATGACCATAGCAGGACCGCAACGGCCAAGAGTCTACGGTTGTGATCCACAAATCCTACAGCGTAACGAATCTACAAGTCAATTAGACATAGATATTGGCCTACACACACTAGTATTCCAGTCTACTCCACTTCCACCCGCCATCATCGAACAATTGTCCTTACTGGATATAGTGGCTAACAAAGCTAGAGAATTCTGGACTAGGCCAGAGAATCGCCCGTAAAGTCAATTGTATTCACCATCCACCATATGACCTTATCTGGGGACGTACACGAAACTATCCCAGGTCATTTTCCACGTATTCCACAACCCATAGATCGAATCACGCCAGAGCTCGATATTGATTGGAGCCTTCGAGCAGTCATCCTTGCCGATCGATCTATCACACCAGTCCAAGTTAGAAGGGCCTTCTTTGCCTTAGATTCGCAGATTCCATTAGTGCGTGTCGAAGACATTAGATTGCCTAACTAGTTTGTCTGCATCCCACGCATATTCCATCCCCACCAGCTGTCTCGGCACGACCTCGGGAGGTCGGGTACGTGGAAGAGTTACCTGTATATTCCCACGCTCGCTTGTCGCTTTTCCGGCGTACATGTACACTTTCTACCTGCTTTACCTGCAGATTTGTGTGGATCAAATTGTTTTACTTTTACCATTATAATTTATGTATAAATATATATAGAAAATGTCAGTCAAATTTTAAATATGCAAATTACATGTGAAGGTTATTGTAAATATTTGTAAGTATTTTTCGCTAAAATCACAAAAAACATATTATGGAAGTATTATTTTTAGAGAGAGACATTTGCGTAAGTTCTTCTGGAGAAATTTAGTTTTGGTTTTGGGATTATCTATTTCTTCAGTATAGACTAAAGAAATTCACATTTTCATCACATTCGCTAGGGATTGCATCCATACGGTTGGTGATTTGTGAAGATCTCCGTGAAAGTTTGTGAAGGGTAAAGGTTTATCGTAAGTTGAATTTGTCGATGAATGTTTAAAGGGCCCTTAATTTTTTCTACGAGCTTGTAGAGTGTTTTGTGAGTGAGACGAAATGTTGGGGTTGATTTAGAATTTGGGAATTAACAGTGGATAGAATGTGAGGGGCATCTGAGTTTTCTTGAGAGTGTGTTACTTAAATGGATTATTTTCCATGGTTTGTATCTAGAGAGGAAAAGAAATTGAATACGTCGAGTAAGGTAGAGAGTTTCAAGGAGGCGTAGTTGATTTCTTCGAATAGATGTCAGACGTCAGCATGCCCGTCGGGTAAGCTATGATCTCTATTAGAAATAAAAATGAGTAGTATTTTAGGTACGTAGAATTTGTAAGATGTGGAACTCAAATGTTGCAGTATAGGAAACCAACATTGCTTTCACTTGTCTACTACACAAAAGTGTTTCCTTTTAACTAGTCCTCTTAGTAAAGGGGTGTGTGTCTTGAACAATGCAATATGTGAAACATACCTTCCCAAGAGTCTTTTGTCTACTATTGCATAGTCAAGTTTCCAACTTTAAGTTACATGTAGATTTGTAACCCGCAATTTAAGGTTTTCCAACATCTTCTCAGCTCCACCTTCGACCCTCAATTTGCATAAGGTGTTGTGTAACTGCGGATGACATGGTGAAGCCCTTTATAAAATTATCGTGCATTTTTTTGGTTCCCAACCTGCAGAGAAGTAGTATACCATACTCTACACAATCGTTTATTGAGTCTGGAAGATACACTTTCAGTTTCGGGTGCCCCCACAGTCAACTCTCTTTGCACATACACACATGAGGCATTGTTTAACAAGATTAAGTTGAGCTATTTGTTCCAAATGGTCAACTAGGCCAAGTAGTCATTACTTTACTTTTATGGCCTTTTATATATCATGGTAAAATGTTTATTCAAATGTCTTAACAATATTACATTTTCGTTGAAGTGGATAACTCTTGACAACAAGGACTATCCTGTTTGAGTTACTACTTTAGTCTTAGTTGTTATGAAATCATTTATCCTTTCTTTTCATTTTGCATTAAGAAGATTTTTTACCTTCCTTAGCAGCTTCCACTGTCTGTCAAGTATCTTCGAGGGCTCAACCACACTATTTCAGATGCTACATGCATATTCAAATATAATCAAACTCTAGTATAATGCTTTTATATCATTTTTTCTATTTGTTTGTATTATGACATCATTCTTAGTGGTGAAAATAACCTTGATAAATTTGTGAAGATTCATTTTTCTACGTGCTTGTTTATATTCTTAATATTTTGGTTTTGGTGTTAACATGCTACATCCTATGGAATTTATGTGTGTCTAGCTGCAAACTTTTTAAAAAATGGATTATGATTATCGTAATCTAATCATGCAAGATGAAAGATCAAATATGAAAAATATCATGCAATATCAAATTGCATTGATGTGAATATTGCAAATGAGATCTCTCTTTCAAATGGTTGATGAAACCCACCTTTCCCTCTTATGGTCAACTACTTATGTGGCTCAATTATCAATGCTTTTTCGTTCCTTGTCTATTCTCGTACAAGAACTAACTTGAAACTGAATACAAACATTTATTGGGTTTTCTTTTTTTCTTTTTGTAATTTTTGGTCCCTTCAAACATGACTTGCAATCGTGTACATGTTGTAAGTGAGATGAAGACAAAAAATTGGAGTGCGCAACACATTTTATTTGGGCGGAAACAATCTACCTCCTTGAAGAAGCATGGGCATGCATGTATTTGTTTCTCAAATTTTTATTTTTGACCTTACATTCATGTCTTCATCTTCCTTGAACATTCCTTAAGCATACATTCTCAATTTTTTATTTTTGACCTTCGATTCATGTCTCTGTCTTCTTTAACCATTCCTTTTATGCGTCTAATTGCCTGACCCCTTGGGAGTAATTTCAATTGACGGGTTGTCGTTTCTTCATACCTCCCTCCCAAATATCTTACTTGCCTAAATCACATTGCACTGTCTTTCACACTTCCAAGGTTTCACCTACATCGTCTACACCTAAAAAACACTACATGCCTCATGACTAGAGACAATCCCTTTTCTTTTCCCTAATAGCTACGGTAAAACCCTATAAACAATTGTGTATGAAACCCCTAATCTCATTTTTGTATAAACCTCTGATCACAATAGTGTGTAAAGTAGAGCACATAGTAGATATTATTTGGGTACGAATAATCTAAGTTGGGCTATAGGTGTGGGACATGAAACATTTTAATCAAACACGCATAACAAATAATATTTGGTGCAGAATAATATGATCCGTGAAAAATGTGTCGGGCATGCATTCGAAAGCCTTGATATGCTTTATACTCGTACAACCAATCATTGGAAGGTGTCAATTATCGACACATGTATGCGCTTCTACTTCCTATAATTAATTGACCTCAAAACTAAAAACATGTCCTACTAAGTTCTATAACAATTGGTCATTGTAGTCTGCTTTTTGACGTATCTCCATCGACTGTTTCATCTACATCTTCCAGAACATGAGCTTCTCCCTTATTACAAATGACAAGTGCCCTATAGTTCCTAGAAAATATATTCCAATGTTGCCTCCTCGATTCCTCTTTCCTTTCCCATACACTTCTCTAGCCTCAAATGCCTTTTCCTGCACCCCTCGTCCCCTCCCATTGTTTCTCTTCATCCAGTTTCACTTCTTCTCTACATCCCTTTCGGCGTTCACATCTTCTCTACATCCCTTTCGGCGTTCACATCGTACATTTGGTGCATCAACTATTTCCTACATCACCTCAAGTGGCTCTTGGAAGGTATAGTTATGCATTACCTCCCTCATTCCACTTTCTCTTCCCTTATAATTCTCCACCCTCAAAGACCTTACTATACACCCCTCTTCCTCTTCCATTGTTTCTCTCTCTCCAATTTGCTTTCGTCTACAAATCCCCTTTGGCATTTCAATCGTTCATTTCACGTGATATTTTGTAGTCTCGCAATAATGAGGAATCACGCCTTCATTCTCTAAACCTTTTCCCACTCATAAACCCTTTTGCATTTCCCTTCCCCGCCTTTCTATACTATCATTCTTCTCTTCTTTTCTAGCTTCTCAGTCTACCCTCCTCTTCCACTGTCTACGGGTGACAATTATATTCTCCATTACTTGTACATGTCTTACTTAATATTTAATTAAAAACATCATTTCTTTATTCCCGTTCTTCTTTTTGCACCATACTTTGTTCTCATTTCCAGATCATTCGCATACCGCATCCCCTTCGACGTGCACATCGCATTGCACGCGGCTCGAGTGAAATTGCTAGTTTTCCTTGCATTTGAAATTACAAATCACCTTAAATATGAAATAAAAATCTGGGACGTGAACGATCCTCGCCGGAACATTGCAAAGATAACTCTTTTCCAACACCAGCTGCAGAATATTTCCGCCGACATAAAATGCAGCCCCACATATAATGATGAAGGAATTCGATGCTAAACCTGTGTCATTAGGCGAGGATTTATGATAATATTGGCATACCCGTTTGACAATAGCATTGGGATTCTTTTATCAGAGTGTGTAGGGTTTAGGGTTACAGCTTATAATAAACCCATATATCTACTGCAAATTATCTCAAGTGGGTCGTTTTTTTATTTCGTGATTGAATCTTGAATTTCAACTTTCGTCAGTTTGTTCTCACTGGGTTCGTTTTAGAGACTCGATTTTGGAATACCCATCTGACAATAGCATGGCATTATGACCTCCATTAATCAATGAAGTGTTCTTTTGTGTATTTACTTCCGTAAAGCATTGGAGGAACCTGTTGTTTTAATTCTTGGTGAAGATGGCATCAGCGGGAAAGAAACGTTCTCCGCCAAAGACCGAGGACCAGTCTGATACTAAAAAACCCAGGTTGAGTATAGATAGTGACAAGAAGACTGAAAGGGTGAAGCTCAATCCCGCGGACTGCAATTTAGGTACTTGTGTCTGCGCTCATTTATGCAATTTTAAATTTCCTTCTATTCTGTATGGTTGCTTCTTGATTACAGGGTTACGATTGTCATAAAACTGTAATTTACAAGGGTTGGTGATTTCCTATTTCTATAATTTCCATTTCTTGTGGGTTTTTTCTTTGCAGTCTCCCCTTATTGCTTTTACCACAGTTGTGCCCTAATTTTTTAAGGCAGGCTAATTTGATTGAGAAGTTTGTTCTCTGGGATTGATGGGATGTATACTTTTTTTTTTTTTTTTTAGATTTTTTTTTTAAATTGTGAAAGCCCTGATTGTTCTGCAATATAAAAGGTTGAGTAACTATAAAAACAAGAAATTACAGTTCTAAATCTTGTTATCCGTCGACCTGTGAAAACTTGTTTGGTTGAATTGATACCCTAGAACAAGCATAACAAAATTATATGCAGATAAAGCAAGAAATTACAGTGCGATGATTCACATTCAATATCTAAATCTTGTTATCCTCTGACATGTGAAAACTTGTTTGGTCGAATTGAGACCCTAGAACAAGCATAAAAAAATTATAGGCAGATAAAGCCCATCCTATATGCAGTGTTCATTGTGACTTTGCCCCGCACCTCCATCTGTCACTCCAAAATCTACTTTTATTTTTCCATTCACAAATTTTTTGTGATTTTTTAAAGATTTTAGATTATCAGTAGAATTCTTATTTCTTTGAAGAGATGGGTCATGACTTTGTTTCTTTTAAGAGATGTGATTTATGGTTCCATAAAGAGCCAATAAGAGTAAATATCAGAACTGAGTTTAAAAAAACGTAGGCTTTGTTATTATATGACAGATTTGCAATGGCGAGTCACCCATTCTGTACTTTCGCCTAAGTAAACAATTTTAAATTGCAATGGTTTTGATGCTTGCGTCTCTCTTATCCAATACCCTTTATGAATAGCCCTAAAATGAGTTATTTAAACATTAACTAAGGAAGTGAGATTTTACCCCCCACTTATTTAGGTATATATTGAGTTTGACATATGGTTGGTATAAAATTTGTCTTTGAGCATAAAAATTTGTTTTTCTGAAAAAAAACATCTTAAACATAAAGAGGAGACATTAGATGATTGGGTGGTTATTATGAAATATCATCACTTAAGATAAGGTTTAAACTCCTAAAGAAGCGAAGGAATTAAAATATTTTCATACTTTGTACCATAGTTACCTAAGTCTCGAGGATGGGGGATGGGTTTTTAGGATGGTATTTTTTTTACGGTGGGTACTCCCCAACATGCCTACAGAGTCACACAACGGGCTGCCTAAAGTTGAGGACTTATATTAATTTAAAGGGCCCTACGACATCTACAAAGATTGACTCTCAATGGAGCTACCAACAATCTCTCATGGAGTTATTGCAAACTCTTGGTGCTTTCCTAAGGACCTAACCTAGATTGGTTACACTCTTGACTTGGCTGTAACGACCTACAAACAGTTAGCCACACTTTGCTGGCTTTTGCGCTTCCTTCTAAGCAACCATGTTAACACTCAACCTTCAACGACCTACAACAACCACCTTCAACAACCTTCAAATGGTGAGCTTAAACTCCTTTTGTAACCGTGCACCCTGCTCTTTTCTTGCTTCTCTCTCCTTGCTGGCCCTTCCAGATTTTCCTGCTTAGATTCAAAATTTAAACTCAGCCTCATAAATGCCCTTATCCACCTTATCGCCATCTAGCCATCCCTATTGCACCATGTTGGCCTGGTCGCTAGACTTCTCTGACCAGGCGGTCACTGTCAACTGTCTTGATCAGATAATTTGGATGCATTGTCGTTTTCTTCCTTCTTGGTCCACGTGTGTGACATTCATGTCAAATCTTTTCCTCTTTGCCGCGCCTCTTAATCTTTGAGCTTCACCTTTGCATTCTTTCCGCGCACTCCCTTCGAGCTTATGGACCTGCTTCAAAATTTTCGAGTGCTCCGTTGAGACTGAGATCTTAGCCAAGTCCCGTTACTCCTTTACCTCACGCGCCTTGTTACTCCTTTACCTCATGTGCCCCGTACATTTCTCCCTTGCACAAAACTCCTACGCATGCTCCCAAAACTCTCGCGTGTCACATCTTACCTTTGCTTCTCCGCAAGTTTCTTGCGCGCCAACTCTCCTTTGCGCCTATCTATACATCCGCATGCTGCGCCTCACTTTCAAACCATTGCACTAAACTATTGTGCACTTCTGTGCAACCTTCCCTCTATTTTGCAATGCCCTTCACCTTGATTCTCGTGTGCGTCCACACATAAGCAAAATTGAGTAGGATTGCCTTGGACCTGGGATGCTCCTGCATTAAACACCTGGGGTACTTGAAACTTGAGTTCCACCCCAAGTAGACTAAGTGAGTGGTTGAACCACCCTTAGGACTCCTCTTTGCGAATCTCTTATTTGCGCATTGTGTATTCTCCGCACTCTTTCCCCTTCCCTTACATGGGCTCCTATTGTGTACTCTATCTTGGCGCATTCGTTCTTCTTTGCTACTTTTGCCACCTTTTTGCCGCGACATCTCTTCTCCGCACCTTTCTTCGCCTTCACCCTTCTCCACCTGGGTCTCCTCTTTACACGTTCATTTTCTCATGCGCTCTGCTTTGCGAGGTTCTTTTTTTCAGTTCTCACCTTTTGGCTCAATATCTCCTCGCGGGCTGCTCCTTCATTTCTCTTTTTTGTGGCCTCTTTGCCATCCTTACTCCTTTGGTGCGCCTTGTCTTTCCCGCACTCTTCTTCATGCCTTCCCCTCAGGTGTACTTCGGTCTTTTCACCATGCGATCTCCCTTGGTTGTGGACTTCATCTTCCCTCCCTTTTGTTGTGGCAATTTGTCCCTGCCACCTTCCTCGTTTACCTCTTCCTTGCGCCTTTACTGCGCAAAAATTCTGGAGCTCCTTGCAACTCTTTTCCTTCCCTTATTTCCTGCACGACATCCTCCGTATTGTTTTGCAGTGTCTGCACACTTCTACGCCCCGCCTTTCCATCTCCACGCGTTCCTTCTCCTGCCCGCCTCTTGTACTGCGCATTCTTGCAGCCTCCTCCTTGGATTGCTCACCCTTAATTGCCTTCAGGGAAACCTCTCCTTCACGTAATTCCTTCTTTCGGTTGCTGTCTTCTTCCTTCGTGCGTTCTCCTGCATGTTCCACTTCCTTAAGGCCTTCATGGACCTCTTCTTTCCCCAGTGCGCTCTTTTTTATGCACTCTCTAACAACCTCTTCTACGGGCTGTTCTGCCTTGGTTGCCTTCGGGGCAACTCCTTTCTTCGCCTCTATTTCCTTCGCAATGGTGCTCCCATTGTTGCACGTGTCTTTGTCTTCGCGCCCCTTCACTCCTTTGCCTGGAGCTCTTCCTTCTGCACAATCTCCTGCGCCCTTTGGTCCCTCTACTAGGACTTCTCCAACTATGCGCTCCTCTCCAGTTAGTTGCGCATTCTTCTTGTCCACTTCTTGGACTCTGCACACTTCTCGCCATTCCTCCTCGATGGCCTCCAACTGTGACATTAGGTCACTCTCCTTTGTGTGCTCATGGTCTCCCGCGACCATCTTTATCATAACTTCCTCTTGCTTCTTCTCCGACGCCATCCTTGCGCATGCCGTCATTAGGGTTAAAGTGCTTTTTCTTGCACTTTCCTTTTTGTACCATGCGTGCCGTTGTCGCATGTCCTTCTAGTGACGTACCATCTTTCGCCTTTGCTCTTAGCTCTACTCTTGAGCTTCCCTTACATGCCTTTTCTTGCGCCTTACTCTGCGGTACTCTTGCATTGTTGCCACCTTTTTGCGAAAGCTACCCCACTGGCTTTCTGTTTGCTCTTGCACCTCGAATCGTGCAATCCCTGCTTGTGCTTCCATGCATGCTTGGTCTCCCTCCTTTCCGCACACCACCATATGGCTTTGGTGCTCCGTGCCTGCTTCCTTTAGCGGGGTCAGACGAAATGTCCTCCCATCTTTGTGCACCTTCACTGTGTTGGCTCTACCATCGTCAGAGCATTTCACGATCATACTGCCACGGCCTCCCTAGAAGGACATGATATGTATCCATCGGTAGGATGTCGCACAACACTTGATCAATAAATCTCCCGATCTTCATCTCTACTTTGCATTGCTCGTGTGCACATTGCCCTCCTAACCTTCCACCAACCAAGATCACTTGATAAGGTTCAAGGTGCCTCCTGTGCGCCAACCCCAACTTCTGCACAATCTCCTCTTTGACTAAGTTGTTGGTGCTTCCACTATCGACCACTACTAGGCAACACTTGCCCTTGGTCCTGCATCTTTTTGTGGAATATCTGTATCACCGGTTCTCCTGCGACTATATTTTTGCTGTCCCCAACACTTGGCCTTTTCCTTGGTGCTCTTCATTTCCCTGCGCTCAGACCCTTCTCTTGAGGTGCGTTCTCTGCGCTCCCTACCTCTTATTGTGTCAGCTGTCTGGCTGTGCCATGCTCTGGGATATTCGGCTGCTCAATGCCCTTCCTCTTCGCTCACATATGTAACAACATTCGTCAAATGTTGTGCGCTGAACTCGCTTCAGCAAGAGAATTCTCTTCTGCGGCCTTATCTCTTTTCTTGCGTTTTGCTTGCGCAATCCCTGCACAACCCTTCTTGTTGTGACGTCGACTCGTCATCGAGTCTCCTTTCCTCCTCACACATCTCCTGTGTATTTTGTGTGCACCTCATATTCTTGCGCCCCCGACTCCTCTCACTAAGCCTTTCATGTGCTCTCCTTGTGCATTACCTTTATGACGCCATGTCGCCTTCTCTTCATCGTGGCGAGTTTCAAGATCCTTTCGAATGATCTTATTCCTCCTCCAGTTTGGTCTTTATACCCTTGAGTTCCTTCATGATCTCCTCCAGCATCTTTCATTACCGGATCTGGTTCTCCTTTTCTGGTTGACATCTCGTTTCTCTCCTCTAACTGTTGCACTCTTAGATCTATCTATGCTCTCTACCCACAGTTTCTCACGGTGGAGAACACAACCTTCTCACGTTAGTTGCCTCACATTCAGCATCCTATCAGTTCCACTTGCAAGAAAGTAGCCTACTCTGATACCACTTGACGGCATTCAAGCACTCCTCGACACACCTACAAAGTCACGCAACGGGCTCCTCAAAGTTGTAGACGTATATTAATATAAAGGGCCTTATTACATCTACAAAGATCAACTCTCAATGAAGCTTCCAACACTCTCATGGAGTCATTACATCCTCTTGGTGCTCTCCTAAGGACCTAACTTAGATTGGTTACACTCTTGACTTGACTCTAACAACCTATAAATAGTTAGCCGCAGTCTGTTGGCTTTTGCACTTCCTCCTAAACAACCATGCTAACCCTCAACCTTCAACAATGACCCACAACAACCACCTTTAACAACCTTCAAATGGTGAGCTTGACCTCCTTTTATAGTTGTGCACCTTGCTCTTCTCCTGCCTCCTCTCTCCTTGTTTGAATCGCCTTGTGTAGGCGAGCTCCTTCTAGATGCTTCCTGTCTTTCCAATGCAGTTTCAAATTTGAATTTTAATGCCTCTGCTTGTGCCACGTCATCTGGCTGTTGGGCTCCTTTGATCGTTGATTCCTGTCAGCATTTGCATCAGACATCTTTTGACATCCCTGTCTTGTCCGCCAACTACCCTTTCTGCCGTGCACCTCCTTTTCTCGCACTCTTTTGTAACGCCTCATTTCACTTCTACTGCGTGCTCACTCATTTGAGCCTCACCTTTTCCTTTCTTTCGCACAATGCTTCTGGGCCTTTTCAAAATTTCTGCGCGCTTCGTTGAGACCTTTGCCATCGCTAAGTTTCTCTACTTTACTGTGCATCCTTCGCAACTTCCTCTCTTGCACAAAACTCCTATGCATTCCTTCCGTGTGTCTAGCTATCCATCCCATGCCAAAGGATCTCTGTAAAATCCTGCACACCCATCTTTTGCGCGTTGTTCTCTTTGCGCTTGCCTCCTTCGCAAATCCTCTTCTCTCGCGCTTATCCACACTTCCGTGTGTTATGCCTTCTAAGGCATTGTGCACTTATGTGCAATCCACCCTCTATTATATTGTGCCCTTCCCTTCAGTCCTCACGCCTCCATTTTTGTGCACACCCACACTTAGGCAATATTGAGCAGGATTGCCTTGGACCTAAGATGCTCCTGCATCAAAATCGTCACTTAAGATAAGGTTTAAACTCTCCAAAGAAGCCAAGAAATTAAATTATTTTCTTACTTTGTAACATAGTTACCTAAGTCTTGGGGACGAGGGGACGGAAGTTTCCGGGATGGTGATTTTTTTTCTAAATTTTGGGGACAGCGGGGGGATGGCTATTAAAATAATATATAAAACTTAATATTTCAATATTTAACTTTATTCAACGAAATTTAGGGAATTAAATTGTACTTAATGTGTTTTAGGTACTTTTGAGATTATAATTCAATGTTTATGGTAAAATAACAGTTTTTGTTAAGTATAAACATCAGAAAACTTCTCAAAAATATTTTTAAAAATAGGGGATGTCCCTCCAAGTTCCCAAAACGTATGAGACATTGCCAAAATCTAGGGGATGCATCCCCGCATAACACTGCTTCGTACCATTTTCTTATCTAAATTAAAGGTTGTGATCCAACCTAAATGTGAATGATGACACAAAGGAGAATTTAGAGGAGAAGGATAAATAGGATGCAAAAGATGCCAATTATACCTTCAATATTTAAGTGCACCCTTTTTATTTGCAGTTGCTCTGAAATCTGCTTGACTACTATCACCCTAGGCATGAACATTGAGTGCCTCTAGGAAAAATGCAATAGACTATATCCCAATGTATAAGAAGTTGTAATGTGCATTCTAAACTTTGAATGGTGCTAAAAAAATTTCAAGGACATTTAAATTAATAAATATTAATATAAAATATATTTTTTAGATTGGTGAAATTGGGGTTGATAATGGGTGCCCCACCCCTAAAATATAAAATCTCAACAAACGAAAGACTAGAGATTTAAGAGAGCTGAAACATCATTTTTATTCCATAATTCCAAGTTTGATTACAGCACGATCTTAAACATCTGCCGCCCATAGACTGAATGCAGCAAAGAGACTATGTCAGATGTGGCGTACTTGACACAAAGACAACACACCACAAAATTAAATAAACAGTGCTTCTAATCTTGACTACTGCAGACCTTACACCATCAGTGAAAGCATCACCCCTTCAGAAAGGAACCTGAATCAATCAGACAGCAGTTCCCTTTTCTATAGCTGGGCCTTTCTGTTTGCTTCTACGTTATCTAGCTGCAGAGAATCCATCATAAGTACCTCGTTCAGCTCCACTCCCTGCTACCCGGTCGCCACCTTCCAGCCACCTGTATTAATATAAAATCTGATTACTGAATTTTATGCAAATTAAGAAATGGTAATACGAAATCTTATAAAACTTTTGTTAGGAATTAAGAAATACTAAAATAAATGATTTTTTTATACAACCTGATCATGATATTAACATAAAGCCTTATTTTTAAAATTTTGTATAGTACATCCATCATATGAAAGATGCATAGTTTCAAGATTTAAAAGAATCCAAAATGCAAAACTGACTTTTGATTTTTATTTTTCCATTTATAAAATTATTCAATTCTCTTTTGCCTATCATATGACATCTAAAATGTCCAAATGATGTATAACTGTTAAAATTCAAAGCCTGTGAATCACAAAGTATGAACTTTATTTTTGTACTTGATGCAAAGGAAAGGGACATGGCTCTACAACATGAACAATTGGACATGTCCAAGAGCACAGATTTCTCATGTTTAAAAAAGAAAGAAGGAAATAAATAAATTATATAAATGACCAAAGTAGGTACATTTCCAACAATAAATCAATACGGTATGTAAGACCAAAACTAAGCAAATAAATAGAATAGATGGGCTCCGGAATAGGGGAATGGAGTTTGATCGGCGTACGCCTACTAATATAGTACAGGTAGGGCTGGGTAGGGGAGATATAGATCATCAGTCGTATCACATATATAATAGATGATGTCGGATGATGGTCAAATAGATGGATGATAACCCCTTCCTTGATGGTAAGGGTTTATGTGTCACTTCTCCTGCCCTGTGGCAACACCGTAGATCTCTATAGAAATCTATAGGGCCTTAGTGGCCTATAAATCTATAGGGCCCTAGTTGAGTTTGAGTCCTTCCCTTTAAAATTAAATCTATAAGTTAAATTTTAAAACAAAATAATAGGAGAAAAAAACTCATATGGGTAAATACTGGGTAGCTGGCATCTGTAAAATCCATGCAATTAAAGCAATTTTGAAAGATGATGACCCCTTTTCAGGGATGATGGAGGATAAGGCTCCAAGTCTGTGTCAAGGCCAAGGGCAGAATGGATAGTTTATCTTCATCAATCACCATGAAATGGCCAATACAGAGTATGATAATGTCCTTACAAGGATTGAAACAAGGAGCTATCTGTTGGGATACGATTCAAATAGGTTTTAATGAATGATATTATGGGTCCTGCAGATCTAATCTATCAATTTGTCAGCTGGTAGTTGAATACTTCGTAGTTGAATACTTCATTTTAATTGAGGTGGTCTAGTTGTTTGAATTGTGTCTAGATATTTTACATGAGATACTCATTGGTGGATCTGATATTTTCCCTTGACAATGTCCTAATTTTTGAAATTTTAAGAGCCTTAAATGTTTGAACAAAGAGTTTATGATTAGAGGATTTGTTAAGCTCGTCTTTATGTTAGTGATTATTTTCACTCTTCTTATCTCTTAAGTAGATACTTATGCTATGGCATCTAATTGCCTTTTTAACTGAACCTATATTTGTTTATGATCTATAGATTTTGACATTGAAGATAACGGTCTTCAGGGTCATGCTTTGCATGATAAAGGTTTTGCATACTGTTGGTCAGGCGCTCGTGCAACTGTAGGAATAAGAGGAGGCAAATATTGTTTCTCTTGCAAGATCATAGCTGCACAAGAAGTCCAAATGGAAGATACACCCGCTGATCAGCAGCATGTATGCCGTGTTGGTATTTCAAGAGGTGATGACAATGTTGGAAACCTTGGTGAAACTGACCATAGCTTTGGATTTGGGGGCACTGGAAAGTTTTCTACGGGAGGGAAGTTCTTAGATTATGGTTCAAAGTTCAGTGTTGGTGATACTATTTTGTGTGCTGTGAACCTTGACAGCCATCCTCTGGGTGAAATTTCCTTTTCTAAGAATGGGACACAGCTAGGTGTAGCTAAACGCTTTGATTCGGGTCCTAAGGGTATGGAAATCACAGATACTCCCCTTAAGAAATTAACTTGGGAATCTGCGCTCTTTCCACATGTTCTTTTGAAGAATGTTGTAGTTCAGATGCAATTCAGCATTGAGGACGGCCTTGTTCCACTAGAAGACTACAAGCCTTGGGATGCTGTGCTCCAGGATGGGAATGGTGTAGTTGGCCCCCAATTTAGTTCTTCAAAGGAATGCGAAGTTTTAATGATGGTAGGTCTTCCAGCTGCAGGCAAAAGCACATGGGCTGAAAGCTGGGTAAAAAATCATCCAGAGAAACGCTATATGGTCCTCGGAACAAATTTAGCACTTGATCAAATGAAGGTACATGTGTTTTGAGTACACGGATCTATTTATGGTCTAATAAGTAATAACCTAATTTAAGTAAGTATGTCAAAAAAAATGTTTAGCAGTTGTGACCAATATTGTGTTATAGCTTCTATAGAAAAGTACATAACTGAATTCTGAAATGTTGTAGGTGCCAGGATTGCTGAGGAAACAGAATTATGGGGAGCGGTTTTGATCGGCTAATGGACCGTGCTACTGGCATATTCAATACATTATTAGCCAGGGCTGCCAAAATTCCCCGCAATTTTATCCTAGATCAAACTAATGTCTATAAAAGTGCCCGAAAAACGCAAGCTAAGGCCTTTTGTGGAGTATCGCAAGGTAGAAGGATTGAAAAACGTATTTTTTGATGCAGATAGATGGTTGAGTCTTATTATTGCCAATGAAAAAGATGATCTATTTTAGGGTATATTTCTAATGTTCGACTAAAATGCTTGTATTTCAGATTGCAGTTGTTATTTTCCCTTCTCCACAAGAGCTGAAAGTACGAGCAAAAAAGCGTTTTAAGGAGATGGGAAAGGAAGTCCCACCAGAAGCAGTGAATGAGATGCTAGGTATTGTATGGTGTAAAGCTCAAGGGCACTTGTTTATGAGGTTCTTGATTCCAAAGAATTGCATTACTTTAATTGCTTTACCTGTGTTATTTTTCATTTCTGAAATTTCAATAAACCACCTTCTCTGACGAAACAACTACTTTCTGCTCATTCAGCAAATTATGTACTACCGACAAGCAAGGACATGCGTGGATCTGATGAGGCTTTTGACGAGGTGACTGACCATTTTTTTGATGTGAATGGCTCTTATTTATGCATTTTTAGATTTGTCATTTTGTTGGTTCACTAAATCAATCAGTTTATTGCTGTGTTTAAATACGGTTTTAAGGATTCAACTATGGTTTTTTAGGTGTGGTTCCCTGAAGTTAAAAGGGAAGAGGCACTCAGGATCTTGGAAACAGATAAAACTGAATTAAAAGCAACAAGCATAACGAAGTCTCGAGATGCCTCACCTTATGCTCGCGAGGCCTCTGTTTCTAGTGTTAATGATCCTAGAATGCTTCACACAGGAGTTTCCCCGGGACTAGGTTCTCTCTCTGCATTATATGAAATCTAAATTAGATTTGTTCTGCATGGATTTATGGAGTCATGAAAAACAAATTTATTTCAATGATTCTAACTTCTAGTATTAGCTGCATGAGATGTACTTCATAATTATTTAAGTTTATTCTCGCAGGTGGAAGTTGGCGAGGTACTCCTGCACCTGCATTGGATCACAATATGTACACCCCACCTAAGGTATGAAGGGTTCGACTGAAAACTGAAAAATTGCTCAATTTGTAACATCACATCATGATGGATTTCAATTTTCTGGAGACCAGGTATCTGGTAAAACCCTCCGTGGTCTCTTACAACATAAAAATATGCTAAACTTCAAACAAAGCCCGTGGAAAGTGGCTTTTTCCTATACTTGCTTGTAGAGTGTAGTTACCATGTACAGGAAAATCAATATACTCAATTTGTAACATCACATCATAACATCAGGAAAATCAATATGAAGGGTTTGACTGAAAACTGAAAAATTGCTCAATTTGTAACATCACATCATAATGGATTTCAATTTTCTGGAGACCAGGTATCTGGTAAAACCCTCCGTGGTCTCTTACAACATAAAAGTATGCTAAACTTAAAACAAAGCCCGTGGAAAGTGGCTTTTTCCTATACTTGCTTGTAGAGTGTAGTTACCATGTACAGGAAAATCAATATGCATGAGATATGGAAATACACAGAGTATTATTATCATAAACAAACCAAGTAGTTGAGCTTGACAATTTGATACGGAAAATAATGAGAAAATGAAACTATTTTTATGCATTAAAAGGAAATCTCACAAAGATGGAAATAGTGCTAAAGAGTGCCAAAACTCAGAACTACAATTATCTTGTTTCAAAATATTAAGTATGCCATGTGAGATATGAAGGCGGGGCACTAAATACTACAGCATCCTAAAAATCAAAACCAGTGGTCAAATCTGTCATGTCATCTCAATGTCAGAAAATTTTGTAGTTCTTAATCCGTGTTGGCATTTTTCTAGGACATCAAATTCTTCAAAGTTAAAATCACCACATTGAGAAGAGCCTGGATGCATGAGATTGTGCTTCAATAAATCACAGATCAATAGTTTATGTCATAGTTACTATGTTCGAAAAGTTCGGATAGTTTGAAAGGGGGGAAAAAGTTCGGAATTTTTCAATTGGTTCAGTTTGGCTTGGTTTAGAAAATTCACAAATATAAAAAATATATAAATAATAATTACTCTACAGATATGATGATATTTGAAAAGAAAAACCAATTACACATAATAATAAATAAATATATTATCTACAGAGTTTTTCTTTTGTATGCTTAGATATTAGTATTCTTGTTTCGTTTTGTGTTTTGTTTTGAAATTCTTTTAATTTAAACACTGCAATTTTTAATTAATAATAATAATAATAATGTTCGACTGAAACGTGTTCGGTAAGTTCGGTCAGACCAAAAAATATGGTTCAAACCGAATTTTCACTAAGTTCGTATTAAACATGGTAACTATGGTTTACGTCTCCTATCATCTTTTTCATCTTGCCTTGAACTGAATCCATTCTACACCATTGCAACTTACAAGTGTTAATAACCATCAAACATCATAAATTTGCGACCAAGTAGGGGATACATCGATGTCACGTCTTTTATTTCCTTGTACACTGCAAGTCCTAGTTCTAAATATGGTAAGTGGTCTTAAGTATAAATTTTTAACATCGGTGTCATGTCTTTTATTTCCTTGTACAGTCCAATTCCCAGTTCTAAATATGGTAAGAAGTATAAATTTTTAACCTTTTCATTGCAAATTATGTGCCTGCCTTGGTCTCTATGCTGCTGTCATGATTCATTATAATATTAATCTGCTTAGGATCTAAGTAGCAGGCAGCCACAAATAATAGACTAAACAGGATTTGCCACTTTTTATTCACCATTGCCCACCCTCCTTTTTATTCGCCATTGCCCATCCTCCTTTTTATTCGCCATTGCCCAAGCGGTAGTGCATCCTTCCACATTTGGGATTATCTGTTTTGAACCTCTATTGCATCCTTAATCTGCACATGGATTTACTCTTTCCAATCTCTTTTGCATGTGCATTCCTTGGAACTTTTCAGACAAACTCACGGGAAAAGGGAAAATTAAATATCCGGAGAAAGATGATGAAACAATTATCGGAGTCAATGAGCTTGATTTCACCTAGGACTTTGAGGGTTTTTTCTTTTCATCTGTACTAAAAGTGTTGATAGGTCCCTCATCCTTGGATTAATAAAACAAATTATGCACATCCAATTAATGTTAAGCATAACCCCACCACAAATCCCTAGTTTACTCCAAAGAAAAGGGTGATCCAGAGTCTAGACCATAGCTTAAAATAGACAAGTCTGGAAGTAACGGTCAAAGTCACCCGAGGAACCCATGCAGAAAATATAAATGCATCCAACTAATGTTAAGAATAACTCAATCACAGTCATCCCTAGTTTTAGTGAAAAAGGGTGTGGGCCCCCACATCCCCCTTTTTAAAAAGTTTTGAATGAATTTTTTTTGCAGCAGCGCTGCCAGGGATGGCTAGCTGTCCCGGTTACAGTCGGGGGACTTGAGAATAACCCCATCACAGTCATCCCTAGTTTTAGTGGAAAAGGGTGTGGGCCCCCACATCCCCTTTTTAAAAAAGTTTTTTAAGTTGATTATTTAAAAAATTGTTTTTTTTGTAGCAGTGCTGCCAGGGACGGCTAGCCGTACGGGGTACGGTCAAGGGACCTCTAGATGTCCCCTGACTGTACTGAATACTACTAGCTGTCTCCTACTCTCTTCCGGCCATAGCTGGAAATGTTTTCCGGTTTTTTTGGGGGGGGACGCATCCTCGGGGTACACAGGTTTACCTCCAAAGAAAAGGGCGACCTAGACCATAGCTCAAAACAGACAAGTCTGGAAGTTTCGAGCAAAGTCACTTAGGGAACCCATGCAGAGAAATATAAATAGACTTTTGCAGCCACAGACCCATTAAAATCCTCATATTACATTGATCTTCACCTGCTTGCAAGCTATCTCAACATCGCTTGGGAGAACACAAGGAACCATTTAAAGAGTCCACCAATGTTCCATGGGGATGCCCCCCCCCCCCCAAAATTGACGTCTCAGAAGCTCTGGTCGCCTCCAAGACTTGGGGATGGCTGGCAAATGTCTCCCGGCTGTACTACCATTGCCACCAGCTATACGGGGATGTCCCTGAAATGTTTCCCTCAAAGAGGGGGCGTTTGTGAGACGTCCCCCGATTTTGGGGACTTAGGGACGTCCTGGAGACTTTCAGAAGTCTCTCGACCTATCTTGGATACTACCAGCCGTCCTCAATGGCATAAGGCTGTAATAAAGTTTTTAAAAAAATAATCAGTTTGTTGTATAGTTTTTGGCCCCCCAACCCTAAACCTAATCCTCAACGGGCTTTCACCCATGCCCTAAGCACTCCAAGAAAACTATAAATAAGAAGGTACACCCTCACATCCAAATCACATTAAAAAATTCAAAGCAAAAGTGAGAGCAATAACATTAGCAAGCATGAGTGAGAGCATTAGCAAGGAAAAGGGACAGCATTAGCAACAAGTAACTCTTGCTTGCTTAAGAGTTAGAGAGGTCTTCATTACTCAACTGTTCAAGTTTTGAGTTTTCAACACGAACATCAAGCCTTCAAGGTAAGCCGTGACCTTTCATAGTTAGTTTTTTAATTTTTTTACTTCAATTTAGAATCATAAATTATTCAATAAATTAATTAAAATGCTAATTTTAGGGTTGTTGAACTGCTGTTTTTGAAAACAGCAGCTACACAACCCTAAAATCAACATTTAAGTGTTTCCAACTTTTTGTTTAATGCATTTATAAAGCAGCTATAAGTTTAAAGTTTAAAATTTAAACTTTATATTCATTATTTTACTATTTTTAGGTTTATTTATTAATTATTTTGAAATATTTTTTTGCAAATTTGCGTATGGATTAAAATTTTAAATAGTTGATTATTGATAAAAATTTAATAGTTTAATACTAGTCAAATTAGGATTTCATCTTTTGTGTATCCTCTGCTTCTGCGCTTTATGCGACCTGAAGTAAGAAAAATAAAAGTGAATTCTTTTGGTCTTGAGCCATTGCAAAATTATTATTATTAAAATAATAAATTTAATTTTTAAACAATAAATTTTATTTCTTGCAATGTCACCATGAGTTCTACTTCTCACAACATGAGTGATGAAGAGGGAGAGCAAGATCCTATGGGGGTTGAGTATGAGATTTCGAGTACAAATGTGACGGGGGTTGAGGCAAGTAGTTCTATTGGAAGTGCAATTGGACACTTTAGTTGCCCTTCCAAGTTATTGGAACCTTTTGCCAAGGGTCCTTTGATAAGAAGTCCCGTTAAGTCAATTTGCAACGAAACTACAAGCAAGACCTCAGGGCAACATGGGGTACTAGGACGTGGAAGTGTCATTTTTTGTCAAGTTGAATTTCAAGGCAGCATTACAAGAGTTAATGCACACCTCTTCACATTTGAGGCAAAGGTGTGGGGGCATATGTGACAAGTTGTCACTAAAAGAAAGGGCTGAAATAAATAAATTGTGGGTTGCAGTAAAGAAGGAAAACATGTATCTACTACTTTGCCAATGAAGAGTGCTACTCCTAGTAGTGCTAGAACTTTCCATGATGCACAAATTCCTACTTAACTTCCTACATAACCTAAATGAAACACAGAATCACCCCCCACCCCCCCTAGTTCATGGGGGCCCCCCTCTTCAGGGGGTCGGGATTCTAGATCCCCCAGAGCTATTTAGATTAAGGGGATAGTGCAGTTCTTCTCTGCTAGAATGAGGAGGTATACTCTTAGTTTAGGTTTAGGTTTAGGAGGTTGATGATACTGCAAACACAATGGCAAAGTTATTCAATGTGCAAAATAAGGATGATGCAGATTATGGCATTGGCAAACTCTTCTTTTCCTGTGGGATTTTGTTCCATGTGGCTCCCTCTCCTTATTATAAGGACATTGTGGCAAAGATAACAAGAGCAGGACCATCATATGTGCCACCAGGGGAGACAAAATTGAGGACAACAATCTTGAATAAGAACTATTCCAAGATTAATATTCTAATGGAGAAAATGAAGGTTACTTAGGTCACTATTAGATGCAGCATAATCATGGATGGGTGGATGGACATTAGGCATCATCCACTCATCAACATCATGGTCACATGTATAGAGGGCCCTTACTTCCTTCAAGGCTATTGATTGTTCAAGGCACATCAAGGATGTTGATTTTCAATTCCAAATCCTTAGAGATGCTATTGAGGAGGTTGGACCGAAGAATGTGGTGCAAGTTGTGACGGATGCGGCCCATGTATGCAAAGTTGCAGGGAAGTTGATTGAGTCATGGCCTGCAAACATATTTATTGAACTCTTGTTGTGTGCATGCCATGAATAATGCACTCAAGGACATGAGAAATATTGCATGGATCAAAGAATTGATTTGCTAGAGATGTGCAGATGTTTGTCTGCAACCACCACACTTCACATGCACTCTTCAAGACCTTCTCTAAGGAGTTTTTGAACCTTGTAGAGACTAGATATGCATCGTATTTCATTCTCTTGGAGAGGATGTTTGAGTTGCAAGAGGCATTGCAACTAATGGTCATGACAGTAGAGTGGAATCGGTGGCCCAATTCCAAGTCTGAGCAAGGGAAGAGAGTGAAGGAGGTGGTGAAGAGTGACACATTTTGGGCTGATGCAAAATACATTGTCTCTTTCATTACTCCAATCTTCAGAGTCATTAGATATGGGGACTCTAATGCACCTAGCCTTGGAGAGGTGTATGAGTGCATTGACATAGTACACTTGGCCAAATGAAGGCCATTGTACAAGAGAAAGATCCTACATTGCAATTCTACAATGACCATATTCAACCAATCATTCATCGAAGATGGGAGAAACTTAACACCTCCTTGCACATGGCTGCCTATGCATTGAACCCGAAGTGGTATGTGCAAAGGTCTGAAAGAGTTACCCCTATACAAGATGCAGAGGTGAAGAAGGGGTTCATGAAGGCTATTCAGAAAATGTACAATTCTACAGATGGTCAACACTATTCATATGGAGTGGACAAAATTTGCCACTCTTAGGGGATATTCAGAAGAGGCCAAGATGGATAGGGAGGAAATATGGCACAAGAGGACCCAATTTTGTGGTGAACTATGCATGGGCCTGATTCTTTGACAACCACACTAGCCATTTGCTTGCTTGTCCCAGTTTCTAGTCTTTCTGCTTCTGAGAGGAATGGGTCTACTTATGGCTTCATCCACTCTATGAAGAGGAACATGCTTACCTCTAGGAGGGTAAAAAAGTTTTGTAGTTGTACATAGTGCCTTGCATCTCATTAACCACAACACACTTACGTACAAAAGGAGAGTCCAGCAGCCCGATGGGATGTAGAGCCAAAGGAGCCATCTCAGATTGATGATGATGTGGCACAGATAGGGTTGGTTGGCATCAGTTTGGAGGAGCTTGACCTTGAGGAGTCTAGCAGTTCAAGTGATGAGGAGTTTGGCACATCTGCAGAACTTTGGGGATGATTAGACTCATTAGAGGCATTGAGCCACTGGCCAACTGTATTTGAATTTTGAATATAAATATTTTGAATATATATTAATATTGATATTTGGCATTTTCACTGTTCAATGCAATGTGTTTAGTATTTCAAAGTTTCATTTGTTGTTCCTTATACATTTTTTTTATAACTATTTTTTCAAGCACTATATATATTTGCGCCCCCTGTCCCCTCGCCGTTCCCAAACCAAGGCCCATGATCCCTGCATCTCCAAGACCCGTCCCCTCGTCCCCCAATCCCGAGACTCCGTGGAACCTGGAGTCCACCATCAATCTGCAGCAGTGTATGTGTACCCTTACTTAGAGACACACATCTGAAGTATGGCACCCAGCTAATGCAACTGGAAAACCCCAAAAGATTGTTTACTAGTTACACCTCAGGGCACCACGATCATCAATATGTTAAGAGGTCTTTAACTACCATCAGCCACCCCAAGTGGCAACACAATTACCAAAAAACTGCATCTAGAGCATCACATCCAGGATGACTTAAGTCATTAATGCAGCCTAACAAATGTGATTCACAATAGAGAAAACCTGTGCAAGTGAAAGCTGTTTGCTTTCGACAAGCTTCCTGCCAAATCAGCAAACAATCTGTTCCACCTCCAATGCATTTATAGCATACTCAGCAGCACACCCACTTCTTCAAAGTTTCCAATCTTCAGCATCAAGAATTCACACCCTTTCGCTCAGACACCAAAACAAACTCCAATCCTTCCCAGGCATTTATCTCAAGACTGAACAAGGCAGATAACAGGTCCTGATCTATCCCAGCATTGGCCAAAATATCAGCTGCCTTGTTACATTCCCTGTAATAGTGTTTAGTAATTACAAAGGAGAATGAGACAGCTAGCATTCTTGCCTTGCTCATAATACTCTCTAATTTCAAGTTTGGTGTTTTACCTTTTATCTTTGCATTAATAATAACCTGGGAGTCCCCTTCAAAAAAACCTTCTGGAAGAGTTTGTCTAGGGAAAGTTGTAGGCTTTAAACCAATGCAATCGCCTCGACTTCATTATTACTAGCTCTGGGAATAAAGAAAGAACCATCAGCCACCAAAAGTGGCTACACAATAACCAAAACACTGCATCTAGAACATCACATCCAGGATGACTAAAGTCATCAATGGACTAAAGTCATCAATGCAGCCCAACAAATGTGATTCACAATAGAGAAAACCTGTACAAGCCAAAGCAGCTTCCCCTCGACAGGCGTCCTGCCAAATCGGCAGACAATCCCTCCCACCTCCAACATATTCATAGCATACTGCAGCAACACACCCACCTCTTCAAATTTCCGATCTTCAGCATCAGGAATTCACACCGTTCCGCCCAGACACATAAACAACCTCCAATCCTTCCCAGACATTTATCTCAAGACTGAACAAGGCGGTTTACAGGTTAAGGTTAGTATTGAACCCATCATTAGCCAAAAGATCAACTGCCTTGTTACATTCCCTATAACAGTGCTCAATAATTACGAAGGAGAATGAGTCAGCTAGCATTCTTGTCTCACTCACAGTACTCTTTAATTTCAAGTTTGGTGTATTACCTTTAATCATTGCATTAATAATAACCAAGGAGTCCCCTCCAAAAAAAACCTTCGGGAAGCCTTTGTTTAGGGGAAGTTTCAGGCCTTCAAGTTTCAACCAATGCAGTTGCCTCAACTTCATTATTACTAGCTCCGAGAATGAAGAAAGAACCTCCCAATAGGAGTCTACCTTTGACTTCATTACTAGCAGCTCAGGGAATTAAAAAAGAACCTCCCAATAGGAATTACCTTTCTCATTGCAGATCAAGCACCCAGCTCCAACAAGGCCACAGTTATTGCGAGAAGCTCCATCGACGTTGTTTTTTACAGCTCCTTCTCCAGGAGGTTGCCATCTTCATTGCCATATATTAATTGAATTGATTTTGCCATCTTTACCAGGTTTCAGCAAAATCTTAGGGCATCAGCTCAAACTCGATTTCTCTTTACGGTTCAAACTGTAGATTATCCTTATAAATTTTATTTGGAAGTGAGCTGTTAGGTGCAATTCCAGATTTGGCTTCTGCCTGACATTTTTCCCAAGTTGATTCTTTTTCCTGGAAGATTCTGCACTTTCTGTCCAGCCAAATGTTTCAGATGATATTACCAGAACTGCCTGCCAGAGAGCCAAGATTCTTTGGTACACAAGGCCAAACCGTGAAGGGTACCCTTGACTGACCCAGGAGTTATCTAGATTTGGTTTTATTTAGATAGAAGAGTGCTCCGTAAATGATAGGCATCGTTATAGTGCAGGAATAAATGGTTAACTGACTCGCCATCTTCTTTACATAAAATACATCTGGATGGATCAAAAAATGCAATGCTTTGAAGCGGATCCCGAGTCAAAATCCTTTCTAGGCAGGGCACCCAAACAAATGAATTAGCTTTAAGGGTAGTGTCTGCATTCCATATGTGAGGGTAGAGGGCCAGGTCTTTGATGGTTTTATTACTAATAGATGGATTGTAGACTCTTTATAAGTGGCTAAAAAATTCTTAGCATGCTGTACATTTGGTGCCTTGCTTTTCAGTGAAGTTCTTATTGGCATGATGGATATTTTCCATCACATATGACATGAGTTCAACCTGGCGGGCTGCAGACAGTGCAGTTTGCGTACATCCACATTTAAATTTTAAGTTATCTGCTGGAAGACTACAGTATTAGAACTTCTCCCTTAGATTACAAACTATGGGTTATCACACCTCAAGCGACGGATGCGGTAATAGAAGAATTGCAACTACTTGGCTTATTTAGACAAAGGAACAGGAGGCAACTTACTTCTGATTGAGCTTCTTAATTTATCCATAACTTACATGGTTATACGATCTTCAGATATTTTTTGTTAATGGTGTTTACTGAATAGATGTTAAATGTTAATGATTTATGAGGACTAGCTTATTTTGGTGGATAAGATATTGCATTTATCTTTGTTGCAAAGATTTGATTTGCATCTTCCCCAATCATAAAATGGAATGTAGGATAATTAATTTTTTGACAATGGTTCCTGCTTGACTTT
This sequence comes from Taxus chinensis, assembly GCA_019776745.2. NCBI lineage: Eukaryota > Viridiplantae > Streptophyta > Pinopsida > Cupressales > Taxaceae > Taxus > Taxus chinensis. Next base: position 550,997,083 of record CM034155.1, read on the forward strand.
GCACATTTGAATGAAATGTTGAATTGCATTGTTAAGCACAATATTTCTTGCTAATCTTTTCTCCTTTGTATAAAATGGCCAAATTGTGAAATACATTATTAAGAATGTATGCTGATGCTGTGTTGCAGGTTGGGGATGTGCGAGGCACGCCAGACATGTTGCGAGGACATAGCACAGAACATGGGGACTCAAGGGGAAGGTTTTCGGTGCCATCTGATTCTACATATGGTAGATATGGAGGAGATATTGGAGATCAAAGGTTTCCAAGAATGGATAGGGATCGCTTCGGGACTCAACCATATGCAAACCACAGGAGCTTCATGGATCAACCATACTCAGCACAGAGTGGATACAGTGATCAACCATACTCAGCACAGAGGGGATACAGTGATCAACCATACCCAAACCAGAGGGACTACATAGAGCAACCTTACCCAGATCACGGAGGCCCCTACTCTGTTAACACAGGTACAGTTACATCTATTTTTTAGGAGATGTTGGTGGGAGTGTCTTCTCCATGGATTTTTTTGGATTTGTTAGCGGCAGATTCTGAATACTTTATAATGTTTTGATACATTTCATTTGCCCGTAAACACCGAAGTTTTATGGCTTTAGATTCACAATTGTCAAGTTTCAACTCTTTTCAATTTTTACTGGTGAAGACCAATATTGAGAATGGCCATTTTCTTTTCTAGTTTGATAGGTTCTTCAATTTTGTTAATGTTATTCATGAGATTATTTAACAGTATTTATGAGTGCTCACGCTATATTTTTTGCCTTGTTATAATTTCTAATTCTTAAGATTTGTATGTATTTTAAAGCATACACTCCGACTGAACTATCCTTATTAAACTGGTTCTAATAATTTTTTTTAATGCAGGTCCTCAATTTGGAAGACCTCAACCTTATGGTATGCCAGATCCAGGCAGGATACATGATCGGTCATCTGCACCACCTGGTCCATATGGTATGCCAGATCCAGGCAGGATACATGATCGGTCATCTGCACCACCTGGTCCATACTCTATGCAGCCACGTCCTGGATGGGGCCACCAGCCATATTGAAAAATTAAAGTGTGCAGAACATCTAGGCTGTTAGTTTCAGATGATAAAATTATGTGGAAGGGTTTGAGCTGATAATATTGCATGATTATGGAAATGAATCCTCATTCCCAATTCATCACAATGATCTCAGTTTCTTGTCAAGATAGTTATTTTATTTTATTTATAAATGGACAACATTCTTGATGAAGAAAATATAATTTTGTTTTTGAATGCTTAGATATTAATATGCAGGCATGTTTTTGTAGTCATGAATGATTCCATCTCAAGTTCCAGTCTTTAGTGTCTTCATTTGTTCACTTGTTTTGGATAAATACTGCATGTGTGCATCACCATAGATATTAATTACAGTGACAATCTTGTACAGGGTAACGCCCAAGAGGCATCCCTAACTCAGTTCGAGTGGTTAATTCATGTATAATACAGTAAAAATGATCTGGCACAGATTTATTTCCAACGGATTGTTCCAAAGCCTTTTGTTCACTCATTTTATTACACACGGAAATGACGTTCAATATAAGAACAAAAATTTTCTAATAATGATCCTTTCAAATATAAGCAAGCTGATGGTAGTAGTTTTAAGTAGAAGATTATGCATCTCATGGGAAGGGGTATTTTCTTTCAAACTCCTACACGATTTGCTAGTTTTGTATGTGGCTCATCGATCTCACAGTAGCCTTGCATATTAGTTTCATTTTGGTTTATCGAAGTGCTGGATTACATACTGTTAATGAGATTTATATGCTGAAAGGGTGTCACCATTTTCATGTCAGCTATCTCAAAACACTGCTATTCAGGGCATGTGAGATGATTTCTCCTTATCCGATCCACTTTTCCCTCTACTAATTCTCTATCCATTGTTTAATTCTGATGAGGTGGCATGAACTGTAATCTCTTGTTCGCTGGATCATAAAATCCACTAACTGGTTTTTCTTCATTTTGGGGAATTAATTATTTCCTTCATATGGCGAAAAATTACACAAACGTTTTCCCCTGTTCACATGTCCTTATTTACACCATGGTTTATGCTAAAATATCAGTTCACTTAAGCTTTTAGCTACGCTGACATGCATTTTACAATGGTGAGGGTCATTTTTGGGAATTAATTTTTTGCTTCATATGGTGAAAAATTACACAAGCGTTTTTCCCCGTCCACATGCCCCTATTCACACCATGTTTATGCTACAGTATCAGCTCACTTAAGCTTTTAGCTATGCTGACAGGCATTCTACAATGGCGAGGGGTGGAGTGTAATTTTGTGAAGATTTTACAATTATGTTTCAATCATAAATTGGTGTCCATTTGACTATTAGTATAATTTCATCTGTCAATTGTATGCCTATTTGATTGTTTCATTCTTAAATTTGATGTCTATTTGAACATGTCAAACCTTAAATTTTATGTCAATTTGACAATGAATGTAATTTCAACCTTAAATTTGATGTTTATTTGACCATGATTTTTATTTTTGTTTAGAGAAGTCAATCTAAAAATTGTAATATCTTGGCCATATAGTGGAGTTTGGTGTCTAGAGTCTACTTTATTATTTAGTAGAAAGAGTTTTTCTAGTTTGACATTATAATTTATTTAGTTGATGCCAATAGAAAATTGTTGGTGAAGGTAAAGAAACTATTAATCACTCTAATATGTGAAAAATCCAAGATAAGTACCTTGAGATTGACATCTCTTAGTGTATTTTAGATGGGTTGTATTTAAGATATACATCTCAACTAATACTAGCAATTACATGCCAATGGGTGCAATGGAGATGTTGATAGTGATGTGTTGAAGAAGTTAAATTTTGAGTGAAACATTATAGGAGGAAGGGGCGGATGAAGAAGGGGATTGAGGAAGGGGTGTAAGGGTGGGGAAAATGTTGGTGGGAATGTATGTGAAACTTTTCTTTCTTGTGAGAAGAAACATATTAACTACGTTGTCAATCATTTAAACGAGGAGGGGGTGTGGTGCACAAATCATTTGAGGCAACTTATATTGGAGACATCTTAGAAAGCAAGCCTCTGATGATCAATACTCACAATGTCAATGTTTATTTTTTTGTAATGTTAGCCCTTGTATTTTGTGAATAGAGAACGTGACAATTTTAGGGGAATTCAATTGCGTGCCCTGCAAGATACTTTAGAGATACAGACATGTGGAGGGGGATATCTTATGTTGAATTGATGTAGTAGTTGAATTTGATAATCACAAAACGTGGCAATGAAGGTGTCTTTGCACCATCTTCCTAGATCATTATCTTAGGCCTTTCTCTACACTTTCCCATGCAATAATAAATATCATCTACACGAGTTTTTCTGGTGGATTTACATTTGACTCCGGCCTATCAACAATGGAGGTTCTTAGCATTCATTAAATTTGAAGTGTTGCCATGTATATCTTATGGTTGGTATCTTAAATTTTTGGCATTATGGGGCTTTGTAGAATGTGGGAATCGTCAAAGAAGATGATAGTGGTCCAAATGGATGGGTATTCTCATAAATTTTGCAAGGAATTCAATGAAAATAAATGCATTAAATGTTGGTTTATACAATGTTTTTTTTTAACATTATGTATATCTACTAAGGTTTTCATGATTGCGACACTTTCATTGACCTTGCCATTACTAGTAATGTTATCGTAAAGGTTTGAACACACGACTTGGAACTACCCTTATTATTTTCTTGTTTTCTCAGTCAAAGACATGACTTTGTTTGCCTTGATCCTACCTAATTATTTTTTTTTGTGAACGTAAACCATCATCGACAAATGGTTTGTTTTATGAGACGTAAGAATAAGAGGATTTAGAAGAAATATTTATAGAAGTCTTTTATTTCACGTTTTTTATTTCTTGCTAGCAAGTGGAAAACGTGTCAAGTACATATATAGTGAAGGACATCCTAGAATTTTGAAAGTAGGAATGTTTTGTCAACTTCTTTGGGTATATAGGAACACCACTGATCTTAGGACCCATCTTTGACCTTACATAATTTCACCGAGCCTAACAAAGAATGAGGCAACAACTTATCAAGGCATTTGTTATTAGATGATGACAAATTCGTTGGCAAAAGGCTCGAGAATTTATGCTTTTAATTTTATTTCTAACAAAACTCTTGTGCACACTCTTTCACAAAAACACTATGCTCACGTTCACGTCCATTGCTCATCTACGCCCTACTTTACATACAAGAGAAGGCCCTCTTCATCCACCTTTGTGCTCAATGGCACCTCCTACATTGTGCGGACGCAACCTTGCCCGCTACTCACCTAAGAAAATTACATGCTAGCACTGACTATTTTTTGCCAAGCTCATCCTCGCCACTGGCAACATTGTTCGAAAGTCTCTCCAATAAAGGCATGCCACGTGGATGGCAATGATTAGGCCACATGTTGATGACCAAATAAATCTGAGTTGTTACTTTGTCTGCTGCATGTAAGTGTTTGTCCATCCTCGTTCTTATTTAGAATAATGCCTATCAACGTAAACATATAAAACAAGGGAAAGCATTGTGTCACACTCTTCTTAGAGGAACAACATGAAACATAAATGACATCTCTCAAGCCGAAGGGAATCAATCAAATATATCCATGAGCTGAAGGACAACTTGAAATTTATCAAAATCATTCTAGTTATGGGATTTCTGGATCTGTAGAGATTTGTTAAATCTTGGAAAATTTTACCATATATTTTAGGTTGTGGATTTTGGTGAAACCAAAAAAATGTGTTATTAAATGGCAATGGCAGCAACAACAACTCTAGTCAAGGGAACACATCAAATTTGATGCCAATATCTTTTCTCGTGTACTTAATATCAGTGAGGACTGACTTGCAATTTAAGAATCATTTTCTTATCCAATGCATGAATCATTTTCTATGTGCCCCTTTTATCATAAGTAAACTTCCATAAACAATTCAGAAGAGCCTATTCCTCATGCACGTTCCTACAATAGATAAAAAAGATGTTCCGTTACGTCACTGTTAGTTTTGACAGAAAAAGTAACAACACATTCCATTGTTACCTATATAGGTAACACCGTAATGTGTTGTTACCTATTTCGTCAAACTACCGTTAGTAATGTTTTAAAAAAAACATGCGCAATATTGGTTCAAACACAAGCACGCAACATGATGGTGCTGCACATGGGAATTAGGGTGCAGAGGTTGCGAGTTCGAGGCCGAGTGTAAAGTTGACCGGGATGGTCAATCTTTTGCGTAGGTTCATGTTGACTCTGAACATGTGTGAAAATTTTGGACTATCTGCTTTTAATGAAATGTCATTGAATCCCATTTCCCAACACTAATAACCATGAACAATATCCAAACACAACCATTGATTATCTGTTGTGTGTCAAAATTAACCCCCTTTATTTAACTTAGTGAACATCTATAGACATAATTAATAAGCATAATTAAAAACGATTCAATCCAATGGTAGTTTTGTGATTGGGGGTAGATTTGAACATATTCATGTGGGAATACCACTAAACGACTAACTCCTAAATTTCAAATCAAAACTAAATCTACTAGGGGAGAGGAGCCAATACTTAGCATGGTCCAATAATGGACATAGTCTTGATTTCACAACACCCAATAGTTGTCATAGGACTACCTAGTGATTGTTTAATTTTAACATGACAAACACTCAATCATATCATGACATGTAAGCAGGGGCATGTTTTACCCTAGGCAACCTAGGCAGTTGCCTAGGGCGCAAAAAATGGAGGGCGCCAGATTTTCAGAAAAATTTTCCAGGTCGGCAACTAGGAAGTCGACTGGATTAAAATTTTACAAAAAAAATTTGATATTAAACCCACATAACCCATAACCGTTCAGAACTTCAGTCTTCAATGCACTCATAACTTTCTGTGCTGCGTGCATAATGCATTCGTGAAATGATGAATCGTAGATTCATGAGTCGCTGTTATTTGTTAACAGTTAATCCCAAATCTAGATTCATTAATCGCTGTTATACTGCTATTTGGGATTCGTGAATCCCAAATCCAGAATCCATGGACAGTGGTTGGCCGACGACGTTGTACGGGTAATAGTCTACAGACCCTCCATTCATTTTTTGTTCTCCTAAGAGTGAGAGTCCTGACAGGATGACTCCTGAGGGCCTGAGGCTGCGCCTGCTCATGTTATGCTGCACCTGCTACCTGCTACCTGCTACCCTACATCGATTCCAATTTCCATCCACACTCCGCTGCTCCAGTCTCCAGTGATGTACAGGCTACAACCTTACTGTTATTGTTTACACTTCTTCCCTTTGGCAGTGGGCCGGTGGCCTCAAGGCTCAAGTCAACTTTCAAAGTTTCAAACATTGAAACCTTAACAGCTAAGTGATCAAGATTCAAACCGTAACAGTAATTGCTCTAGCATCTTACATTGGAGGGGGGGCGTACGCTTCGAGTACTGCCTAGGGCGCTCGGAAACCTTAATTCGGCCCTGCATGTAAGATTTACTTTTTTTATATTCAATGTTCAACTATTATCACCCATCTTCAAATATCGGTTTCCATCATGGTTTAATGTAACACAGATTTATTATTTTAAATCAATTCAAAATATGCCTTTCCCTCCAATTAAACACTCCAGAAAATATATAAGTTAAAATAAAACTCGAACTAGATGTTGGTGAAAAAATTGGGATCCCGCATAGTATAGAATGATTTTATGGACCCCTTAAATTATGGTGTACCACTACTAGCTCCTCTCCCCTACAATACTAAATTTAAACAAGTGACACCAACGAGTATTATAATTCTTGCATTCCTTGCCTTGTTTATAATTTAGATGGCTAGCTTTATTATTTCCAGAAGTTTTATATAACACCCATGGGATTCTTAATCAATTATATATTAGTATTTTGTTATGTTTTTTTTAGGGAATTATTGATAAAATATTATATTTATTATGTCAAAAATTTATTTTATGATCTTGATTACTTTCATACAATCATCTTTATTTTTATTTGTGTATAACATTTATCAGGAGTAAGGTTTAATTTTATAAATAACCATATGTTAATATTTCTACACATTTTAATAATTTTAAAATTGTATAGTGGTAAAAAAATAGAATATTTTTATTTCTTAAATTAAAAATTTATTTACAATAACAAGGAGTGGATTTAATGGTTTGATGGAAGTTTTATTTTAGGTATTAAATTTGACGTTCAATTGGTCGTCATTTAAAAAATAAATCGATAAATCAAACAAAATAAATATTAATATCTAGACCATTAGGACTCTTTTATTCAATAAATATTTGGTGTACACACACACACACACACACACACACACACATCGAACTTTTAATTTTTAAGCTTTTAAGGAGAATAAGAAAGAATATTATATATATTATCTTATATTTTGTATGATTATAAAATCTTTTATATTTTGTGTTATTGGCTCAATATCTTTTATGTTTATAGATTTTATTGTGTGGCCATGTACAATTTTATATTGTACATTAAATTTGACATTACATAAAAAATTGTTCTATATCTTGAAAAAGTCAAAAAAAAATAATTGTCTTATTTTAAGGTAGGGTTTGGACCCTCTTTTCTAATTTTTTTTTGTCAATGACCAATGGAAAATATGAAAAGATTGTAATGTAAGTATTCATGAATACGCTATGCCTAAACTCCAAGATATGAACATCGAGATTGATATCTATCGACATTTTTCAAAACTCCAAGGTATGCATAAACTCTAAGATATTTGCACTAGTAATATTAACATTAAAAACTAATATCATGGTAATAACTTAGTTCATGTCAATATCTTCATTTTTATTATTATCTGTTGGAACCACCATATGAACCATCTCTATTTTTATTATAAATACTCTATGTATTATATTCAAATTTTATAACATAAAAAACAAAAATAAACTACTACCATAGTAAATAAGTAATCTCTTACGAATAATGATGACTAGTAAACACACAAATACACTAATACTATAAAATTTAAGCAATTGCTTACCAATGATTGATAAACATACAAATACACTAATATCTTGCAAATAATTAGTTCGATATCATATTTATTTTCTTTCCAAACCACCGCATAATTTGGTTCCTATTCACAAACATTAGGGGACATTTATGACATCACATTAACCACCATTTTTTAGAGTTACAAATCTATTAGTATGAGAAAATAATGACACTAAAAAAATGGAGCATAACCATCTTGTGGCCATTATATCACTAGCATTTAGTCAATGAGTTTTATTTTTTAATTGCAATAATAATCATGATTCATAATGATGATCGACACTTTCTCCATTAGATAATAATTGCACAGTGTTTATCTTACACACTAGGACAATTGCTAGTATAACATCAATTGAATACAATTGAGCATGTTTAATTTCAACTAAAATATCTTCGGCAAGAATAAGCCATTAGGTAGCACTTGTTATATGTTTGAACTAACACATCAACCAACATCTTTATTATCAGTATAAGATAACATCAACCAATATCTTTATCTTTACTTAATTAGGTCGAAATTTTGTAATCTAAAAACATAAATAAACTAATATCATAGTAATTAACTAGTCACATACCAATACTTAATAAACACACAAATGCATAAATACCATTACAATTAATTGATTACTGTACCAATATTTTTTTCACACATATACACTAATACCGAAATAATTAATTAGTTCTAAATCAACATTACACATTTATCGTACCAATAATTAATCAACACACACACACACACACACACACACACACACACACACACACACACACACACACACACACACACACACACACACACACAATGTCATAGCAATTTACTAGCCTCATACGGTCAACATTAAGTGTTTATGGACTAAACGTAATATTTGACCATATTTATTATTTAAAAATGCTTCCAAATGACAGCTAAGATATTTTTACTTAGGAAAAAGTGCCATGAATTGACAAAATTTCATTCGTATATATCTATTGAATGCAATTAAATATAACACACACACACACACAAACACACTTCATATTTTATTTTTTTCTACATTCCTTACAACATATTTTACATTTACATGACAATTGTTAGTTTAAGTAATTTTCTAATTTATGCACAAAAAGACAAATAAAGTTTGACCTAACTAATAAAATTAACCCCTTGGTCACCTTTTGTTATATTAGATAATTAGGTCAAAATTTCAATTGCTGCAAAAATAAATATAATAATCTTTTGTCATAACTGCTATGAGAATAATTGAAATTGGTTGGTTAGAATACATTCAAAACAAGACCATGATATGGAAAATCCTTCCGAAGTTAATGCATTTCAAGGGTAGAGGAAAAATGAATAACCAATAATACATAAAAGCAGGAGGCAGATTAGGAAAAATACTTAGTAGGACATAAGAATATAGACTAAAAAATATTGTGTTTATATTGAGTTCATAATATATTACTTATGGATACAAATAATATGCACTCCCCATTGTCGAGGTTACTGTTAAACCATCCAAAAAAACTTAAACATCGAAACTTATTTTGTTTTGATGTTTACTTGGTAAGACTCGTAATATGAGGAGGATGTCAATATCAAGGTCTTAGATTTTTTTTAAATAAGAGAAGGTGCTTTTCGTGGACAAATGTTATATGTATATGGGAAATGCCATCACATAGGATAGAAAAATAAAACTCAATCACTGATTTGAAGCACCAATTGCATATGAAATTTACAAACGAATCGCAACACCTTATAGACTACTAAAATTATGAAGAGTTCAAAATTATTTTCTTTTAATTTTCACTTGGTGAGACTCATAAAGGAAGAGGATGTCAATATAAAGGATTTGTAATTTTTTTAGATAAGACAGGGTGTTTTTCATGGAAAAATGTCATACAAATATGGAAATTACAATCACATAACATAGAAAAATGAGACTCAATCACTTATTACAAGAAGTCATTCCATAAAGTTTTTACAAATGGATTGCAACATGATATACTACTAAAATTATCACGAGTTTGATTGGGAAAATATTAGAGTCCAAGTAGGATTGACTCACTACAACTATTGAAGGAACCATAAAACCCTTAAAGAAATATAATTGCATTACTAATTTACCATATGTTAATAAAACATTATTTTAAAAAATGCATATTTAACGTGCTTGATAGTTAATTAACAAATTGTATATACAATTTCATTATACTAAGATAAGAAAATCATAAATAGAGGGTCAATAACTAAAGTTGTCAATATAAATTTGTGCTAATTTAATATACATTGTTGGTTGTATATAGGTCGTGTGGTATGTGCATTGCCATAGGAAAAAGAGAATAAAATTTAGTGATGTTTGTTGGAACATTGTGTTTGTTGTTCATAGTACTACATATAGAATTTTTTAGAGAGGACATTTTTCATCTTTTTCTACTTTGTCTGAGCTTGCACAACATGCATCAATTGATCCAAATATCAAAAGGTGTAGGAGAGTTGCATTATTTTTAATTCTCGTAACTATTTTGTATTTTTCCATTGTGTTTTCTATTTAGGTATAAAAAAGTTAGAAGGTTAATTTTTGTGGTTTTCAAAAGAGAATCAAAATAAAGGAAGCATATGTCATGAATTTTTACAAGTTACAAATTATAAGGAAATATTCCATGAGGTACGTCATAATGCTAGAAATCAATTTAGACACAATTCCATCACAAATTATTGTGGAAGGCTTAGTAGTCCTAGAAGCAACCTAGAAAAGTAGTCAATTATTCTGCATGTGTCTTGTTTTTGTACATGTAACATTTAAGGAAATGGATTATATCTAACATAATGCAATCCTATGAGGTATGAGTTTTTATTTCAAAAGGAAATCATTGAAAAAATAATTGTAATTACTTTTAAGCGGTTAATTTTTAAAACCAAGGAAGAGACATTTCATTGCTTCTACCAATATTTCTCATAACCAAAATAAAAACTATGTTTTTTTTACCAAGCATAGAATATAAGAATTGCTTCGAACGGTAACTTTAACACAATAAGATGGAAATATATCTAAAAAACAAAATTGCGTTGATACTTATATTCTTGAAAGATGTAAAAAATCAATGTATATTAACCTGTTAAGATGTATTGAGATTTCCACAACACCCATAAATCAAATAAGATGTAGAATTCCATCCAGATAGGAAATCATAACAAGAAAATTGTATTACTAACATTCTTTTAAATGAATTAGATATTATTTATGGAAAATATAATTGATGGACATTAAAAAACAATTTCTCAAATCCTTAAAAATGTCAAACGCCACTCTACTTTCTAAGTTTCCATACAAACTTAAACCCAAAAGAATTAAATTGTGAGTAATTGTAAAAATACATTGCCAATTATTTTAAATTAGCATAAAACAAATGTAATCTTCCAAACCTATATCAAATATCTACAAATTTGGAATAAATCTAGTATAATTGTGATTTAAAAAAAATCACCTATACCAACACTTCCAACAGGGCTGTATGGAAAATAGAAAGTTATAAACAAAGTAGTAAAGCCTAATATTGTTGTGTGGGAATATTTGCTTCGTGCTAATAAGATCTGTTACAACGTAGAATTAAGAGAATGTGTGGATTAATTCTTATTCCAATTAGATTCTATAAAGCTTGTGCATTGTGTTCTTCTCTCAACTAGGTCTGTAGCCGCTAATAGGTGCCGGCGGGAATGTTATAGGACTAGTGCTGAAAATTATGAAAGAAAGGGTATCATAAAAGCATCATAAGGTAGTTGAATTGATGTAAACAATACGATATATAATTTTTTGTTGGAGATAGATCACCCAAAACAATAGAAAATTTAAACTAAGCTCTTGAAATTATCTGAGCAGATTAAGAGAAATTATGTGTTGACACAAATATTTCATTGTATGTTGTTGAGGAAGGAAAAAAAGGAAAAAAAAATCAATTATCATAACGAAAATGTAGGATATTGTATTTAGTCTTACCAACAAATCTCCTAAGACATCTATTAATTTCATTATTTAGCTTAAAATATGTAGCAATTGGCAGTTTTTGAACATGGAAATGTCATCCACGAAGACATATTTATTCAGATTGAAATTAAAAAGGTAGGTCTTGCATGACAGGGAATTTAATAGCAGGATACATTAATGGAATGACTTATTGATATTTTGGGTATTCCTTGCATACATCGGCACAAACAAAAAGCTCAGCATATGCGAGTTGGGAAAGAGCTCAGATGACAAACGATTATGGTGGGTATTAAACTTGGGATCTCAAGGTCCAAATTCTTTTAGTCACAACAAGCTTTTTGGGCAAGAAAAGTCACTTGGGACGATAACAAGTGAATTGCTTTATATTTACATGAGCAATGGTATGAGACCAACATAATCAAGTAGAGGTAGAGTTAGAGATAGAAATGTAGTCATGCTAATATACTGTTCAGATCACTTGACTAGTTGATTGGGCTTACAGTAGCGGATACAAGAATGGTGGTCGATCACTTATAATAACGTATAATTTGTCTCTTCATGGGATTTTGGTGCGGGGTATGGGAAGATGTGTGTCCCATGACACACAGTTGCACCTGCTTGCTTATTTTCGCGCACACAGTTAAATCTTAAAGGAAAAATAAATGATCATAATGCAATGAATTGAGTTCAATGTTTCTAAAAAAGAGGGGGAGAGAAATAATACCCAAATGTATAAATTAGAATTAAGAAATGTAATGCATCGTTTGACAGGTGAGATCCCTTCATATGTCGGTTTGTATGTCTTCTAATACCTTAAATAACTTCCAATTGTTTAAGCTAATTTTATAGGGAAATCTTTAGCCACTACAACCTAAGTCATTTGCATCAGCTAAAAAACCAACAGCCCATTCAGCAAATTATGTCCTCACTTTCAGAGAGATACAAATCCATTAGCATCTTCAACTTGACTTCTACCCTGCTTTGGTTATCGCCTCTTTAGATCTGGGAATTTTTATTTTTTTAGCAAATGACAAAGCCTTGGCTTCACGGTCGGTTGTCTGGTGGAAAGATTTTGGGATATGACTACAAAGTATTTAGTCTCCATTTGGGATATGACTACAAACTGTAGAATATTTAGAGATGTTTCTTTATAAAAAGTATTGAACTAACACCGGAAGGAGCAAGGGATACATGCGAAGTATATAATGGATGTTCTGATTTATGCAACAGATAACCATGAATTTTTTTCTGAGAACAAAGACGGTGTGGTGAAGGGCATCAACCTTGTATGTTTTTTCTCCCTTTTATGCTCTTTCTTTGTTAATTGTTAGCCATGATTAAACCCCGTAATCTGCAGTTTGTTTTATCCAACGATCAATTCCCCGTCCACCATGAAATCAATGAGAGCGGCGCAGAGTGCGGTGTCGCTCTTGTAGGTGACTGCCTTCAAGAAGGGGAGAAGTGGGAAAGCAATAATTGTTGGGGTGGGTTCAGATCTTGGTGCCACATTGTGTAGACACTGTCCCACCTCATCTTCAAGCGATGTTTAACCAGCACGCGTAAATTTGGTAGGTCTCACGCTTAAGACCAATGAGGAATTTAATTAAAAAAATATTAATTTATTTTGATTTTCTTATTGATCTAGAGCGAGGGACCTATCAGGGTTATGTGTGTTGTTTAAGGTCATCTCTTCGGAAGTTCATCGCCCATTTTTCCACTTTACTATTTCTTTATGTTTATGTAATTCATGTGAATCTCCTTCCGCCTAAATAACAAGCACATTTCGTGTAGATGTGTTCGGCGCGTGTCAAAATGATAAACACGATAGTGGCATGTATGGGGGAGCAAATGGGCAGGGAAGAGGTGGCATTAGGAGTAGAGAGGTTGTGGTGGCCATTCAGTGGAAACTGGTGAGAAAAACAATGCAACGTGAGCAGAGGTTTTGAGCTAACAATGTTCGATCTCAACGCAATGGGCGCATATTTATGCTAAATTTAATTCTCGATGCAACTATCTAATTTCTGCTAAATTTACAATGTCAACTTGGGTTTCAAGGTGGTTGATGCCTCTGGATCTCAAATAAAGTACTTTTATTATTATGCAAGGAAAATGACAAGTCTGAAAGGTTGTTTAGGATGTGTCACTCTCCATGTTCTGCTTTAGGTTCTGAAGAGCGCTTAACGCGGTTGGTGGGTTTGTTTGACATGGGTATATTTTTCCTACTCAATTATTTATTTTGCTATTAAATAGATGGAGAAACAAATCTAATATTTCTATAGCCTACAAACCCTAAAATTTCATTGTTATACTTGTCATATAAATGAAATATAGATTAAAAGTCCAACACAAAGTGTACATGACATTTAATTGTTGTGAAAGCTCCCAACACCAATACAATGTGTGCAAGCGACTTCCCTTACTTACTAGTGATAATACACAAATTTTATTTCTATTAATGCGAAATGTGAGAGTGCTCTATTTATATATAAATGCTTGATAGGCAGATGCGAGATTCCGACGTGTTTTAATATGTAATAACCAAGAGGTGTAGATACATAAATATTTTATTATAACATGATATGTAGGTAAAAGATAGGTAGATTGAAGATTGAAAAAAGAGGACACACATTAAATATGTAGTGTAAGAGTATTTATTAAGCAATATTCCACCTACCATGTAACAATTAGATCAACAATACATATGAAAGTCATGAGGAGGAGTAGTTTTGTTTTGGTTTGCTTTTTTTTAAGGGGGCGAGCCTTTGTTTTTATTGCATTTTCACATTGTTTCTGCTTTCTATTTTCGTTGCACCCCGCAGTTTTCCACCCTCTAACCCCCTCGTCTTCACCCCTCTTACTCTCTCAATATTTTTCTCCTTCCAATATGAATCCTTCAAAAGATCCTCTTCAACATTTCCATTGTACATTTCACTTACGATTGCTAGCAATAATATTTTTCAAACCTCCCTCTTCTTTCTCTTTCTCAGCATCTCTGTTGCACTCTAATCCATAGACCTGTTTTTTTACTAGCAACCCATTCCAACTGCAGTTGAAATCGATGATGTTGAACAAATTTTGGCATGGGATGACCATTGCATGCTAAAGAGATGTTGATTCACACAATGGGAACAGATAATGGTTGAGCGACATTTTTGAAGACTGTGTTTTTATTGCAACGCAAGACAAGTTGTTGTTGGGCAGATTTCCAGGACTACAAGGGTTTATTGTATGTCGGCTTTTCGTGCTCTTTTGTGCTGAATTATTACACCGAAAGGCGTGTTCTATGTGGGAATGGCGGAGGCCTTCTGACATGCACCAGGGAATCAACGATGGGGCTTCATTGGTCGACGATGGATGGACGCCCAGGAGTCATAGATGTGGCGGATAGAACAAAGGACCATGTTCAAAGGAGGGAGAGGTGTATAGGTAGTCAGAAACAGAGGACAGTTGCAGGAGTCCGACGTGGAGGCGGGCATGCATTTTCCATTAGCAAAACAAGGGGAGTATGGCTGGCCCGTAGTGTACCAGTACGTAGCAGTCAAAGAAGAATTAAAAAATGCCTTGCTTAGGGTTTCGGGAAGGATTTTGTAATGAGGAGTGTTTTTGGCATCAAACATTGTAGACGAGAAGTCCATTTCTCTTTGCCTGCTGAGTGTGGTTGGAGTTGGAGACTGCGTGACTGGAGGAAGCCATCCAGCATCGCAGCCACGAATTTAAGGTTTACCTCTCTATTCCCCTATTCGAGGATTCGGTGCTGTTTCATTATTTCATATACATCGATTTAAGAAAATCAAATTCAGAAAAGGAGTGTGCTTGTTTTCATTTTGAGATTAACTTAAATTCCCGTTCTCTTTATTGGTTTGCATTTTATGGGATGAGCAGAGCAATGCCCAAAACGTCAATCTCTGTAAAATCATAGAAAACCCTAGTCGTGTATATTTACTTTGGGTTTTGGTTTGCTTACTTTTATTTTAGGCTGAAATAGTAACAAAATCCTCCAGCGCACACCTGATCGCAGGAAGAATCATCCCATCCTTTGTTTTCCTTTCAACCATTTGTCTTTATTTTTATCAACAAAAATACAGTGTTCTAAGATACTATTAAAGGAGTACAAAAGTTACAGAAAAAAGGATCCTTTTTCGTCTCCCTCCAATGACATGCCTATAGGGTATCTCTTAGAAATTTAGAAAGAGTTACAAAATTTCAGCTACAGAAAAATATAGTTTATATTAAGAATTTATGTATGGGATTTTCCATAAGGGCTCTAGAAATTTGGTACTGCTAGTCTGGCTAAACCATGATATTAGCCCATATTTATTAAGATAGCTTGCCATTGCAATAAGTGAAGCAAACCATGTAAGTGTGTCCTAAGCTAGAGATTCAGCCAAGCACTCCTTCCATGTCACAACTCCTGTGCATAAGAGGACAGACAAACCAAGGATTGCTGCAGTGACAACATCCACCTTAATCATTCCTCCAAATATCCACAGACCCACCTGCCCAGAAGACCAACATACTCGTTAGAGCTATGAAAAAAATGAACGATCCCAAGTTCAAGAAAATACCATATTCAAACCTCGTCATGAAAAGAATATCTATAAGGAAGTGAATAACAAATTCCAATGTGGTGTGTGTCCGGCATCAACTACAACATGGGGTCGGAATCCTCTTAAAATGTGAGGATTAACAACAGGAAGTTCCACCCCTTTGGGAATTAATGTTGATGCTGAATCATTTATCTTTTCTGATGCTAGAACAGTTCATGCTCCTGCTCTGTTAATGCTTCGTGGCTTTGAACAACCCAGAAATGCTACTTTTTAAATTAATCCTCAGTTCATTGAACATAAAAACTTTTCTAGAAATATCAGAAGATGGTGGAATGGAGTCGATAGAGAAGGGTCTGATTTGTATAGGTTCCATTGCACTAAAATATACAACAAAGGAATTGTTATGAAGCGAGATTGAGTCAAAAAAATAAGTATTCCGTTCACCGCTGTAAAGTCTGACAAATATCAATACTAGAATTGTTCAACAATCATTATATTATGAGTTGACACTGCTGACAAAGATTGTGGAATTTGGCTTCATAGCTGCCAATTGCAAGTGCATGAATGTTTGTAAGTAATTATAACGCATTTTCAAAAAATCCATTTTTCGCATATCCAGCAATCATTACTGTTCATGACACCACCATTTTGGCAATGAATGTTTCTAAGCAATTATAAAAGGCATTCTGTCGAACAGTTTACGTGCCTTGTCTACGGTTCCACATTTTGCATACATGTCTACCAGGACATTTGCAACCACATTTGACAAAATTCCTCTTTCCTTTACGCTTTGATAGATGTCTATATCCTTTTCCGAAGCTCCTATTTTGCCATAGGCTGGGAGTATGTTCGCAAATGTTAACTGATCAGGTTGAAGACCTGTTTCTTGCATAATGGTGAAACAGTGTCAGTGCCTTATGATAATAACCATGTTTTCTGTATGCTCCAATAATTGTATTCCATGACAAACGGTCTCGTCGTTTCACTTGGTCAAACTCTTTGCGTACATCTATCAAAACTCTGCATTGGACATACATTTAAATATGTTCTTTATGAAAACCATGCTCATAAAAATACAAGTTTGCAATAATTTGAAATATGTAATCTTCAGAGACGTTGTGTGCACCTACCTCTGGCAGTGTACTATTGTTTTGGGCTATTCGTATTACTTGCAAAGCGGTGGTTCGGTGAACTGTTACTGGTAGATTAAATTGGCGTGTCATTATTTCTCCAAAGTAAGATTGCATGTTCCCACAACCTATAATGTATGTTGCCCACATTTTTGATTTCCTTTGCTTTTCATTGGTCCTCCCTTTTCACTTCATTACCCGCTGTATATTTTACTGTTACTTTATTTGTTTTGACAGACTCGTGTTTGTCTTTGCTATCAACACTCGGATACATGCATTTCTCAATTTTTCTTTCTACAGAAGATAAGTCGGTTCATATGAGACCATTTGCAAATATCTTTGTTTGTATTTAAAATTCTCAAAACAAACAAAGCATAAAGGATAGAGGAATTTTGTCAGATGTGGTTGCAAATGTCCTGGTAGACATGTATGCAAAATGTGGAACAGTAGACAAGGCATGTGAACTGTTCGACACAATGCCTCAAAAAAATGTAGTATCGTGGACAATCATGATTGCAAGATATGCCCAAAATGGATTTGTTAAAAATGTGTTATAATTACTTAGAAACATTCATGCAATTGCAATTGGCAGATGTAAAGCCAAATTCCACAACCTTTGTCAGCATCCTCCCTGCCTGTGCCAAAATGGGAGCTTTGGAACAGGGTATGAACATCCATGAAAGCAAAATGTGGAAGCATAAACAAGGCACATGAACTGTTTTAGTACGTCAAAGAGTGAGAGCACTTGCAACTACATCTAACAAACCATTAGGCGGTCCCTGATACCACATCATTTTCAGGCATTCTTTCAAACAGTTCATGTGCATTAGGTATACTTCCACATCAGAACAGAGAAAAAAGAATTATCGTCTTTGTTGGAGAACTTAGAGAAAGAGGAGGGTTCCTTGTAACTTAGATCCAAAACTTTATGGGTTCAACAAGGAAGTGCAAATACCAAAGTTTTCACAAGATTGTGGTTTAGTCTGGCTAAACCATGATATTAGCCTATATTTATTAAGATAGCCTGCCATTGTAATAAGTGCAGCAAACCATGTAAGTGTGTCCCAAGCTAGAGCCAAACACTCCTTCCATGTCACAACTCCTATGCATAGGAGGACAGACAAACCAAGGATTGCTGCAGTGACAACATTCACCTTAATCATTCCTCCAAATATCCACAGACCCACCTGCCCAGAAGACCAACATACTCGTTAGAGCTATGAAAAAAATGAACGATTGCAAGTTCAAAAAAATACCATATTCAAACCTCGTCATGAAAAGAATATCTATAAGGAAGTGAATAACAAATTCCAATGTGGTGTGTGTCCGACATCAACTACAACATGGGGTCGGAATCCTCTTAAAATGTGAGGATTAACAACAGGAAGTTCCATCCCTTTGGGAATTAATGTTGATGTTGAATCATTTATCTTGTCTGATGCTAGAACAGGTCATGCTCCTACTCTGTTAATGCTTTGTGGCTTTGAACAGCCCAGAAATGTTGCATTTTAAATTAATCCTCAGTTCATTGAACATAAAAACTTTTCTAGAAATATCAGAAGATGGTGGAATGGAGTCGATATAGAAGGGTCTGATATGTATAGGTTCTATTGCACTGAAATATACAACAAAGGAATTGTTATGAAGCAAGATTGAGTAAGAAAATAAGTATTCCGTTCACCGCTGTAAAGTCTGACAAATATCAATACTAGCACTGTTCAACAATCATTATATTATGAGTTGACACTACTGACAAAGATTGTGGAATTTGGCTTCATAGCTGCCAATTGCAAGTGCATGAATGTTTGTAAGTAATTATAACGCATTTTCAAAAAATCCATTTTTCGCATATCCAGCAATCATTACTGTTCATGACACCACCATTTTGGCAATGAATGTTTCTAAGCAATTATAAAAGGCATTCTGTCGAACAGTTTACGTGCCTTGTCTACGGTTCCACATTTTGCATACATGTCTACCATGACATTTGCAACCACATTTGACAAAATTCCTCTTTCCTTTACGCTTTGATGGATGTCTATATCCTTTTCCGAAGCTCCTATTTTGCCATAGGCTGGGAGTATGTTTGCAAATGTTAACTGATCAGGTTGAAGACCTGTTTCTTGCATAATGGTGAAACAGTGTCAGTGCCTTATGACAATAACCATGTTTTCTGTATGTTGCAATAATTGTATTCCATGACAAACGGTCTCGTCGTTTCACTTGGTCAAACTCTTTGCGTACATCTATCAAAACTCTGCACTGGACATACATTTAAATATGTTCTTTATGAAAACCATGCTCATGAAAATACAAGTCTGCAATAATTTGAAACATGTAATCTTCAGAGACTTTGTGTGCACCTGCCTCTAGCAGTGTACTATTGTTTTCGGCTATTCGTATTACTTGCAAAGCGGTGGGTCGGTTAACTGTTACTGGCGGATTAAATTGGTGTGTCATTATTTCTCCAAATTTAGATTGCATGTTCCCACAACCTATAATGTATGTTGCCCACATTTTTGATTTCCTTTGCTTTTCATTGGTCCTCCCTTTTCCCTGCATTGCTCGCCGTATATTTTACTGTTACTTTATTTGTTTTGATATACTCGTGTTTGTCTTTGCTATCAACACTCGGATACATGCATTTCTCAATTTTTCTTTCTACAGAAGATAAGTCGGTTCATATGAGACCATTTGCAAATATCTTTGTTTGTATTTTAAATTCTCAAAATAAACAAAGCATAAAGGATAGAGGAATTTTGTCAGATGTGGTTGCAAATGTCCTGGTAGACATGTATGCAAAATGTGGAACCGTAGACAAGGCATGTGAACTGTTCAACACAATGCCTCAAAAAAATGTAGTATCGTGGACAGTCATGATTGCAAGATATGCCCAAAATGGATTTGTTAAAAATGTGTTATAATTACTTAGAAACATTCATGCAATTGCAATTGGTAGATGTAAAGTCAAATTCCATAACCTTTGTCAGCATCCTCCCTACCTATGCCAAAATTGGAGCTTTGGAACAGGGTATGAACATCCATGAAAGAAAAATGTGGAAGCATAAACAAGGCACATTAATTGTTTTAGTACGTCAAAGAGTGAGAGCACTTGCAACTACATCTAACAAACCATTAGGCGGTCCCTGATACCACATCATTTTCAGGAATTCTTTCAAATAGTTCATGTGCATTAGGTATGTTTCCACTGTAAGCTATGAAAAATACACTACTAACAAGGAAGTAAAATACCAATAATCGTACCTCCTCCTTCGCGTTCCGTAGCAAACCTCAGAATGGGCTAGGAAACTTGGATTGAGCCCTGATTTTGTGATATGTAGGTGCTTTTCTTCAAGACGGAGCAAGACCTTCCTGCAACAACGATCCTCTTACTTTGCACTAGATGGGAAAAAGGATTATGAGGCTATTTTGGCATTAGGATGAGGCAAAAGGATGTTCTTTGCTCAAAGGATGCAAGAACTTAGATATGGCATGAAAGCTTATTCTCCGTGTGTTTAGAGGGGAGGGGTAAGGTTGTATTTATAGCCAGAGGGAGTGATTAACTTAGATTAATTTAAGTAATCATGGTTTGAAAATGTGGGCAAGATTAGGTGAGTGGTTTGAAAATGTGGGCAAGATTAAGTGAGTGGTTTGAAAATGTGGGCAAGATTAGGTGAGTGGTTTGAAAATGTGGGCAAGATTAGGTGAGTGGGGGCCACGAAGAATGGGTGAGGATTTGAATTATATTTTTAATTCATAAGTGGAGGATTTTAGGTGAGTGGGGACCACGAAGGGTGGGTGAGGATTTGAATTTGAATTTTTAATTCAATAGTGGAAAAACATGGAGAATAATGACATGTGATGAGGATTAGATTATTTTTTGGATTTTGAAATGGATAATTAATCAAATTATATTTGATTAATTCGAAGTGTATTTTTGTGGGAAATGAGGAAGGGGAATTAATTGATTTAGGATAGATGTGAAATTGGGGTGTCTACATTTGCCCCTCTTTGGAAGGGTACTATGAAAGTAGTGTCCTTTCAAAGAAAGTAGACGGTATGGGGGAAGAATTCAATCTACTTTTTAAAAGGTAGAGCGAATGTTTGTTGGGGAGAATAGAAAGTGGTGAGTGACGGATGTCATAGTATCCTCCAAGACAAAAATGTCATGAGAAGATGTGATTATGGATAGATGTGGTGATGCCCCCTCGAGAGGACTGACGAGAATGAAATATACGACAGAACTCTCGAAAAGAAGGAAATGGATTCGGTGGAGAAGAGGATGATAATGGAGTGGAAGAGACTGGAATGACCGCACAACGCAAATGGAGGAAGGATTCAATCGACCTTGAATGCTAGGTGTGAGGGTGTGTGGGAAAGAGAAAAGGGAATGGATAGGATTGGGGGTTGATTATGAGAAGAGTAAGGGAGATAGGGGAGGGGAACAAAAGGAATGAAAGAAGTAGAAATAAGAGAGAGGGATGATAGGGGAAGAAGGGAATGATGAAGGACAAACAAGGCAAAAATAGGAAAATGACAGAGTAGAGGGTGAAGGGATGAAATAGAGAGATGTGCAAAATGAAGGAAGCAACAGAGATAGTAAAGAGGGATACGTGGAAGTGAAATAAATGAGAGAGCTGAAGAAAAGTAGGAAACGGGAAAGGATAAATAAGAAGGAGAAAACGAGGTGGGAGTAGGGGGTGAAATGGAGGGAAATGGAAAGAGGACGAAAGAAGAAGTAGAACGGAGAAAAAAAAGAAACTATGAGGGGCGAGGAAAGTGTGAAAAAGAGGAGAGAAAGGAAGAGAAACATATACAGAATGAACGAAAAGGTAGGGGTGGTAGAGAAAAGGGGAAGTGGTCAGAAGAAACGTGAAAATTAGGGGAGAGGAAAGGAAGATAGAACGAATACAAGGAGAAGATTGAAGGAATCGTGTCATTGCGAGGAAGACCAAGGCAAAGAATATGGAACAGACCGTATGGAGATGCATGTGGAGGGTGGTATGATAAAAAAGACAGGACAACGCTGAACAACCAGGTTATCGATGGGGAAGTAAGGAGGAAACGTGATGGAAAAAGGGGAAGAAGATGATACAGGGGAAGGGAAATAAGATGAGGGGTGGGAGAGAGAAGAGGATAACAAAGAAAATGATGTAGAAGGAAGGGAATACAGAAAGGGGGTAATAAGTGGAAAGGAAATGGTAGAAGGAATGTTCAAAGAAGAAAGAGGGGAGGAATGACATCGATTGGAAAAGATGTGGAGATGCATGAAATGAGGATACTAGGATGACGAGAAAATAGAAAAAGGAGGTATGATGAAGACAGTAAAGATATTGAAGAGGGCAAAGAGGAGATGGAGAGATGGGTAAAAAGTGACAAGAAAGGGTGGGAGTGAGGGAAAAGAATAGGAGAGAAAAGAGAATGGGGGATAGAAGAGGCAATGCCAATGAGGGGATGTTAGGGAAATCCCCTTGACAATGAGTGGTGGGGAAGGGTGAGAGAAAAAATGAAGAAAAGGAGAAAACTAATGAGGACTGGAAAGGGTAACGCCAACAAAGGGACGTTAGGGAAAACCCTTTGACAATGAGTGGTGGGCTTAGAGGAGGGAAGGAATGAAGGGAAACTCTAGAAGGTCCAAGGGAGTGAATGAGGTCGTGCAGAATGAGGATTGATAATTTTTAGGGAAAACCCGTTGACAATTATTAGCGCGGGAAGAGAAGATGATGATGAAAGAATGATATAGGAGTGTTAACAATAATGGTGAATGTGTGTGTGGGTAGAAATGTGGGGGGAATTTGAGAAGATGAAGTGGAAAGAGTGAAGAAGATGGGAGGGATGAGTTGGGACTAAGTGAAAGTGAGGAGAGGATGTGGGTGATGAGGATGAACGAGGTGAGGATGAAGAACCAAGACATGAAAATAATGGGAAGAAACGGTATGAAGGGTGATGGATCAAGAAGGGGAAAATGGGGGAAAAGAATGTGATTGTAGGTGGAAGAGATGAGTTGTATGTTGTAAGAGGATATGTGGAGAAAGGATAATAGTAGGAGGAAAAAGTGGGTAATAGGAGATACCAGGTGGAAGAAGCGATCAACAAAGTGAACGAAGAATGAGGCGGGGGAGAAGTTCACGATGACAAGTTAAGTGTAGGGAGGACCCTGACATAAGATTGTCATGTGACGGAAGTGGTTAAGTAAGATTGCCATGTGAGAAAAACTGGAGATGACAAATGGTCAAGCGAGAAGTGGTGTTTGCGAGAATCGAAAAGGAGGTGAAAGGATGTGATAATGGGGAATGCCGAGAAAAAATGAAGGGTGAAGGGTGTGTAGTGATGGGGAAAGGCAAGGAGACAGATCATCCTTAAGAGGGACTCTTAAGTGAGATCGCCATGCCGGGTGAGTGGTTAAGTAAGATTGCCAAGCAGAGGAGGGTGATAGTGGTGGTAAAAAGATGTGATGATGGGGAATGAAGAGGAAATATGGATGGTGAGATTGGAGAGTGATGGGCGAGTGTAAGATGACATGTCATGCTTAAGAGAATCTCTTAAGTAAGATCGTCATACTGCTGGAGAGGTTTCGTAGGGTCACCCAACCGACAGGGATGATATGCAAAGAGAAAGACAAAATGATATTGGGGATAGGGGTGGAATGGTAGGGTGAAGAAGATGATCGCGATGAGAGGTGGGAGAAATAAGATGGGGGAAATATGATGGGATGGGGGAAGGCCACAGGGCAGATCAACCTTAAGTGGAAGTCTTAAGTAAGATTGCCATGCGGCTGGAATGGTTAAGTAAGATCGCCAAGCTGAGGAAGAAGAAGGATGATGTTAGAGTTGGTGGGAATAGGGTATGACAAAATGGACTGAAGGGGAACCCTCAAGTGAATTTTCCATACTACGAGAGCGTGTAAGTAGGATGACCAGGCATAAGGTGGATTTGGGGAAGGATGAGAAAAGAGTGAGTGAGGTATGCCTAAGTGGTATATGATATGAGATGAGGTGATAATAAGAAAGAAAGGACACAAAGGAGTGTAACATGAATGGATGAAGGAATATATGCAGTGGAGGGCGGAGAGTGTGAGGGGAATCCTTAATTGGGATGCCCACGTGGTGAGAGTAATGATGCGGGAATGGGAAGTAGAAGAGGTGGAGTTGGAAGATGTGTTTGGTGGTGATGGTTATTTGATGAGAGGGCAGGTGGTGAAGAAGCTTCTACAGCGGGAAGATCTTAGGGAGAGGGTAAACCTCCACTGAGGATTCCATATAGAAGGGGTTATTAAGTAAGATTGTCAAGCGGGAAGAAAAAGGGTGAAAGGAAAGAATACCAATGGGTGAGAGGGGACAGGAATGGTGAGAAGGGTAATATGGGTATAAGCGGCGGAGGAGTAAAAATGAGAAGTGAGAATGAATGGATCAAATACATGGTGATCATGGTGGGGGAGAAGGAGCTGCTGGATAGTGAATGCTACTTGAGAAAGATCGTCAAGTAGGATTCGCAAACTGCAACGGTGATCAAGTAGGATTCGCAAACTGGAGAATGCATTAGTATGGGTGAATGGATGGGGTGCAAAGTAAGATGTTGATCATGCAGGAAGATACTCACGTGACGAAAAACATCTTAATTTTAATATAGCACATAACAGGATGCATCGTGATATAAAAGATCAGGATGACTAGACTGTAATATGCGTGATAGCATAGACAGGGGCCATCAAAAAGGTTTGATGCCCCAGTACGATATGCAAATGGAAGAGAGCATAGACAGAGGCCATCAAGAAAGTATGATGCCCCAGTACGACATGCAATCAGATAACATAAGAATATTACAGAGAACACCAGGATACATAAAATCAAGATGCCCCCTGTAATATATCAAGATACAAGAAAGCAATTAATAATTTGCCACTAATAATGCAACACAAGAACCAGTAAACATGTCCCTAACGTGTTCCACAGTGATGATTGATTAGATGTGCCCCCAAGTAGGGGTACAAGGGATTGGGTCAGTCTCCTCAAACAAGGAAACAATGAGAGCCGGATTTTCCCCAAGCGAGGATTCACGCGAGGAGAAGTGGTTTGAAATTGGTAGTCATAAGGTGGTTGGACCATTTGTTTGGGATAATAGTTCAAAGGATGAATTGTGTTGCTTATTGAGTTTTTACGATTTTGTGGATGTTTTTGGTCTTTTGAAAATTTTGCAAATGTTTTTGTATTTTGGATATTTTCTAATGTTTTTGTTTTTGGATTTTTGGATTTTGGATGAATTTTAATTTTTTAGATTTTTTGGAGTTTTTGAATGGAGGGATTTTTTACTTGGGAATTTGACGATTTTCAAATGTTTTTGGATTTTTGACAATTTTTTGGAGATTTTTAATGTTTTTGGGGGGATTTTTTTTTGGGAATTTGACAATTTTCAAATGTTTTTTTTTTGACGATTTTTACACTGTTTTTAGATTTTTGACGATTTTCAAATGTTGGGATTTTTGACGATTTTCAAATGTTTTTGGATTTTTGAATTTTTACACTGTTTTTTTGGATTTTTGACGATTTTCAAATGTTTTTTTTTGGATTTTACACTGGATTTTTGACGATTTTCATTTTTAGATTTTTGTTTTTGTTTTTGGATTTTTGACGATTTTCAAATGTTTTTGGATTTTTGACGATTTTCAAATGTTGGTAGATTTTTACACTGTGAGTGGCAATTTATGGCCCAGAGTGCAGACTTATTTTTGAGAGGCGATAAACCAGGATATTATCCGTATGTAGCGTGTTCCGTGTGGTAACTTATGCTCAGAATAACACAAATTCTCTTTCCATTGGCAGGATATGGTGGTGATGATATGATGAAAAGAATTCCAGCTCCATTCTTGACTCCACACAACTAGTAAGATGTGTGGGCTCATCACCGAGAATCAAGAAGGACGCAGGAGGTGGATAATGAATATAGAGACAAATGCTAACAACAATCCCTTTGGGAAATTGTGACTCCATTCTTCATAATGGTACTGAACCGGTTTCAAAAATGGCTTTCACTTTATGAGTCACATGCTAGACTTAGACAGTTATGTGGCCTGCTGATTGATAAGATATGAGGTTAAGGGATAGTTCTCTCTTCACTTAGGCATCTAAATTACGTGTTTGGGGATTCTATAATTTGTAAGCACTGTAAGATTTTGTATTTTTGAAATGACTCCCTATGCCTTGCCCCATGCTACTAGTGAGAAGCAAGGGCTCATCACCAAAGGCAAAATATAGGCGAGTGAATTTCCTTTTTGTCTTTTTTTTGTTTTGTTTTTTTTTTTTTTTTTAATATTTTGCAATGTTTTTATGCTTTTATGAGAATGACCCTCTACGCTTTGCCCCATGCCACTTGTAAGAGGCAAGGGTTTATCACCGAAGACAAGACGTAGACGAGTAAGGGCACCTTCCTCCATTCCCAGTCTCACACTACCAGTAAGAAGTGTGGGCTCAACACCAAAGACTATGAAGGACGAAAGATGTGACAATGAATTATTCATAAGTTATTGAATTGATGGATTTTTTTACAATAGTGCTTTGTATTTGGGAAGAAACATCTGCCCCCAATCTCAGCCCCACACGACTAGTAGGACGCGAGGGTTCAACACCGAAGACTGAGATGGACGACCAAACGAACTGGGTAACGAAGTTTAGAGCTTTGTTATGAAAGAGAGAATGTATTTGAAGGGAATATATTACCATCAGTAAGCTTCTAGGTATGACCATAGAGGAAAGCGACTGAAAATGGAAGAAGTATGATGCTCACAAACTTAATAGGATTTATACTAGCACTTGTCTCATGATGATAAATATGAAGATGTGATTTTGATAAAGAAAATGTCTGCCAATGGAAATGAATAAATTTAAATTATTCGGAGATAAGCAAGACAGAAGGAACAATGTACACATTGTTGTATCCTGGAATAGTGAGTGCTTTCAAGGATAAAATTTCTTTAAATGGAACTGCATTCATTGGTTCATCAAGGATCTTGACCTATGTCAGTGGCCAATTTATAGGCTCCAAACCCAAAATTATCTATGATTTCGTTGGGCTCAAATTTGTCTTGTTTGTCTCGTTCTTTGGGTGTGTTCTTTTGATTTTCTTTGAGAATGAAATGATTGACCTTAAATTTTCTAGGTTTGAATTTTTTATGGTAGCTATGCCGTAGCTGATTTTGATATACTTGAAGATGATCTAGGGCATTAAGTCATTTTTCATCAAGAAGCTCGAGTTCATTAAGGCGTGAATGTCGATAATAATCTTTATTGATTACATCTTTGAGGGATATTCTGAAGGATGGAAATTCAACCTTGACATGTAAAATAGCTTCCCAACCATAAACAAAGGAGAAGGAGTGGCTCATAGGTGTGTGATAAGATGTGGGTAAGCCCAAAGAGTGGGATAGATTTGGTTAAGCCAATAGCTTCCATGTGTGTTGACAATGATGGTTTGTGTTATTTAGTTTTTTGCTTCTATTTGTCCATTAATTGATTGTTTTGAGGATAGATTCACAATTAAAGATGGAAAAGGTTGTGTAAAGATATTCCTAGGTATAAGTACCTCGTAGAATATATGCACGTAGAAGTCTTGACAGGTGAGAATAATTAGTGATGAGATGCCTGCAAGATCGATCGTTGAAAGCATGATGGACACATGACAGGTTGCATTGTCGCAAGTGTCCAAACTTGATGTGGTTGTGTTTCGACAAAAAGGCTAGAGATGTTAGGCATAAGAGCCAATATTGGAAGAATAGAATCAAACTTAATGGTACCTGTTGATGGAACCTCGTCTGTAGTGTCTACAGTAATATCAAGGTTTGAAAGGGAGTCTTGAAACGAGATCAAGGTCTCGTTAGATGTTGGAAGAATGTTGTCGCCCAAAAAGGTTCAATATATGTTTGGGCTGAAAGAGAGTCTTGAAATAAGTTCAAGTGCTCAGTAGATGTGGGAAGAATGTTGTTGTCCAAAACAGGTTCAATGTATGTTTGGGTTGAAAGAGTGTCTTGAAATAAGTTCAAGTGCTTAGTAGATGTTGGAAGAATGTTGTTGTCCAAAACAGGTTCAATGTATGTTTGGGTTGAAAGAGTCTTGAAATAAGTTCAAGTGCTCATGTGGTTCAATGTTGCTGTTGAAAGAGTGTCTTGAAATAAGTTCAAGTTGCTCAGTAGATGTTGGAAGAATCTTGTTGTCCAAAACTAGGTTCAATGTATGTTTGGGGAAAGAGTGTCTTGAAATAAGTTCAAGTGCTCAGTAGATGTTGGAAGAATGTTGTTGTCCAAAATAGGTTCAATGTATGTTTGGGTCGAAAGAGAGTCATGAAATAAGTTCAAGTGCTCAGTAGATGTTGGAAGAATGTTGTTGTCCAAAACAGGTTCAATGTATGTTTGAACTAATGGAAGGAAATTTGAAGAAGATATGGATTGGTTTGGAATTAGAGAGTCTTGACTGTTGTCGTCATGATCTTGTGGAATTTCAGTATATATAGGAGTTTCGACAGTAGTCAGCTCTTCATGGAAAGTTGTGGTATTGGATGTGTCGTTGGTTGCAAGAGCATTGTCATCAAGTTCTACAGAGATGACGTCGTCGTCAATTAAGTCTTGGACGTAATTCTTAAATCGCACACATTTATCTATGTGATGACCATCAATGCGATGAAAGTCACAGTATGTGTTAGGTTTGTACCAACATGGCTTAGCTTCCCCTTTGACAAAGGGTTTTGTAATTGGATATCTTATCAGTTTAGCCTCTTTTAGTTGATGAAAAACACTAGAGAGACTTTCTCCAAGGGGGTAAACTGACGTTGGACTTTACGTGAACTGATTTCTTCGTGAGGTTGTATGATCGGCTTTTTGGGTGATCGCTCACTGATTTGGGTAGCCATATGAGAGAGTTGTGTTGTCATCTTATTAATTTGTTCTAATAGCTCATTGTGTGATGTTTTTCGTGAATTCTTCATGTTTGAAAGAGAGGGAGAACGAAGAAAGGTGCAATGAAGAAATCAACCTATTGATTGTGATCTTTATTTTGGCTCAATCGAGTTTTAACAAGTAAGGCTATAAGGAGAAAGCTTAAAAAAAAGCTACTCGGGATACAAGTGGGATATAACTCAAACAAGCTATGATGAATATCTTGATTGGTTTGGATTAAACAAGCTTAGCAGACGAAAATGTAAGGAGTACACTCAAACAAGGTACTCAATACAAGTGAGATATAGCTCAAACAAGCTATGATGAATATGTTGATTGGTTTGACTTAAACAAGCTCTGGATTTTTGATAGGAAGAGTAACTCAAACAAGTGACTCAACACAGTTGATGAACTCAAAATGAGTTTTTGAAGGGATTTGTGTCGGATGGATTTTGTTAAACTTGACAGCTGATGAAATAATGAGTGAACTCAAACAAGTCACCCAATGTCATTTTGATATAGCTTGAAACAAGCTATAAAGGATGTTCTGACAATTGATGAGA